>CM021751.1:6609382-6726666 GCA_011075105.1 Heteronetta atricapilla
CCATGGGGCCGCTGTGGCTCTGCTGCCTGCCCCTCGCCTTGCTGCCCCTGCTCGCCGCCGTGGAAGGTAAGGGGGGGGTGAGGGGGGAGCTCTGGGTTATCCCCAGCTCCCCTCGCCGCGTTTGTTTTGTCCCCCCGATGCCCTTTTTTTTTCTGTCCGCTTTTTTCTCCTTTTTTTTCCCCCCCCCCCCCCCCCCTCCTTCCCTCCCTTCTCCCGCCGCACCCCTTCCGTGCCGCCGGAGGGGAGGCGAAGTTTCGGGGAAGTGCTGCCCCAGGTGGAGGTGCCGCATCCGGAGAGCCCGGTGCCGAGCTTCGGTGGGCGGAGGGGGTTGCAAAAGGGGGGGGGGGGGGGGTGCTCCCGGACCCTCCCGATGGCTGCGTGGCTTTCTCCTGCCCCTTTTCTCCGCCATCCCTTTTTGCCAAGGTGGGGCATCCCTCGCCGGCACCTCCCCGGGGGTGCTCGCTGGGCACGGCGGAGCCTCACACCCAGGGATGCCCGGCTGCCTGCTCCGCCGCACCGTGCCCGGTTCTGGTGCCTGGGAGCGGCTCCGGAGCTCACGCAGCCAGGCCTTGCCGGCATCCTGGAGATGGGGGCCGGCTCCCCGCAGGAGGCACGGCTTTCCCGGCCTCCCCAGGAGGAGCAGGGCTCCCCACCGAGTTCCCCCCCTCCCTCCTTCCCCGGTGCTGAGACAAAGCAGAGGCAGGCGGCAGGTGCGGACCTAGTGCGGGGTGGGTGCGCGGGGAAGGCGCTGGGCAGGAGCCCCCCAGCTGCCCAAAGGGGGGATCTGGGGCTCCTGTGCCCGAGCACATCTCAGCTACGCCTCCGCTTCACCCCGGGAAGCAGCTCGCCAGGCCGGGGACGAGCTCGAGGTGTCTGGCCAGGCCCAGCTCGTGGCTGCCCTGCATGGGAGGGCTGCGTCGAAGCCAGCGAGGGGGGGCTGCGGAGGACCCCCGAGGTTCGCCGGGTGCTCGCTGCCGGCCTTGGGCGTGGAGGCGCCGGGCGGTGGGAGCTGTGCGGACGGTGTTCGTCTGGAGCACGGATGAGGCACCATTTATTAAGTTGGAGTTTTGGGAGATGACTCATGGGTTGGCCAGCTATACGTCGTGATATTTACAATATGGGAGCTTGGCATAAATAGGACTATTTACGTTGCATCGGAGAGCGCTAGCCAGCTATGCTATTCAAATGAGCCTTGTATGGTTTTAATTATGGGGGGGGGGGGGGAGTGGTTGATGAGCATGTTTGTGGGAGCATATGTGTCCACATGGGATGCGTGGCCCGATCAGCCGGCAGCGTTGCCGCTCACAACGGCGTTCGTACTCAGCCAGCCGGGCCCGGGAGGGATCGACCACGCCGCTGACTACGGATGGGGAGGGAGGCAGGTGCCCGTGCAGGGATGGGGTGACACGACGGGGTGACACCGGGCGGTGCGGGGCTTCTTCCTGGCCCTGGAGCTGCTGTGTGCTTGCTTGAAGACGTGAGGAGCACGGGTGGCCTTCCCACGTGCACGTGCTGGGTGCACGGATGCTGGTTCCAAGGGATGGGGAGTAGGCAGCTGGGGGCAAGGGGACAGTGAGCGCCGGCGGGAGGTTGAGCCCACCCTGGAGATGATCGCTGTGAGATGTGCTCCTGCAGAGGTGGGGATGCTCTGGGGAGAGGGCTGTTCTTGTGCTGGGCTCCAGCAGCCGTCCCCATCCGGGGCTGAACGTCTCATCTAAGGTTTGGGGGGTTCCCCTCGGCCCTTGCTGTAGTTTTCAACCACGTTGTGTGGATCCTGGGGTTGTGTTTGCTTGCAGCACCGGTGTGGGCAACCAGCTCCCATGTGCTGGCCTTTTTCTCCTTGCAAAGCCTTCTGGAGAGCTGGTGAGGCAAAAGAGCATGGGATGCAGCCCACCTGGTGCACCTCTGCTCCTTCCTTCCCTCTGGGAGCTGCTGTTTCAGGCAGGGGCTCATCCCGGTGTCCCTTGCCATGCATGGACGCGGTGTCCATCTGCATTTCCTCATGCTCTGGGCCCCGTTGGTGCAGGCAGACTGACCCCACGGTGCCCGATGGCCAAGGAGATGGCGGCTGGACCCTGCTGGGCACCTCCGCAGCGGCGATGGCCCCTGCGTGGCTGTCACTGGCTCTGGCACATTCCCCACCGTGTCCAGGGCCAAAACGGGGAGAGCAGGGCGCATTCAGGGAAAAAATGAGTTCTGGTTATTTGCCCAGGGAACCTGCCTCCTGAGTCCTGTTTTCAGCTCTGCTACAGAGCTTTTCTGTAATGCCGGTAATTTCACTTGTCTCCTCTGTGCCTCAGTTTTCCTAATTACAAGGCGTAAAATAATACAAGCGTCTCTCCCAAGGGAGCTGCGAGGTTTTGTTAATGAACATGACAAAGTGCTTTGGGATCCGTGGTTGAAAGTGCACTGAGAATACAGTCTTAGTCAGTGTGTGTGTGTGTGTGTGGTGTTTATTTATCTACATGCTTTATATTTCTCTGTACCCTATATATTCACTTGCATTTAACAAACCTTAATTAGAAACAAAGCCGATAGGGAAGGAAATATAAACAGGAGTGTGCATGAAAATTGGAAGTTGATTACTCACTGGCCAGCAGAATGCATGTCTCAGGCTCAGGAGGAAAGGCTGTTTGGTTAAAGAAGGCTCTGTTAAAAGGAAATGTGAAAAGAACGTAAAACATAAATCAATATGGAAAACAGGGAGGTGGATGACAATGTACATAAAGCAGAGGTTAAGAATTGCATACAGTTGTTAAGGCAATTGCAAGGTAATGTATCTGTGGCTGAGAAAGTTCAGGCTTATAAAAGGAAAGTTTTTTTGTGTGTGTGTGTTTTTTTAAAGAAAGTCAAGAACAAAGGAGTCCTGGAAGGGTCTGGATCCCACACCAGTTGGTAACAGCACTGCTATCACTAACGGCTTCTCTTTGTATTCCTGCTCACATATGCTGCTTGCATGGTGTGGCATATCTGGAGCAGCGATACTTCCAAGGTATTTGGGGTGGGAGAGCCGAGGATGGGAGTTATGTATTTCAAAATCAACAGCCTGGCTAACTCACATGCAAGAGGAAAAAAAAAAAATGAAGGCACTCTTCACCCCTTTGGAGTTAACTTTTCATAAACCTTGCAGTGCTGGCAAGCTTCCCGAGGGCTGGAGGAAAGCCAGCCGTGTACCAAAAAATGTGAAAGGAGAAACGAGATGGTCCTAATATCTACGAGGGCACAGCTAGCCTGGGAGCTGCGCAGAGGCCCCGGCAGCTGGGCCCACAGCAGGTTGGACCCGTGCGGGATCTGCAGGATGGGCAGCGGCAGAGCCCGGAGCGGGCGAGGGGACTTGCTGCTGCTGCACCCCGTAAGGTTGCCGAGCATCCTCCCGCTCCTCTGCAGGGCTGTCGCTGCTCCAAGCCCGGCGTCGAGCCTTGGGAGCCTGGTGCAGGAGGGCTGGATCCTCTCCTGGAGGCATATCAGGGGCGCACAGTGGCCAGGGGGCTGGGGAGAGCTGCATCTACGCCCAGCGGCACGCTCCCGTGCCCGTCTCTTTGAGCAGGCTGGAGATGGGACCTGCTTGTTTGTGTTTAATTTAATAACGTGTTGTAATGTACATAATACACATTATGTATTTATTGCGTTGCATACATGTGCATAATACACAGCGCGTTGTGTTTCATGTATGCGGTGGAATATGGCAGTGTTAAAATACGGTCCTCCCTTGCACCCGCGTGGCCCAGGGGTGACTTGGTCGTGACCCGCTGCCGAGCGCTCCTACCGCCTCCCCCAGGCCCAGAGGCGGTGCAGGGAGATGCCAATTAACGCAGCACTCAGCCTGTGCTTCAATTCATCTGGTGCTGTCGCTTCTTCTGCTTCCCGGTCTCCGTCAAGAAAGGCTTTGCCCACCTCTCCACGGCTATGGGCTGTGCCAGGGAAGTTGCTACGACCCAGTGCCCCAGGGTGGGGACACGTGCCCGGGCTGTGATGTGACCGCAGGGGCTGTGCCGTGGTCCCAGTGAGCCCACGTGCTTTTGGCTGCGCTGGGGCTACCTGGAGCTGCAGGTCCTGCCGTTCAAATGTGGGACCTGCAAGGCACACACGTGTGCCTCTCCCCGGGTGGGAAGCCCATGAGGAAAACCTGGCAGCTGTCACAGACCTGGTCCAGATGACCCATTCAAACCCATGCTGTCCTGAGACTGGGCTGAAACCAAATGTTTGAAAAATTGCACTGGGAGAGACCTTGGTTTTGGGTCAGTCCTCTGCTCTGACACAAACCCCTGATGCTGCCTCCCTTTGGCTCCATTCCCTGGGTTAATTTTTGACAAGATTTATTTCTTGGGCACAACTGCCCTTCCCATTGTTGGGACAGCCAGGGCAAGAGCACCTTTTGGAGACCAAATAATTCGGTGCCCAATTTGATATCCATGTAACTGTAGCTGCAGTCGCAGTAGCTAACACATCTGCTTCTCTGCTGCTTGCAAGTGGGAACACTTGCTCCCGATCCCTGCTGCATTTCTCTGGCTGATAGAAACCCAGGGAGTAGGTGCTGTAGGGAGATGCCATGGGGACAGTGCACCATCAGCTCCTGGGGACACCCCAGGGAGGGACCTGGGGGACAACGGGGATGCGGCTGTGCCTTGGAGAAGCATCCGAGGGGTGTCGGTGGTGCCACACCGCGGCTGTCCCCCGGGGCTGGGAGCAGAGGTCTGCTTTGCTGCTGTGCAGACGGGCAAAGGATCTGTCTGCACTAGTCGGTGGGCGGTTGCCGTTTGTGTACACATACCTGAACTGGCTGAAAAGAGGGGTGGGCACCAGCATAGCTGGGAAACCTGCCTGAGAAGCTGGGTAAATACTTGATGCTGAGATACATCCCGGGCTCTCTGGTGAGTGAGGCTAAGCTCGGGAGCTTTTTTGCAAGCGCTGCCAGAACGGTGATAAATGAGAGGCTGAGTCCGCTGCTCCTGCCCTAACATGTGGCCGGCTGCGCTGCACGCGTGTCTGAATGAGACCGTGGAGGTGGGACTTGTGCAGGCACCTGTCTGGGAGCGGGCACGTGGTTCCCTTCTTGGAGAAAGTTGATTTTTACCAAGAAAAAACCCAGTGAGGTCCCATCCACTGGTTTCTGGCTTACCGAGACACGAGAGCAAAGCACGACCGCCCGTGTTCCCTGTGTGAAAAACCCGGCGTGAAGGAAAGGGGGGTAGGTAGGAGGGAGAGATCCTCGAAGGCAAAAGTTCAGCAGTTAGATAAGGGGGTAAAGATGGGGCCTCCCGTGATAACGGGCTGGCGAGCGCCCAGCGGCATGTGCAGGCGGGACCAGCAGCATCCCAGTGCTGTGCTGGGGGGGTCAGCGGGGAGGGCCGAGCCTCCTGGCACTCAGCGCAGGGAGCTGCAGGGACGCGGCCTTTCTGGAGCCGGGAGGCAGCAGAGAAAGGAGAGGTGCCCCAGCAGCTTGCAGAGATACATCAATACGGATGTTTTATATCGATGCCGTGTCTTGGGAACGTGCTGGACAGGAGGTGGGTTGTGCCAGGGTGCAGGCACAGCGTGCGGCACACCTGGCACCTGAGCTGAACAGCGGGGAGGTGAAGGAGTAAGCCGGCGTCACGCTGTGCCGCGAGCCCCTCTCCGGATTGCCATGCTCGAAGACGAAGGGAGCAGCATTAGATCTCTGTTACCCATCTGACCTGCGTCGTGGCACTGATTGCCGAATGTTAAGGGAGGTTAAACAGGCTGCAAGGGCAGAAAACACAGCTATAATTGCAGATGGTACTTGCCTCTGTGTAAACCGGGTAAATGTCACAAAGGGGCGTTATTCAGAAATTACAGTTTTAGTGACTGTGAATAATTGCAGCTCTTCAGAGAGCCCACGAGAGGAGGATCTCTTGATTTAGTCCCGAGCAGCACTCACGGTGCCGTGCGAGGCGTGAGGCCGGCTCCGTGGGAGCAGCTGTGCTGTAGCTCGGTTCAGTCTCCAGGTGGGAAGGAGAAAGGGCCGGTGAGCTCCAGAAGTTTGTGAAGCTCTATCAGTTGGCCCAATAAATTACGTTCTTTTCACTTCAAGCCTTCCCATCCATAAAATCACCAGCACTGGAAGATACCGTACAGTAACATTTTAAGTCGAGCAAGGGGAATGACGTAAAAACGAAGCTAGCTGAGGGAAGCAGCTAAAATTGAAAAATACTTGCATGTCACGTGGGAAACGCAGAATGTGCATGGCTGTTTTAAAGTATGGGTTTAAAAAGACAAAAAATAGCCATCTTGATTAAACATCAGGCTGAAGGAGGTCACCGGCGGTAAAAAGATGTTCTTCAGAAAACAGAAGCGATGTCTAAAAGAGGAAAATAGAAAAAAAATCATAAACTATGGCACTGGGAATGTAAACCCATTTATGGCAGGCTGAGAGGAGTTTGAAGAACAGTTTGTGAAAAGAAATGAACCCTGCACCAAATAAAACAAACAAAAAAAACCCACAAACAAACAAAAACCCACAGAATTGGGAAATCAGAGAGTGCAAGGTTAAAAATAATCAGAAAGGAACACCTGGGGGAGATGAAGTCTGATTTAAATGTGTCCCCCCCCAGAACGGCCATGGTCAGGGGGCTCTTGCAGAGGAGCTGAGACTGCCCTGCCATGAAGTGTTGGCTTAGGAGGTCACATTTTATAGGGTAAATCGGGAAAATTGATACTGGGGCCAGAGCAAACGGGACACACATGCTTTAAGAAAGGCTTCCTGGGTGATCTCAGCAACTCCATGCTAGTGATTTTAGAGTAAGGGCTCTCTTACCGTTTAAAATCTGCTTAAAGGAGGGGAAATAGTCATTTTTCCCAATGGATGGGATTCGGCATGAAGCTTGTGCTGTGCAACATACTTTAAATGCGCGAGAAAGGGGTGGGAACTCTTAAGGCAAGGAAGTTTGCAGATTATACAAAATTATTCAGGATGATAAAAACAACAGTTGTCTTTAAAATATTGTAAAAGGATCCCATGACACTGGATAACCAGGCTATAAAATAGCAGATTAAATGTAGTCAGTGATGAATGAAAAGGGATTCACATGGAAAAAAAAAAATTACCCTAAACCCATGCATGCACAGTGGCAGTCTTTAAATTACTTATTAGCATTTTGAGAAAGAGATCTTAAAGTCATTGTGGATGGCTCTTTGAAAAGCATCAACTCAGAACTGGGAAAGGCTGGGAAAGGAGGACGAAGATGGTTGCACAGGAGAGGTGGATGGGCCCAGGGGAGGGTCTTTGTGAGAGATGCAGCTTGTGGAGAGAGAGGTGTGCCAGACGCAGGAGGTGTGAGGAAGGTGGTGGTGAAGCGGTGACGATTCTTTATGTCATTTTTTTTTCTTTTCACTTGTGTTCTCAAGGGGCAGGTTCAAAACGAACAAAATCAAACGGGTTTGAAACAAGAGGCAGTGCAGAGTGGGGGCAGAAGATCAGTGTGAAGCCCTACGCTGCATGCCCCGAGTCCAAAAGGACATCGGGAAGCCCTGAGAGCTTGCCTGCAGAAAGCATCCTCTTTCCTGAGCATCTGCTGATGCATTGCTGGGGGTGGCGGGGAAACCGGGAGGCCTTTTGGCTCAGCCTCGTGTGATGGCTGAGGTCTGCCATGCCAGGGAGAGGGCAGGGCTGGGGAAAGCACCTTGTCCCCGCTGTGCCCTGGGATGCCTGTGCATAGCAGCAAGGCCCCGTTGCTCTCTGCTCTCAGTTTGGCCCTCAGGACAGCCTGAAGCCACCGAGGGGTTCATGTCGCTCCGTTTCGGTCATTGCCGTGGCTGTAATCGTGGACGCTTGGGTCCTCCGTGTCTGCAAGCCTTATGGAGAGCTTGTCCTGCAGATTGGATCTCGCTCTGTTTGCTGGGGAGCCTGGACGGGGCTTTGGGGGGTTTGTGTCGGGTTTTCCCAGATTAACCTGGCACCGAGGCACTGAGCAGCCTGATGCTGCCCTGGCGGGGGGTTTCCCTTTGGTGCCAGGGTTTGGATGCACTGCTGGGCACCGAGTGCCACCTGCCAGTCCCGAGACCAGCCCAGGGCGTGCCACCGAAGCCGTTAAATTTCAGCAGAGTGCTTTGGCAAGGCCAAGGTCCTCCGGCAAGCAGCCGTTAGCGCTCACCTTTGCCCAGCTCGGCATTTCAGAGGGTGAAGATGCCTGGGGGATGCTCACACCCTACTAGGGCCGTTGGGGCCGTGAGCATGGGAGGCGTTCACCTCAGCCTGGGGCCTGCCGGGGAGCTCAGGCTGGGTTTAGGCCAGCTGCCGGAGGAGGGGGGGAGCCCGGTGACGGGGCCGGGCTCCCTGCTGCGGGAGGAGCCAGGCCGCAAGGACGGCTGCTCCCATCCGCAGAGCCCCTCTGTGGGGGCCATGCTTGCGGGAGCCCCCCGGCAGGGTCAGGGCCTGGCCCCCAAGGGGTGATGAGGGCGGCCGGGCGTGCGAACGTGCCCGAGGTGGAGGGGATGCCTCGAGCCACGCGGGCTCATGCTCCCAAGGCCAGACAAAGGGAACAATGGGCTCAGCGGCCAGGCTCCTGGGCCCGCTTGTGGCTGGCTGCCGAGGCTGTGGGGTGGGAGGGGAGGGGGCAGCTGGCGGGCAGGCCGTGAATGGCTTGGCTTCCCTCGGCTCCCACCCAGGCTTTGAGGGTTGCAGGGTACCCGGCCTTCAAGAGAAACCGTGTCCCGGGGGTTCTTCGGGGTTAGCCCACGCTGAGCAGCTTTGCTGCTTGCATCCAGCCTGAAACGAGCCCCAGTGCGTGCGAGGTGCCACCCCGGCACCAAGTGGCTGCCATGAGACAGGAGGCTTTGCAGCAATAACCCAGGACCTGGCTCAGCTTGGGCAGGACGGGAACTCACCTCTCGGGCTGCACATCCTCGCTGTGGCTTGCAGAGACCCCACCTGGGGGGCTCCTGCAGCGCTCCCCTGCTCGTGGTGCATGCAGTGAGGCAGAGAAGGGGATGAAGCGGGGAGAAAGGGGGGGGGTGAGGAGGCTTGAGCAGGGGCTGGACTCTTTGGATCACTTGTCCAGACCCTCTGTGAGTTTGAAAACTTCAGCAGAAGGACGCAGCAGAGAGAAGGCATCTCCATTCTCCCCAGCACTGATGCATGGGGGTTATAGGAGGCCTGCTGTGAATGGGAAGCCTCACGTGTCTCATCGTGTGGCAGTGCATGTTCTTATCCCAGAGTCTCCTGGGGCAAGGGGAGACACTCTGCCTTGAAGCTGGGTGGTCTTCAGTCTGCAGAGATCCTGCTTCTGTGTATCTGCTCTCCCTCTGCCTTTCTGAGCCTCTTAGGAGCCACTCATTTGCACAGGATGGCCACAGAACTGAAGTCCTTTGGGTTGCTTGCTGAGACTGGTGTTGAGCGTGATGTCTCTGAGGACAAACCAGGCAGGAATGGCCTGTTCAGATGCCTGCAGATCCGTGGTTTGTTTTGTCTAAGACTTATGCATCCAGGCCCGTATCTACCTGGATCTACTCTTACCTGCTCCCTCCAGGCGTGGGCCAGTGGCTGGTGCTCCTAGGAAGGAGATGGCAGCATCCTTCACTGCTGTGGGCTCCCGTGACTCTGCAGCTCACCCTCGTTGTGTATGGATAAGGTGCTGCCTCTGGGATTTTAGCGTCAAGCCTTTATCACATGAGATGCAACTCTTTCTTGAAAGCTCAGCTTTTGGGGTAAGAGAGCTTGTACACGCTGCAGCAGCTTTTTTTGGGCTATTCTAGTGAAAAGTCCCTGGTGTTTGTGTCCAGTGTTTGAGTTCTGTGGTGGGCTGTGTTGGGTGACGGTGATGTGAATCCCCAGACTGACCGAAACAGATATCATGATCCAAGAGACATGCCTGGGGATGACACCGTCATCCCATATCTGCTGCCTGTTCCAAGCATGGATCCAAAGAAGTTGTTCATAATCTTGCATGTGAGCAAGACAAATGCTGGTTTGCATTTTGGTGCACAGGGCAGCAAGCATGGCAGAGAGTCACAACCTCCCCCAGGTCGGGATTGGGCCACCTACACGAGATGGTTGCCGTGGAGGGGTGCTTGAAGCATGAGGCATGAAGAGAAGCCCCGGTACACGTGTGAGAGGTTTGTGCCGTGGTGTGAGCCTGCAAGTTGGCTGGCTGGCCTGTGCACACCACATGCTTGGGTGTGAGATAGGCTGGGACACGTGAGGGGTCACATCTCGCTGTGTAGAGGTTATAGTCGCGTTTTATGATTTGCTTTGCTTGTAATCCTGTTTCCAGGCTCCACAACTGTAACTCGGAAACCTTTACCGTGAGCCTCACTTAATAAATCTTTGCCTTGTTTTGCTTTTAAGCCTATCTGGTATCAGGGGACAGAGCAAGCAGGAGAAATGCGTGAACTGGGGGCAGCGCGGACAAAATAAAACAAGGTGTATGAGCTGGCTGGAGCACGCTGCCTGCGGAGGGAGGGGGCTGGCCAGGCTGCAGAGAGTTAATTGTGGTATGCCAGCTTTGGGGAAAGCATTTCCTGCGGCGTGTCTCTCCTGCAGGATCCTGCTGTCTCCGAGGTTGCTTGTGGAGCGCCCTGTGAGCTGTGCGCTCGCCTCTGCAGAATGCAGGTGGCTGAGCACTACTTTTGTGCCTGTTTCCAGCCTTTGTATGCGCGGCCCAGCCGGCGAGCTGCATGCGTGCACACCAAGATAGCACCTGCGTGCTGAGTGTGGGCAGACACATGGCTTGCTCAGCTCCAGGAGGAAAAGCAAGCTGGTGATTATTATTTTTTTTCTTGTGGAAGGGGAGCAGAGAGAGTGGCAAGTACTCTCTCTGGAAGTAGGGCTGGCTTCGGGGCATGTGGTGCTGTGGCAGCTCAGGGCAGACAGAGCAAAGCAGCCCCAGCACCAAGGGGCAGTTTCCAGCCAGGCTGAGCACTGTGGCAGAACCTACAAAGCTTGGAGTTGCCCCGTCCTTGCAAAAGCCTCACACCTCTTCCCTAACTCGTGGGGTGCTTAGATAGCCCCAGCGTAACTGGGACCCTCCCGGGCTTTTCCTGTCCTTGGCACATGTTAGCACTGCTTTGGAGGCTTGGGAAGGATAAACACAGAAGTGTGCTTGATGCCGTGTGGAAATCCTTGACAGCAGACACATAGCAGAGCAGCAGGGGCACTGGTGTGGGTTGCAGGAGCAGGCTGTGCCAGCTGCTCTGAAGGGGAAGGGGAGCCCAGCACCTCCATGACTCGCTGTGCCTGTCTGCTCTACTTACAGAGAACCTCAAAGCGAGTCCTGCACCGCGTCCTCGGGCAGACGCAGAGCAGCCGGGAGCAGGGTGGGCACGGGAAAGGTGCTAATTAGGATGTTGGCAGCATTAGTAGGGGTTAGTGTCTGGCTGGTGGGAAGTGCTGAATGGGCAGTGCGGGGTCTGCTCTGTGTCGCTCTCGGCGTCAATCTCCCGGCAGCAGCAGCTAGTAAGTCTGCGGGTGGGACAAGGCCAGCTCGTGTGTGTGACGGAGCCGTCCAGGGGCAGCGGGGTGACAGTCGCTGATATGGCAGCGGTGGCCAGATCTGCTCTGAGCATCCCCTTTTCTCCTCACCTCTCTTTCACCAAGGCTGTAGAAGAGACGGAGAGCAGAGGGGAGCGCCTGCCTGGCAGAGAAGTTGCTAACGATGCCTTTTTTTTTTTTTTGGTCTGATGTCAAAGTCTGTGCCTTCAGATTGAATAGCTGCCATGAGATTTTGCTGTGACTGACACCTGTTCTGGCTGGAGAGCGACAGCTTCTGATAAACACAGATCCTCTGGAAACGCTGAATTTACTGGCAGCTGCTCCCATTTGTCGTCTGGGTCTCTGTGCCCGGGTCTGGCTGATGCAGCCTTTGCGCCGTGCCCGGGAGGTTGCCGATGCTCCTTCTGGCGTGGCTGGGAAGGTCTTGTGGGCTCTGCTGGTTTAGCCTGTGGCTGGGTATAGAGGTGTGCACGTAAAGCTTTGCTGGGGAGCGAGTCCAAGCTGGTTCCTTCCACCGGGCTGAGCAAGTGGCCGTCCCCGTCCTGGTGGGTGCCGGGTGTGTGCACAGGGGGGCAGATGGGGATGGGCCAAAAGCTTCGCCTTGCAGCTCATCCCCACCGTTTGCTTTCATCACTCAGCGTTGCAGAAGCCCATCCCTGCGTAGCCGTGGGGCTGAGCGTGGTGGGAAGGGGAAGGGAAGCTTTTCTGGGCTTGGCCCCGTGGTGCTGCTTTGCTGCTCCCTGCTGCGTTGTGTCTCTGTGGCAGTGTCCGCGTAAGAAGAGGCAGGGGCGCGTGGGTGGCTTTGCGTCTTGGACCGCACGCCTGGAAAGCAAGGGGTGTGTTGGGGATGCTGCCAGGGGCTGCAGGAGGTTTGGGAGAGGTGCTTTTGAGGAATAAGTGGTGACAAAGAGGGACCGGCAGAGCCTGTGCTTCCCTGTGGCGTGCCAGGCGGGGTGGCAGGGGCTGCCCATATCGTTTTGTGCCAGAGGAAGCGAAGCAGGTCACCCTCAAGTAGAAGTCTTGCCCTGTAATTTGGCTGGCCTAAATATGACCTGAGCTCCTGTTTGTGGGTGCTGAGCCCTTGGAAAGCTGACCTGGCATTTTACCATGTGTTTGGGAGGTCCTCGGTGTGTGGGCTATGCAAGGAAAAAGAAAGAAAGAAAAAAAAAAGGGATTTACTTGGCGGCTTGGGTCTCCTGCTGATGTCAGCCCTGGGTGTGTCACCCATGGGCCCTGTATTGCCTGGTGGCTGGAGGTGGCTGCGAGGGGCTGGACACTGCTGTGGGTCTCCTGGGTATGCCAGCAGGGATCACCGAGCCGTAGTGGTGTGCCTGGCCTGTCCCCATCCCGTCCTCCAGCAGTGTGCCCGCTCCCCGGTCCCCTCCCTTGTGCTCTCCTGGGTGTCCGCGTGTTGCCTCGTCTCCCTTGGCCACATCTGGCTTTGGGTGTGCAGGAGCACTGGGCAGCCCCAGATGTCTGAGAGCTCTCCCTCCTGCTGCTGGCTTTCTCCTCCTGTCTTTCCCCATCAGAGGACGCCTCTGCCTCCTCGACCAGCGCGTCTGACAGCACCCAGCTGCAGGCTCCTGCCAGGGCTCTGTCCTCCCCAGCACCGCGTGGGGCTTCACAGCCGACAGGTTGTCCCTTGTCACCTCTCATCTCCATTCCCTCCATCCGTTCTGGACGGATTTCCATCAGAGCTCCCGTCTCCCCGCACACTGCATCTCAGGGGGTCCAGCCTTAGCACGTCGCTGGAGGGAGAAGCCACGCTAATGGCATCAGGTGATAGCATCGGAGAGCGCTCCCCAGCCTCCTCCCTCCGGCTATAGGAATGTGCTGCAGGCTAGCGCCGGGCTAAAATAAAACTGCTGGCAAAGTCCCATCCCACATAAAGAGACCGGCTGTACACTGAAGGACGCGTTCCTCCTTCGGCCGCTACGGGTGGGGACGTTGGAGGCAGGGTTTCTGAGGTGACCATGTCTTTTATTTGGTTACGGGCCCGCAGGAAAAGGATTGGAAATCAGTGTGATGGTAGCGTTCAGAGCTCGGTGTGGTCTGGAGCCATAACTCTGAGAGGCCGCCTTCCACGGCCAGGGGGTCGGCAGGAGATTTGGGAGCCCGGCTGGTGGGCAGCGGGTGGTCCTGAGGGAGATGCCGCATCGTGCAAGGATATCGTGAGGGCAACCAAACCGTTGTATGAGTCAACAAAGGGAAAAAAAAAAAGTCCTTGTTCTCTTCCAGGTCTATAACAATAAAACAAAGCAAACATTGTGTTCAAATTGCCTGAAGATGCCGGTGCAGTGCCTGCTGGATCTCGTAGGTTCTGCTTTCTGGAATGCCATCCACCGGCCGCGCTGCGTTAGACCCGTCTTGTCTGACGTCAGGCAGTCCTGCTCCCCAAGAACCCCCAGGAGCGTGGAAGGCTCAGGCCGTGCACGGTGCGTGATGGCAGAGGGGAGTGAGGTGAGGGGTCTGCCCTGAGCTCCTGCCCCTTTTCCCTTTTTCCTTCCAAGCTGAGGGTCTCCTTTGCTGGTCCTGGGACTGCTGCTGGGAGAGGATACTGAAGACCCTGGGACACTTTTTTGAGTGCACGTTTTTACAAGAGCAGCTGTACCTCCTGTATCCAGCTTCTGGGACCCAAAAGCAGTCCTTGGGGGTGCTCCATTGACGCTGGGCTGCAGCAGGGGTAACTGTCTGCTTGAGATCAGCATGGTGACTGCCACGCAGCTTTTATTTTGGTCTCTGAGGATAGCCAAGCCTGCTGGAGGTGCGAGTGGCGATGGCCTGCGGCAGGGCTTGCAGGAGCAGCCGTGTCACTGATACGGCAGCAGGGCCCAGCGGGCTTTAATGCTTGGAATAGTTTTGCTGCTTGCATTTGCAGGGCTCCGACAGGGATGAGACTTGCTGGTCTCCATGGTTTTATGTGCCATGGGACTGTGCCAACAGTTTAATCACAGCTGAACCCTCATAGAGCAGCATAAAAAATGTTGTAGTTGGGATTAGGTTACCCATCCTTCCTATAAAAGACTCTATAAACAGTCCATCAAGCCCAAGAATTCCTCTGTTGGCTGTGAGGTCCTTTGCTCTTAATGGGTCTGGCATTTGCTTTGACTAAGTCTTTTGGCGGGGGGGAGGAGGCACTGCTTTAAAGCAGCCCCCAAAGAACGGCTTTTCTGCTTGCATTAGTGGGGGAACCCTACTGGGCTGACTTGGCAGAGGCGGTGTTGGATGTCAGTAGGTCTGGCTGAGGAGGCAGGGGGTAAGAGGCAGTGGTGACAAGCCCAGAAGGCACTGACAGCAGCAGCTGCTCTCTCCCTATTGCTGAGGGATTTTTCGGGATGGATTTGCCATTTGCTGGGGCACTGGGGAGTGCTGCCTATCCTTGGGGTGGGCGAGGGCCTGAGAATTTGCTTTTCCCGTTTTCCAGAACACCTCCGTCTCTGTTGTAGTTTGAGCAAGTTCCCCACAGCTCTTGAAAACCCTAAAATCCAGGCTGGGCACCGAGTGGTCTCTTTTTAGCCATCAGTGCACTGCCACTGTCACCTCCACACGTGACGCCGGCCGTTGAAGAGCCCCCAGTTTAGCAGCACTTGTGAGACTTCCTTAGAGTGCACTGGGCATTCTTGTTCACCCCTTGCAGAGCCACGGGAAGGTGATGGATGAACGCATGTGGTGCCAAGGGTGGTTCCTGTCCCGGTTGCAGCATCCTTTTGTCAGGACAGTGCATGCCTCGTTTGTGCCTTGGGGTAGCTCAGCTGTGGGACACCTTATAGGTGCTCCTGCACAGTCACCTTCAGTTTCCTGTAAGGGAAAACACCTTTTTAAATCCACAATCATACTCCTCCTCTCGGAGCAATGGAAAGGAAGAGTGAAATCCTGGGCGTCTCCTGAGGACAGCTGTCAGACAGACTGCGTTGTCAGCTGTGGTCTGCTCCGTGTCCACTTTTCCAGGTAGTTGTACAGGGAGAGACCCAGAGATAAACCCCACGTGTTAAAGAAAGCAGTGCTCGTTTGCACACCTGGACTTAGGGCTAATCCCTCACGCTCCCATGGAGGGCCCTGGCTGTGTCCTCAGTCCTGTTGCGGACACCTGCCTGCTTGGATGAAGACCGAGGCCGTCCTGTTGTTTCATGCCCAGCGAACGTCTGTCGGGTGGGAAAAGCTTCAGTCCAGCTTTGCCAGAGCTGGGCAGGGGGTGGAGGCGTGCAGGGAGGTGCTGAGCTCCTGGGTTCCCCCATTTCACTGTCACAGAGTCACTTGGGCCATCTGGAGCTTTCACTGGCTGGTGCTTGCATCTGCTGACCCACACCAGCAGTCCCGCCAGGGGTGTTTGCTGGAGGAGCCCAGGCTTTCCAAGGCCTTTCCCAACATCGTTTGAATTATTATCAAGGATCGTGCCCCTGGCCCTGCCCCCCAACTTTCCTTAGAGGATGGTTTGATCACTAGAACAAAAACGGGTTGTCTAAACTAAGCTCTTAGCAAGAACCTCTCGCACAGTATCCTGCGGAGAGCAATTCAGCCCACCTGTCTAGGAGGGCAATTGCAGATCTTTTGGCTTGTCTTCAGAGGCCCATCTCGCCCTGTCGTTACTATCTGTAGAAAATTAACGGCTGCATTAAAGTCGAAGCATTATTTTTCCGTATGGCTAATGCCAGGCGAAGTGAATCCTTTACCTGAGGATACTCTGCAGGTCTGGGAGACCATTAGGGATTTCAGCACCGGTTTCCTTCATCCCCCTCCAGCAAGCTGAGCGCAAGGCAAAAAGGAACCTGGGGCCGGCTCCTGCCGAGCCCACTGAGGTCTGTGGGGGCTGGCAGCGCTGGGAATTGTTACTTGAAACCTGCCCGCTAATCAGCTCTTAATCCCTTTAGCGTGTTTTCGGCGATACGGAGCAGTGCTGCTTTGTACACCCGGGCAACAGCTCGCCTGTCGCTGGCAGCCCTGGCTCTGCCTCGCTGTGCTGCCGTCACGCCTTCTGGCTTCAGTAGCCAGAGAGCCCCCTGCATGGGCACGGTTGCTCTCACCAATCAAACTTGTAATCTCAGTGAAGAATGAAATCAGATTTGTTTGACAAGACGCGTTTCCCGTAGAAGTATGTTGACTGGTGCTAATTATACTCCTGTTCTTTAATTCTTTATGATTGGAATTGCATCAGCATTTTCATTATTTTCCCAGAAGTGATTTCAGGCTAAGCGAGACCTTGAATGCCTACGGTTTTACTGCATTATAACCATTGTGCATCTACTAAACCTGATCCTTCTGCACTGAGATGCTTCTGTACTATTGTCTTTAAGGACTTAGCAGCTTTCCTTAACTCTTCTTCTCCTGGGCGTCCTCTCATAGAGTCTTACCTGATGATTCTTGAAGCCTGTTGAGTCTTTCCCTGTGAAGTGATAGTGTTTGATTCTTTACTTTATTTTTTTAAGTTCTCCCTCTCCCAGTTCCAGCCCCCGAAGTATTACCAGCTCAGTCAGAAGTTGTCTCCTGCCTTGTGATCCCCACTGACTGGTGGGGCTCGTGGTGGGCACCGTCTTTTCCTCACCCTGCTGTTGCAAGCGGCCAAGATCTTTCAGAAGTCTGCTCCTGCCTTTTGGGGTGCTTCTGGGCTCATCTCTCCTCCTCTTGGCAGAGGAGACAGGGATGCTGTCTGGAAGTCTGGGACTGGAAGGAGCTGTGTAGGTTTGCTCCACTGCCCAGTTATTCATGCTAGTACTAGAGCCAGTCTTTGGAGCTTTCTTGTGGTTTTATTCCAATTTGATGTTAATGGATAGTCCCAGAATTTGATTTTTCATCCTGTTGTGGAGGTGTCTTACAGGAATTTCATGTGGCCATGGTTCCTTGGGCTTGTTTATGAAAGTGTCATATCAGAAATGACCAGAAATGAAAATAAATGATGGCAGTGGTTTCTCACAGCTCCACAAGGCACCTTGTCCATGTAGAAATGAGCTGTTTGGTCACCATGTGGTCTTGATGCATTTGTTCAGGTTGTGGCCAAAGGCTTTGTTATTTTCTAGGTGCTTGCAAATTGTGTGTCATTTTTGAGAGAATTACAACCAAGCAGTCCCTAGGTCGCTAGTTATGTATGAGCTAAGGAATCCTCCTGCTAACAGGAGGAAGCAGTCCTGTCCTCCAGGGGCCTATGGAAATAAAATCCTACTTTCCCAATAAACACATGGACTGTGGACATCTTTTACAAACCTTTACAAAGAACTACAGCAAGGGAAGATCTGATTTCATGTAGAGCAAAACCAAACCAAACCACCCTGAAGGTGGTGCAGCACTGAAGGTGACAGGATCTCCATCCGGGCATTGTCAATACCCATCCGGACAAGGCCCTGAGTAACCTTGTCTGCCATGGAAATCAGCCCAGCTGAGAGTAGAAAAATGAACTAAACATTCTCCGAACAACTTTTCTTCTCTGTTTCTACAAATTCTGGAATTTTTACTTGGCGTTTTGCCTTTGTGCTTACAAAAACAACGCATCTTTTTCTTCATTCAGCCATGCCAGATACAGGTTTTCTAGAGGTTTTCCTTATGAACTTGCTTCATTTCACTCCAGTCACAATAAAATATGGGTTGCCTGCTTAATCTTCCTCCATTTTTTTGTATGTTGCCTTTGTATGTGCAGTTTTCACCAGAGTTTTGTTACTCTTAGGTTGGTTTTGGTTGAAGTTGCTTTCTTCGTGGATTGCCAAACTGTAGCCTTAAAAATAGAAAAGGTTGTATACACTCTTTGAAAACCCCTCTGATTTCCATTTGTGCTTTTTTGTTCCTGTTGCTCTGCCTGGAAATATTCTCAGATTTGGTAAATTAACACATTTGGAGCATCGGGCCAATTTGGGGCTTGGCCTGTCCTCCCTTTCCCCGGTGCAGGCTGTGATCACCAGCTCTGGGGCAATTACTTGCTTCCAGTCCAGTGATTCACCTCTCTGTGTCATTATGAGGCACAAAATTGTAGACCCCGGGGTCTTTAATGGACTTTGTGCATTAAAATTATGTAACAAGCCTGTCCTCACCGATCGCAGGGCACGCTATAGTGTAATGCTGACAGATATTGACAGGTACTGAAGACAGCAGAGTTTCAAGGCAGCGTGAGAAGCAGAAACCTGATGGTGAGAGCTGGGTTGTTGGGTCTATGTCCATCACACGTTGGCTTTCCGACGTGTGTTGTTGCCCCACTTAAAATCCTGAGCATGTTTGTGATTTATACTGGTGCAATGTTGGCTCAGCTGAACCAGTGCAAATCGAGATGTCTTCTCTGGCATCCTTTTTGGATGAACTGCCCTCTGATGAATTTACAGTGTAGACTAGTCCTGGTCCTAGCTCTGTCTGGTTGGAGTGTGTACTGGTTCAGGGCCCCAGGGACCCAATGCTGGGAAACGAAGCTCCTAGGATGTGGGAGAGGAGCTAGCCCACGAGTAGCTTTGTCTGTAAGGCATGGTACAACACTCCTGCTGTGCACGAACTATAAAAGTCTTCAGACATCTATGAGACTTTGTAGGAGTGGTGCTGAACTAAATACCAACTGTGTTTCAGAGTTTCTCTTTCCTTTTAGGAATAATTTGCAATCATACCGCGGCTTCAAAAAGCATCTGAGTCAGATATGGGTGAATTATTTGCAGACAGCAGAGCTGTTTTCTCCTGCACAGCAACAGCTTGGATAGTCTGGAGAGGGAGGTTTTGCTTCTTGCAAGGGGGGGATGCAGCACCATGCTCCAGGAGAAGGCTGCTGGCTGTCTCGGGGAGACATCCAGATGTGCCCAAGCCCTAGCCGAGCAGGCACAGCCGGACCTGAAAGGAGGTCCTGAAGAAATGGTCCCTCCATCCCTGTTCCCACCTGGCACGCTGTCCCCTTCCCATCAGCTGCAGCGGCTTTTTAATAGCCGTTTCCCTGTGAAATCGGAAGGATTGCTGGCTGTGAAATACAAATGGTATGTACTAAATGCTGTGTAATGGATTCCTCTTGAATCATTTCGTGCCTGCGTGTTCCTAATAAAAGGTTTTGGGAGCGGGGCGGTTTTGCTGGCTGGCAACAAGGCTGAGCAGGGGCAGCAGGTGGACGACCCAGCCCCTGGATGAGCACTGGATGTCTGCGAACCAGCCAGCTCTGAAATGCCGTGGGGGGCGATGCCCTTTGATGGGGGCTGTCAGTACTCCGCTTTGCTAGGGAAAGTGTGCTGTTTGAGGGAAAAGGGCAGCCACGGGACTTGCTTTTCATTATCGCGGGACACAAAGCTACCCATGAGGACGTACCCCGTCTCCTTTTGCTCAGGCTGGCAGTAACGATGCAGAGATCGTGGGGATGTGCGGCACGGTCCTTTAGTGTGGAGGAAAGTACGTGGGCAGCACACGGTGCTTTCAAACTGAGGGGCAGATGAGTCACCCTAAGAGTTTTTACAGAGGTAAATGGGGTTTTCAAGCCATTTATGTGTAATTCAGCAGCATTATGTGTATGGGGGGAGGTTCCCATGGTATTCGAGCAAAAAAAGGATTTTATAGGCCTTAGTGCAGCATTTGCTGAAGGGGCTTAAAGCTGGCTAGTCAGAAGAAAATACCATAAGTGGGTCATCAGCACTTTTTGGGCAGCACTTCTAATGAGATCCCTGTCTGCAGCATGTACCCATGTTGGAAAGTAGTAAAGATTGGAGAGGATAGATTCGTTACACCCAAGGCAGTTTGGTGCGTCACGGGAACAGAAGTGTGTCTGAATCCAGCCGAGCCCCACTGTGTGTCTGGGAGCAGTACAGCCCTTGGCTGTGGGGCAGGAGATGCTAACTGGGTTGTCTTGGGCTCTGGAAGGACTTCTGAAAAGTGTTTTCCTGGTTTGAAAGAGCTGATCAGATACTCGCTTGACAATGCAGGACGTATCAGTGAGTGCTTTCTTTGTGAAATGGAGGCTAGACCTGGATGCTGGGTCTGGTATTCGTGTTCAAAGGAGAATCAAAATGAAAACAAAACAAAATACCTGCAGTCATGACTCAAGGACTCGAGGTGGGGAAAGCCTGCCCATCGTTTGCTTTATCCATCAGATTCAGGAGTGTCTTCTGCCTTGTCTGCTGGTCCCAGCCTGGAGGAACGGTTGTTAATAGCGAAGGTCTGCGTAATTTAGCAGGGCAGGACTCTGTGGCTTGGAAGCTGGACCAATTCAGATGAGTAGAGGAGCATGTTTTTAATAACGTGCCTAATTAACTGTGCAGCAGTTCACCCAGGGATGTAGTCGATTCGCTATTGCTGGTAATCTGTAGATCAAAGGTGACTGATTTCTCATAAACAGTTTTTGACCCCCGTGGCTCTTCCCTCTGGCTAATACCCTTCTGTCTCCAGCGTCCTCAGGCATGTGCTGGGCTGGATGGCCGGGCAGATAGCCTGAACAGTCCTTTTTCTGTCTTTGAAATGTGTAAGCCTGTGTTCAGCTGCAGCAAAAGCCCGTTCCTTTTGTTAAAGCTCCTCTGGAACTGTTTGATGGAGGAGCATGCTGCGCTGGCTCTGCTCACCCCATCCTGTTGGGTTCTGCATGGAGAGGAGCGGGGCCAGAGGGAGGAAACATTTCCCTGGCAATACATCAGATTCAGTCTGCAGGGATTCAGTAATAAAAACAAAGATGGCTGGACGCAAACCTAGAGAGCTGCTAACAGCCTTCGGTCAGGGTTACCCTGCCGTACGACAGCTCAGAAGGCCGAGGGGGGACATCTGTGTGCTGCGGCCTTGTTCCTTGATGGGCCGGGGCTGGGCAGAGCTCTCTGACAGCCCAAAGGGAGCTCACAGGACACAGAGTGGTGCTGTGGGTTTCCAGATGGGGCTCAAAGCGAGCACCCGCACTGCCTGTGGTTCTCCGCCTTGCTGCCCTCGTTCCTCTCAGCAGACGCCCGCAGCCAGGCTCTGTGCAGGGCCTCCAGCAGTGCCTGGGTGCCTGAGGCGGGTGGCACGGGTCTCCAGCCACATCCACAGCCCTGTCACCAAGCACACCAGGGAGGGTTTTCCGAGCTGGGAACCCTAAAAGCAGTATTGGATGCTTCCTTCTGAAAGGCTCGTCCTTGTCTAGATAAGTGTGGGGAAGTCCTTTGGCCCATGCTGGGCAGTGTCGGACCAGATGTTCGTGCTTCACCCAGCTGACCTCCGGATCGATGGAGCCGGGGACTGTGCTTTGTTTGCCTGCTGCCACGCTTGGACACCTGCTGCCATGTCTGTGACGGCTGGCTTGGCCTCTGACAGCCACCGGCCTGCAGGGGTTGGGATGTCAGTGTGTGGCGGGGTGCTCCTCGCTCAGCCCTGCCCACCTCCCTGCAGCAAACAGGGGTTAAAGCCGTTTTAATTGTGGGCATTCGGTGGTGTGTTTTCCAGGGCCTGATGTTCCCTGGCTCTGTGCAGAGCAGAAACAGCGTTTCTTTTAGAGGGACAGCCAAAGCAGGAGCTGCCCCCACGCATTACGTGTCTGTTTGCAGGGTCTGTACCATCCTTGCTTCCTAGCACATCACCAAACACTCTGCCCTGTCCCAGGTGCCATCTCAGAGAAGCTGAAGGTGCCACGTGTTTGGTGGTGGCTGAGCGGTTTAGGTGCTCTCCTGTCACTTGTTCCTCTGCAGTGTAAGATGTTGCTGTCCCTGAGGCCTTTGCTGAGCTGGGCACGCTGGGCAGCTCATTTCACAAGGATGTTTCAGCACTGAGCAATTTGAGGGCTTTTTCACATGAGTAACCCCATCAAGAGAAGTTGTGATATTTGAAGGAAGAAAAGTTAACAGAGGGAACCACAGAATCACAGAACTGCCCAGGTAGGGTCCAGACGGGCCTTGAGTATCTCCAGAGAAGGAGACCCCACAGCCTCCCTGGGCAGCCTGTCCCAGTGCTCCGTCACCCTCACTGGGAAGAAGTTCTTTTGCATGTTGGGGCAGAACTGCCTGGGCTCCATTTTGTGGCCATTGCCCCTTGTCCTGTCCCCACAGACCACTGAAAAGAGGTCGGCCAAACCCCTCTGTCTCCCACACTTCAGGTATTTATAAATAATAAAATACCAGCCTTAAGGACAGCTTTCCCAAGTTCTTCAAATCCGTGTACCATGAGTCAGAGCTGCATCAAGAGTTAATTATTTTCTCTGAGAGGAGTAAACAAAAGGTCAGCCAACAGATTTTTATTCATCTATAAATCTCCAGCAGTGTGAGCAGATAGAGGGGGTGAGCAGCCCTGTGCGTCCGCCAACGTCCATGCAGCAGCCCCGGGGCCTCTGCTCCCCAGGCAGGGTACATCAGGAGGTGACAGAGGAGCATTGTGTCCTTCCCTGGTGGGAGGCAAGGGAAGGTATTCCCTTGTGAATCAAGGTATTTTTCTCTAGGAGACGTTTTCCACTCCAGAGCTGGCCACTTCTCTTAGCTCCTGGCTTGTGAGTGCACTGGGGTCTGCTCACACACAAGAGCACAGGTACCGGTGTGAGCTGCAGCTGCCCACACAAGGAGACCTGTGCGGTGCTTGAGCATGTGCATGTGTGAGCTTGTGTCTGTACATGTGTGAGAGTGTGTCTGTACATGTGTGAGTGTCTGTACATGTGTGTGTGCTGCACTGGGTACGCTCCTGGGCACGCTCCTGCAGAGCTGGCACCAGCTTACCCCCATTGCTGCCCTCCAGGACACGGGGACAGGTACTGGGGCACTTGTCTCACGCGTTGATTTCCCACTGTGAGGACAGCGTCCGGGCTGCAGATGTTCATGATGAACAGCCAGGTACGTGCCATGACGAGAAGGAACTTACTGGAGCAGGCAGCACCTGGCAGCGGATGCAAGGGAGATCTGGAGAAGGGTTTGCAGAGCGATGGCAGGCTGTGGGTGCTGTGCTGCCCTGCAGCTCTGCGGTGCTGGGGATAGCAGGAGGCTGGCAGCTTGAAGACCTGCAGCCAGGGCTCTCTGCTCCGTGGGAGGATGTCAGGAGCTCTGCCGCAGCTTGCTGCTCCTTTCCCTCTTGCAGGCAGCTCTGCCTCTTTCGCTCCATGTCCTGAAAGGGGGGAGTAAACCCAGCTACCCGAGCCCTCCAGTTGATGAGGGGATGAAGGGAGCTGCAAAGCCCTGGCTGGTGCTCCAAAGCACTGCCAAGGAATGATTCACATTGAGATGGGCCTGAGATGGGTGAGATACAGTGGCTCAGCAGCCTCTGGGCTCCCCAGGGCATCGGTAGCTGGAGGTGGCCACGAGCAGCCTCCCTGGTGTGCAGCAGCATGCCGAGGCACGCCGGGGTCCCAGGTGCTCCCGAGGAGATGCTCTGGCCATGCACAGAGCTATGTGTGCAAGCTCTGCCTCACAGGCAGGTCTGGTCTTGAGGGTATTTGAGGCCGCCCTGTGCCCAGACGTGCACACGTACACACGTGCCCACTGAAACACGCTGTCTGCCGTAACTTCCCTGCGGGTCCCAGTCCCGGCAGCCCAATCCGCTCCACTGCCAGCCAGGGGATGGCAGCAAGACCTGGTAGGCTGCAGCGGCTGCATCTCCTGAAAGGGCTTTGCAGGTGGATGAGGAGATGGGGATGACAGAGGAATGAGTACGGAGCTGGGAGAAGAGCAGAGTCCCCTTCATTTTGTGCTCTCATGGGCCTGGCGCATCCCTCAGCGGGAGGTGGGACTCGGGCCCTCCCGGGATCCCTTCCCATCACACTTGTGGGATTCAAGGATCATCTGCAGTGCAACAGCGAGGGGAGGATGAACTTGCTCGTGTGTCTTCCTGCTGCAGACATTGATTTATAAAGTCTGCTTCGTGCTGAGTTCGGGGAATTCAGGGGATGGTGCATTCTCTGCACAACACTTTTCGCCTGATTTCCTGTGTCAAGGCTGGGGCGGCTGTCAGGTAACACCTCGGTCACTCTGTGCACTAAATTTTGGAATCGTGTTGCTTTTATGAGGCTCAAGCAGCAAGTGGTAAGCGCTGCAAGGCTAGACGTGCTTGTCCTCACATCCTTTGGGGCTCAGAGGATGCAAAGTGGAGGCTTTGTGTGTGGGGAAGGAGCAGTGGTGTGGATCCCATACAGTCCCCACTGTGTGGCCTGGGGGACAGGGAGGTCCCTGAGGACACTGCTTCCTCAAGGGGTTTGCAGGTGCCGGGACAAGTTTGCTGCTGAGTGTGTGTCTGAGTGACTATTCTGGTGTCACTTCACTGTCATGTGGAGGTCCAAAGGTGTCGATCAGTGTCAGGCTAAAACCAACCCCTGAATTCTCCAGGCGCTGCTGCTCCCACCACACCATCCGTCCTGCTGCTCTCCTGGCCCCTCAATGTTTTTTTCCGTGCTGTGCCACACTCAGGCCTGATCACCCAGGTGTTGCAAGGGGCCAAGGTGCCTGATGCTCGCCGATTTCCTTTGAACCAGCCCTCTCCTGGAGCAGGCGGTGGGGAGGGCTCCCTGCTTGCAGTCCTAGGAGAGGAGCGATACCTCATTGCGTGGCAGTGGCTGCGTGGAGGCACTGCGAGGCATACAGCGGAGCTGTGAGCCCACCTGAGATGCTGAAGGGAACGTGATCACAAGGAACGTGCTCCTTTCCCTCTGAAGGCTGGGCAAACGCTTCCTTGTGCCCCTCTCCAGAGCTTTGCCAAGCTGCCTCTGCTGCCATGGAGCTAAGCTGGCTCCAGCCTGCTGGGGAGATGTGGCTGTACCCCGCTCAGTGCCCTGTGAGCTTCCAGGCTCGATTTGACTCTTAGGTGATGCTCGTGAATACCTGTGCTGATAGCTCTGCTGCTTTTACCCTCAAAGCTTGTTTTGGGACAGGGGGTCCCATTGCTGCACCCACTTCACAGAGCAGCTGAGGCGCAGAGCAAAAGGAAGCGGAGAGCACCGGGCTGAGCTGCCGGGCTCCTTCTTTTTGGTCTGCAGAGCTCTCAGCCCCCCGTCCTCTCCCTCCCTGATGCTTGCTGTATTGTCCTACTTCCCGGCTGCCTCGGGCGTCTCTCTGGCGTGCTGCTGCAAGGCCGCTTTGGTTTGACTCGTCTCATGCCAAGACGTTGGCTGAGTTGTCCTGGCAGCTGCCACGGCTCTTGCAGAGCCCAAAAGGTGAGGGCTTGGTGATCGGGTCATGCCTGGAGGGCCAGGACGGCTCCTGCAGCCATTCACCTGGAGGGCAACCATTGCTTCTCTGCTGGCAGCACCTGAACCACGTGCTTTGGGGCTTTCTCCTGGTCTGGGAAAGGCTTTATGAGCAACTGGAGGACCTCCAAACTTGCTAACACAGCCCTGACACCGTGCATCCCTCACTCCTGGTTGGGGCAGGGTCACAGCGACCTTGGAGCAGCATTTAGGGCGGCAGGGACATCCCGCAGCACAGGAGCTGGGTCCCCCACTGTCCCCCCGGGCACAGGCAGGGGGGTGCGCCAGGAATTTGTGCCTTTTCTGCCCAAGTTCACGCTCAGGTGTCCCCGTGAACTTCCTTCTGCATAGCTCTGATACCGATTGCTTTTGATGTATTTGAAAATTCCCCTTTCTCTCCTTTACCTTTGCCGGCAGTGTATTTTTCATTGATACGTTAACTTCCTCTAGCAACCGTCTGCGTTTTATAGCTGCTAATTTACTGCTGCCAACTTCCCCCTTTTTTATTTATACAATATGTTTATTTTTACTGCATTTTTTCTTTTATTCAAAGCCAAGACAATTTTTAACTAAGGACGCCTTCTTTTATAATTGCAGATTTATGAGACTTTGGCCAAGCCTTCTTAAGCTAGCTCTAATTACACTTCATTGTTTTTGTTTACATCTTCCCCCTAATCAATTTTTGCTAATAATCCCTTTCAACTTTTGGAAATTGCCCCTTTTACACCTCCCAAGTGTGTTTCTTATTGGTGGGTGCAAAAATCTGTTCCCGCATATGTGTGATCAGATTATGTTTGTCTGTACCTAGGCAACTGCTCATCTTCGGTTCATTGATCTGCTCATCTTCAGCTGTCAAAACGAGGTCTGCGTTGTGATTGCCCACATTGATTGTGGTTTTTTTGTGTGTGTGTGTGTTGGAAATGAGCCTCTTGAAGCGGTGCTGTCTCCAGGAACATTTCCCAGCGGCAGTTTGAGCCCCCAGCGTGTGCTCTCCACCATCCCCGGCGGGGAGGGTCCCTGCCCGCATCGGGCAGAGCTGGTTCGTAGCCCGTTGGCTTCTGCTCCAGGCTGGTTTGCAGGCTTGCAGAAACATCCCAGCATGATCCTTCCCCACTGCCGTGTTGGTCTCCAGACCCCAGATTCTCAGTGCTGAATATGGCAGCTCTGCTGCAGCGCATTCCCCTCCGTGGCTGCTGATGCAAATTGTGGCAGAGGTTTTGGCCCTGGAGGGGATTTTCTGCCCTTTCGGTTAGTCCCCACCCCAGCCAGCTGGATTTCCTGGGCCGTTGGGATTTTACACCCAGGGCAGGGGCTGTAGCTGAGCTGGTGCTGGGGCTCTGGGCACCTTCCCACCCCTGGATGAGGCAGTGCTGGTGCCTGGATGCTGCAGGGGGGGGTTGGCTTTGCCATGTGCGCTCAGGGAGTGGGAGATAGGGAAGCTGAATGCAGTGGCAGGGAAGGCAATGGGGCTGAGAGAGGCTGAGGAGGAGGAAGGAGGAGGAAGGAGGCACTGGATGGGGCTGGCAAGGACCTGAGGGTGAGCTCCTCCGGCAGTCCCACAGCCGATCTGTGTGGGAGCTGCTCTTTTCCACCCCATTCCCAGGCACTTACCTCTCCATCTCGTGGTGTCTCGGCGTGGGCCCAGCACAGAGAGCTCCCAGGGGCTGTCCTGTGCGTGCAGCTTGGTTTTCTGCCGGTGAACGCTGCCCTGGGCATCCTTCCTCTGCTCGCCAGGAGGGTCCTTAGTGTTTGCCTCCCTGCAGTGCCAGTGGCTGGGTGTCACCTACACTGTCCCTCTGATTCGGACATGCTGGACCGAATCATCCTGCTGCTACCTGCTCTTTTCCTGGGCAGGTACAAGACGATGCTCTGCCTGCTCATCCACAGGTGCTGCGGCTGGCCGAGAGCATCCAGGGAGCACTGTGCTCAGAGAGAAGTGGCTCAGAGAGAGAAAAGGAGTGCTGGTGAAGCGAGGACAAGGCTTTTGTAGGGACCTCTGCCTGGGAAGTCCGTCCTCCCCACCCCGTCTGCTCTGCTCTCTCCTGCCCGTGCTGCAGAGGGAGGCCACCTGGATCCCGTGGCGGCTCTGCTGGGCCAGCGGTGCTGGGATGGATGGAGCACATCCCGTCCAGAGCAGGGTCACCACCGGCACCAGCCTCGTGCCATCCGCTGGCGGGGTGGCCCCTTGGTTCAACGCGCTGACAAGGGAGGTTAGACGAGTGTGTAATGAATTACCCATGCATGAAAGAGGAAGCCCTCTCCGTGGTGAGGTACCGAAGATAGAGCTTTCCCCGGGGAGGAAACATTTGCAGCTCACTAAAAATACCCACTGTTAACAGCTGCCGTCTCCATCGCAGCTTTATCTGTGGTGTGGGGCCTGCGGAGATGCGGGGTTCACATTTCTGGTGTGGCTGTGCGCTAAGCCCCCAGGGACACCGAGGGGGCTGCAGAGAGATGCTGCTTTACTCTCTAGCCTCAGGACCTGCTAGAAGGAGCTCAGACAGAGAGCGCTGCGCCAGCCCCTTGCCAGGGATTTTGGGAGCTCCTGTGTCTGTCCTGGGCAGAGGCTCCCCGTGGTTTGGGATCCCAGCCCGGAGGCCCCTGCTGTCGCAGCCAGCTGGGGGGCACGGCGCACCCCTCCGCAGCTTGGCACAGACGAGCCTGCAGCTGGCCATGTGGTTCCTCTTAAGCTGTTCCCACTTGGGGCTGCCAACCAGAAGCAAATTTACAGCCTGTCAGTAAAAACAGTGAAAAGCAGGAACGCTTGGCTGGCAGGTAGGTGCACGGAGCCAAACGTGCGTCGGAGAGCATCCCCCGCTCAGCTGCGTGCCCTGGGCTTTGGCTAGAGGGGCTGTGAAAGGGCCCGGGACCCCCTCGTCCCCCAAGCCTTTGGGCTGTGTGCGGATGGGCCGGGCAGTGCTGGAGGAGCTGCAGCACCCGCAGGCGCCAGCTTTTGGGTGCTCAGGCACAAGTCAGGCGCTGCTGGGTGCTCCATCTTTGCTGGGGGGCCCTGCTCGCCACGCTGCTGTCCCGGGGCCAGCAGGGAACGGCAGAAGCAAGAAGAGGTGTGTGTGTTGTGGGCATTGCACAGCAGGCTCCGCTGGTCCCCTTGCTCCTAGCTGCTGCTGCCAGGCAGCAAGGTTCAAATTTCCAGGCTGTGGGGTCTCGGGAGCAGCTCCTCCCTACGACCTGGGCTCATCCTGCCCGCTGTGGGGCGGCTGGCGGGGGTCCGTGGGTGCTCAGAACCAGCTGGGCCCTTCAGACAGGAGCTGGCTCTGCTGGGCTGGGACCACCAGCGCAGCCCCTCCAGCTCCGGGCAGCAGCACTGCAAGGAGAGGATCGCTGTGGGCACCCCCTGGCATCGTTTGGCAGGATCTGGTCGGGAAAGAAGCTAACCAGGTTGATGTGCTGGCACTGCCAGCATCTGGGCTTGGTCTTCAGCTCTCACTCACCGAGCCCTGGTCTTGTTTCCCTACTTTTCTCGCCCCTGCCATGCCTGTGCTCGGTGTGGCCCTGCCTTTACAAGCCAGGCACGGGGCTGTGCAGCACAGCTGCGTGTCGCCGTGTGCTGGTGGGGCTCTTGCTGGAGCCTTGGCTGTCTTTGGAGATAATATCTTTTCCCCTGTAAATGTTATTACCCTGTATATGTTCGGGTGGGGGAAAGGAGGGGTGACCATCTGTGTTTTCCAATAAAAGCAAATTAAAATTGAAGCCCATTAAGGACAGCTCAATTGGGATGCTGAGCAGGGCTCCGGAGCCTGCTGGGAAGGAGTTGCTTCCAGCCTGCACCACCTTTTGTCATCCTGCATGGGTGACAAAACCTCATTTAGTGCCAGGAGTGCTGGGAGGTGGGATGGGGATCACAGCACGCACCTGAGCAGTGCGCTCTCCCCGCTCCGGGTAGGGCGGTCGGGGCATTGCCCCACAGGGACGAGGAGCCAGAGCTATCCAAAACCCATGCCCCGTGCTCATGTTGCTCCTCCTGGTCCTGTCAACACTCGTTGAATCAGATGATGAACGAGGTTAGTGAGGAAAAGGGATGGATGTCGCGCAAAAGCCCAGCATGTGCTGCTTAACTGGGGATACTCCTCAGTCTCGGGGCTTTTTGCTGCACCCCAGACGTCCTGAGGTCCCCTCACCCCCGTGCCCAGGCACAATTGCTTGTCTGGGACAGAGGATCCTATGGGGCCTGGGTGTCGAGGAGGGGCTGTGCGCTGGGGGCCTGGGTGGTGTAGCCCTGAGCTTGCATAGAAACGTGTGCCAGTTGGCCCTGGGGCATGATATTCGGGATATTCAAGGAGATATTCAGCGTCCATCTGGATGCCCACCTGCTTTGGCAGGGGGGCTGGACCCGATGGTCTCTGGAGGTCCCTTCCAACCCCTACAATTCTGTGATGACGGCAGGAGCAGGTTAGGATGTTGTAAAGCTGTTGTAAAGCCGGCTCCTCTAGGGCTGAAACACCTGCAGGAACAGCTCAGGGGCACCGGGCCTCCAGCCCCAGGGCTCTGCGGCTGCTGCTGAGGAAGAGGAGCCTGGGGCTGCCGGGGGGGGGGACATGGCCAGGCTGTGTCCTGCCCAGAGGGGTCTCGCTGTCTGCTGGGCCCATCCTGGCAGGGCGGGTAAGGCTGGATGAGGGCAAGGATGAGGCTTTTTTAACCCCTGGGACTCCCTCCCGCAAGGTGTCCCGCAGACAATGGGGTTTGCGCGACTGCAGAGACAGAGTCATTAGTGCTGACAGTAGCAATGGCTGTTAAATGTCTGCATCTGTGTCTTCTCTGTGTGGCTACTGCATTCCCGGGAGCAGCGGGAGGGCCCCTGCTCGCTGGCATTTAGCATCTGCATTGTCTCTGCTCGGCAGCCTGCCCTCGGCTGAACTCAGACCACCTACAAACCCCGGCTCCTCTTGGGGCAGGCGTTGCCAGCCAGGGCTGCATTCCCTGGTGCTGCTGGAGCAGCTTTTCTGGGGTCCCCGGCGGGGTTATCGGGTTTCTGCTGACCTCTGGGGCAGTCGGTGTCGGGAAGCGGAGTGGCCGGGACGCATGTGCAGTGATGGCCCGGGGCAGCGGCAGCCAGGCCGAGCGTGATCCTCCCTCGCAGCCAGCCTAACGTGCACCTTCAACAGAGTCCCAAGCCTGAAAGATCACAAAATTGGAATTCTTTGTGGAGCCCCAGCCCCTCTCAGTCCTCCTAGGGGCTGGGGCCGGGCTGTTTCCCTCCCGTGAGGTGGATGGGGCAGGCAGCCCGCTCTGCCTGGCAGCGTGACTGTGTGTGGACGGGCTGACGGTCGGCCGGGTGGTTAGAAAGGAAGGCACGTGCTTGGGTGACTTACAGGACCTGGAGCTGGGCTTGACCCCTCTTTGTGCTGATTTTAAGTGTTCCTGCAGCGCCTGTGATGGCTGATGGCTTCCAAACCAAGAGAAGCAGGGCTGAGTTCACAGGCCTTGCTGCCGGCTCTGAAGGAGCCCCTTGCAGATGCTTTTCAGCCTCTTGCACGGGGCTGAAGATTTGGCTGCGTTCATGCTTCAATGCTGGGGAGGGAGCATAAAAATTCAGCAAGTGGGATGGGAGGCAGGGTCCTCATCTCCTGCACCTCCCTGCCCTCTCCTCCCTGGGGTGACGTCCGACCTGGGGTGCTCCCAGAGCTGGTCCCAGTTGGCTTTGGTTGCCTGAGGCTGGAGCTCCAGTTCTCCATTAGAGCTGGGGTTTTTGCCCTTCCTCCAGTACCAGAAGGACACAGAGGCAGCTTGCCGTGGGTTTCCTGGGTTGTGGTGTGACCTTTCCCTTGCCAGAGCTATGTATTATCTCTGGGGTTAGGCCTCCCCCTTCTTGCCTTGTTAGCCCCCCAGGAGATCAGATGTGCTCCGGAAGGTGGAGACGCTGGACGTTGCCTCTGTTTGTAGGTCTCTTCATCTGTCTGGCCCCTATTTTCCAGGCCAAGGGGTTGAACAACTGGGTACCTGCCTCCGCCTGGGTTCTCGCAGGGCCGGGACTGCCAGCACAGACTGCTCCTGCAGCACGGTGCGGCTGCCCCCGGGGTGGCCTTGGGGGCTTGGGGCTTTGGGCAGGATGCGGGCAGTTCCCATCCCAGCTCGGTCGTTGCTTCTCCTCGCTCCCTATCAATCACTCTCCCTCTTGGAGTTTAAGTGGATCCCTGAGTGAAGTATCCAAAATATCCTGTAGCCGCCGGCTCACAATGCAGCGTGCTGTTACCGCGCCAGCGGGTCGGCCGGGGGGGGATTGGGTTTCAGTTTGTTCCGCTGGCCACTGGCCAGGCAAAGCAAAGCTCGGTGCTGCAGGGAAAGGCCACTGGGTTTGCTCAGCCCCTCTTAGCTCTTGCTGGCAAAAATATTATAATAAGGCTCCAGTAAAGCACGGGAGGCAGAGAGGAGCCTTTCAACTGCTGGAAGGATAAATAGATCTGCAGCGAGGGCTCCGTGGGGCGGGGGACAGACGGGTTTCTCATTAACTGCCCCTCCTGCGTGGGGATGCGGTGGCTGCACCTGAAGCCAGGCTGGAAACGCCGTTTCACGAGCACGTGTGCCCGTGCAGAGCAGTTTGATGTTTTGCTGGGCTCCAGCACGGAGTCTCGTTCAGCGCCAGGGTCTTCCCTCCCTTCAGCGTCACTCCAGCGTGGATTAATCTGATGAGGTGCATTAGCTGGGCTCCCAGGCCCACCTCTGGGAGATGGTGATGATGCACAGTCTGTGTCTGCCTTGCCTGACTCGGGATGGCTTTGCTCCCAGCACCTTTGCTCCATCAGTGAGGTCTGGGCAACTTCTTGCCCGCCGTTGCACATCCAGCCTTGGCCTCAATCACTGCCATTCTGGGTCAGCCTAGGAGCTTGTGCCCTGCGTTAGTAATATTGTACCAGGGTTAAAATACTGGCAAGTGCCCTACTCTGAGAGAGGAGCTGACATGCGAAGTGAAAGGTGAAGGGAAAAAGCTGTGGGTGAAAAAATGAGGGTGGAGGCTTCAGCTATCTGTGGGGCTATTTATTTGTCCAGCTGTTTCTTTAGCTGGATGAGTTTGGAGCCTGCGAACGTCAAGGATTTGCCAGGACTTCTGAGAAACCCAGGTCCAGATGTTCTAAATTGGTCTGAATTGGCAAAACTCCATGGAAGTTATTTTTCCGGACACGGAGAAGTGTGTCTGCAGTACGCACAGATCCCCTGCTAATCCCTTGCCCCTCCAGCCTCCCTGCCACCGTCTCCTGGTCCTGTCACTCTCCATCCCCAGCCCTGGGCATCCCGTGGATGGATGCCCCGGCCCCCACCAGCACCCACCGTGATCCTTGTCCTCCCCTCCCAGCTCCCAGGTCTCAGTCCTGACCTTCCCGGATGGGACGAGCTGGTGCAGCTGAGACCCCCACGCTCGTTTCTCCTGTGGCTGGGCAGCAAAGGAGGTCACCAGAAATCTAGGAGCCCCTCTCCCAGGTGATTGCTGTGAGCACGCAGGCTGCAGCGTGGCATCAGGGCTGTATTTTTCCATGCAAAGTGCTGGAGCTGGGATCCAGCGTGGGGCAGAGGCCTCAGACCCCGACGTGCTCCCGTAGCAAGCAGCAGTGCCTCCCCTGGCAGGCCGTGACAGCAACGGGCCCCGGCGCTGGCAGAAAGTTGCTTATTGAAAGCATCTTCAAAGTGAAAAGGACAGGCACTTATCTCCTAACCGTCCCGTGGGGAGCAGTGCGGTTTCTGGTGGGAAGCAGGCCAGAGTTGCGTCTGCTAGTTTCGAGCAGCTGCAGGTTTATTTATAATGCTGTGGGTAGCATGTGAATCTGCAGATAAACACGCGGGAGGGAATAACACAAACAACAATATTGAGAAAATACTGCTCCGGCAAGAGCATTTCACGGAGCTGCAGCTATCGCCAGCCACCAGAGATGGGCCAGGGGCCAGACACCCACCCGTGCCGCTCCTGGGGGGGGGGTTTGCTCCTCATCGTCACTGTCACTGCTGCAGGGTCGCTCTGTAAAGGATGCTGGGGGTCCCGGTGTACCCAGCACTGCTGTGGCACCTTCCTGTAAGCAGCCCCCGGCTCTTGGGTGGCATCCAGCTGCCAAACCAGGAGGATGGCGCTGGGGAAGTGTCGGCTGTGGCAGCGAGCAAGACTGCTAAATCTGCTAGTCAAAGCAGGAGACTTCTCCCCTCCGTGCTTTGCAGGGCACTAGCGGTTGGTTTTGGGGCTGCCCGTCCAGAAATTGGTCTGTGTTTGTAGTCTGTAGGATGCTGGTGTGGGAGCTGGTCCTGCTGGGTGACTGGAGCAGGGTATATAGGATATATAGGGACAGCCTATAGGACCAGAAGAGCTGCTGGGCTGCCTTGTCCACCCACCGTGGGTCACAACGGGTGCGAGGGGCTGAGCACGCTGAGGGGCTGAGCCCAGTTGGGACTGCTGCGTGTGGAGGACTTGCTTCTGGAGGATGGTAGGCTCCTGTTCTTTGGGGCTTATCTCGCCTTGTAGGAGTCTTTCACCTGCAGCAGGCCTGTGTACAGCTGACATCGTGGGACCCGAAGGTGAGTCACCGATCCGCTCAGAGGTGTCTGTGCTGCAAACATGAGCATCTCCTAGGTTATTGTACCTTGGTGGGCCAGAAGGAACCACGGTGGCCTCCTGCCCAGCTCCTGCTCCTGCAGCACGTGCTTGCCCAGATTCTGCCTCAGCCAGGGTGGGGAAGGATCCAAATGGTACAAGGGCTGCATCTCTTGATGATTGGTCTTCAGAGGGGAATACCTTCCCTGCTAGCACAGAACCTTGTTTTCCATCTGCTTTACTGGGCTCAGCTCCCAGGCAAAGCAGTAGCTGCAGTTTCCCTCGTGGGCTAAGGAGCTCTGTGTGCTGCTACTTTGTTCCAGCGTAGATCCTTACAGACCACAGCCACCTTCCAAACTCCTCTTTGGTGACCTCCCACAGACCTGCAACGACAGAATCTCACCTAGCTGAAGGAGAAGTAAGCCCTGGCAGCACCACAGCCTTTTTCTTGAGCAGCTGAGCTGGGCAGCAAGGCCTCATCTCGCCGAGTTAAACCTTCCTGGTTTATTGATCGTTAGCTCACACTCAGTGCCAGCGTTTTCGGGATGAGATGACAGAGCATGGCTGGGCTGCATCTTCCCAGGGCCTTTTATCCCTCCACAACAGCTTCTTGCCACGGAGATCTGAAGTGCTCTGAGTCTGGGAGAGAAGCAGAGATGGGGAACACGCTGGGTTATGGGGCATTGCTCCTGATTTATTTTGCTGGAGAAAAGAATTAACGTGCTTCCCTTGCCTAGAAATAAGCAACTTCTGAAGGATGAGACAGCTTCCCTGGAGGATTGTGTGGCCTCTCTGAGCTCAGGTGGGGGTGTGAGGAGCTTTTGTCCAGGTACACAGGTGAGATAACTTGGTGGCGGGCCATTGTTAGTGTGTTTTGAGGTCAGCCGGCAATGGATGGTGGATCAAGCCCACCACCACCCTTGAAATCCAGCCTGGCTTCACATGCACGTTTGCAGTCAGTGCAGCTAACGAGGTTTGCTTTAATTTGTGGGGACCAGTTACTCGCGATTTTATGGAATTCAGGCAACTACTGCCAAATGCTGACATGTCAACTGATCTCATAATGCTTTCTGGACATTAGCCAGGGAGACAATTTGCTAGAAGAGATGTGTAAAAAGGGGCACGAAGAGATGATACAGCTGTGTGCAGTGGGGACCACGGTCCTTGGGTCCACCCTAAACGAAGAAGGTTGATAAAGAGAAGCCCCAGAGAAAAGGAGCTGTGTTAAGAGTGAAAGAATAAGGACGCTCGGTTGATCTAGTTATCTTCGTGAAGGCTGAGAGATGATTTGGCACTGGTAAGCAGCACAAGAGGGAAAGGAGGTTTTGGGTAACAGTGTCTTTGTGAAAGTAAAATGAAATCTAATAACTGGCAGCATAAGTTCAGACTAAAAGTAATGGAAGATACATATATTTTCAGGAGAAGGTAATTGACCTTTGGAAAAACTTGCTTGAAACCTCCAGTTTTCGACTCCTTGTTAGCTTGTGTTGGACGTGGTGCTTGGGGACATGGTTTAGGGGGTGACATTGGTGGCAGGGGGATGGTCGGACCAGATGACCTTGGAGGATCTTGGATCTCTTCCCAACCTTAACGATTCTATGACAATTAATGTCCTTGGGCCAGCTTTGGCAGATGCATGTCTCAAAGGAGATGGGCAACTCTTCAGCTGGGGGTTAGGGGCAAGGGCGAGGGCTTTGGGCAATGCTCTCCATTAATGGCACATTTCCACTGCACCAAGTTTTCATAAAAGAAAAGGCTTTTAAAAATGCAAAATATTTCAAGTTATTGTTTTTATTTGGGGAATTGCTTATACTGCTTTAGAGCATATCTTCTTTTACATGAGTCACTGCTATTAATACATTTACTACGCATCATTGTCATTGATAGTTACGATAAACTAACAAATACATTTTTTATTTTTATTTTTTAAGCAATGCAGATTCTAGCTAGCACTGAGTGAAAAATGTTGTTTTCCTTCTAGATCAAAGTGCCACTGGTGTTTTAATGAAAAAGCCAGATACTTTGATAAAATAAACACTATTATTAAACTATGTAAACAAATACTCAGTTTAAAAAGAAATTTCATAAATCTGAATGACAACATTTCTGCGCTAGCTATTTTCCAGAACTTTTCTTAGTGGGAAAATTTGAAAAGCACTATTTTTGCTTTCTACTTTTGGAATAAAACCAAATTTTGAAATGCTGGTTTCCTGTGAACTGGAAACCGCTGGCTCTAACCAGGAGTAACGAACAACCCACAGCCTGAAAATGATTTACTGCTAGAAGTATAGGTGCAAGTAGCGTATCTATGCTGAGGCACTTTTCAGCTCACTTATGGGAAAAGAGAACTTACGTGGACTGCTCAGCAGGCTGAAAAACAACCATTTTGCCATTTCTGCATCCAGCTTTGTCTGTTTGGATGACGGATCTTGCACAAGGCTGGTCCTTTCTTCCTTTGTGTTCAGTGAAAGTGGAAAAGGTGGAGATGCTTTTGGGGAACTTGTGGCAGGATGCTCATGGTTTTTGGTGGCCAGGAGCAGCAGCAGGACACGGTTGCAGCCAGGAGCTCTCCATCCCTCCTTCTGCTGGGGGAACTGGCACCATCTCTTGGGTCTGTAGGCTGGTGGCTGGAGATCCCTACTAATAGGGGCTGTCCATTGGAGCGCTGTCAGCGAGCAAGCTGTGGGTGGGTGGGTGTACACCTGGCACATAACGTGCTTTTTCTTGAGAGCTGGACAGCCCTAAAAATTCAGCGTTTCCTTGCCTGTTCCACGGTAATTGGGAGGGCAGGGGAAGGGAAGCTACAGGCTGTATTTCATGTTTGTGTCTCGATTGTGCATGCAGCGGGTGCTTTCCAGCATCCGTGCAAACGTAGTTGGCATCCTGAGCGCGTGCACTCGAATCAAGTGCTGGTTCATGTTCTCCACGCAGAGCAGAGAGATGTGGTGTCTTCTGTGGCCGTCACCTGGGGCTTAGCCACAGAATCACTGGCTGTCCTCTGCCTTGTACAGTCTCTCCTGCAAGCTTTACGCTTTCCCCCTGGCTGGGGAACACTTCCACACTTTACCCAAAGTATTGGCAGGCCATAACCCAACCATCCCTTCTCTTGCCATCAGCCTGGTGTAATTATGCCAGCCAGTAGCTAATTAGGATGAAAAAACCATCAATGCAGGAGATAGATATGATGAGTTTTAGGAAGGACGAGGAGTGTTGTCCAGAAATTTCACTGCCTGCATGGCTTAGGAAGCCATCTTCTGCCTCAGTTCAGTGCTGATCAGCTGTAGCAGCGTCTGGCTTATTTCTGCCCAAATTGCCTGGAAAACCAGCTTTAATATTGGTTTAATTTTTAAGTATGGCAAGTCCTTGAAGTGCTGTTCCTTCCTGTCGGCTACTGCATGGCCAAGGATTCTGCCTGCCGTGCACAGTGCTGAGAAAAAAACACCTCACTTTTGCAAATGGGAACAAAAGGGGATGGAGAGAACCTGACCGGGCCACGTCTCCTCCTCAGCCACCACTGCAGAGCTGCTCCCAGGCTGTGATTTTGGATTTTGAGGAGGAAACTCCAGAGGGGGAAAAAGCAATGGTAGGGCTGGAGCAGGGAGATGGAGGGAGGGTGAGGAGCAAGACCTGGAAGACCTCCTTTCCGCCTCCTGCCCCTTTACTGTCCTCAAGCCCCAGACCAACACTGACTCCTCGTTTCTCCTTCCTCCTGCAGAGACGCTGATGGACTCCACAACGGCCACAGCGGAGCTGGGCTGGACGGTGCATCCTCCCTCGGGGGTAAGTCATCCTCCTGCTGTACTGGAGCTGCTTGCCAGGTCTGTGGTCTCTGGGCCGCAGGTGAACGAACGGTGGTGGGGTTGCTCAATGAAAGGCACCTGCTGAAGTGCTTTGGCACTTATAAAAAAAAGTATAAAAATACAAAAGAGGATAAAAAATGAAGGCAATTTTAGTTTCTGGTAGTTTTCTAGGAGGTGACACTTCCCCAAACTATCCCATGTTCAGGAAGGGCAGTTCTCACAGCGTCAGGCTCCCGTGATGTTGGAGGACTTGTCCTCGCTGTGAAGCTGCCCTGTAGTCAAAGATGGGGGTCAAGGAGGAATGAAACGCGAAGGCCACCACCATTTGTCCCCAGAATCTCGCTTGTTACCTCATTGCTCATCACCTGTTGCAGAAAAGGATCAGGGCATTGGGCTGAGGTTGCACACTTAGCAGCTGTCTGATAAAGTCCTGAAATGAAAATGCAAAGTGCATGCGTACAATACGGCCCTGGGATGACCTGGACCCAGACAAAGCTGTTAAGAACACCTAGCAACTCATGGCAGGACCTTTGCTAGCTCGCTGCTGATTCTCTCCTCTTTACTGGCACCAAGAGTCCCCTGGGCCCCATCCAGGGGCCACCCAGAACAAGTTCCTTCAAACCAGAGCTTGGCCAAGGCAGCGTGTTTCTGCACCTATGGAAGAGGCCCCGGCCACCTCTGTCTCTCTCAGGGTTTGTGTGGGGCATTGAGGTGCTTGGAGCATCCCTCCCCTCTCTGCCCTTGGTGGCTGGGAGCAGCTTGGGGCCACGGTGCCCGACACCCCCTGGCTGCCACCAGCCGGCGCTGGGGTGAAGGTGAGGCTGGCAAGGGACCCTCGCAGCACCCCGAGCCAAGCTGTGCCCCCTGATGTGCAGTGGTCGTGCTCGCCCTTGGGTCCGGTGGCCAAAGCCAATTCCCTTTGCCATGCCCGGAGGTGAAGGCTCAGCACCCGTCCTGCCCTGCACCCAGCCCCGGCCGGGGCCAGATGAAGACATTCCTTTGGTCCTCACCCCGGGGCTGACAGCAAGCCCACTCTCTGAGCCAGCTTGGCAGAAGAAAAGAAACAGATGAGAAAAGCCTCTGTCGAAGAGATTAAACCCTGCGAGAGCGGCCTCCTCGGTCTGCCCGGCCGACCCGCAGTGCCGGGGCGCAGGGGCTGCCGGCACCGGTCCCCCATCACCATGATAAAGCCCCGCACCCGCCTGCCAGCCCGACCGCCCCACCAGCTCCAGCCCGGCCGCCGAGGGGGGATGACGGGCACACAATGGGCAGGAGCAGAGGTCAAGTCTTTTTCTCTCCTCGCCCAGCCTTTCTTGTTTGCGGTTTTTCCATATGTAAAGCACGCCTTGCTTCCAGCTCGCCAGCCCCGCGGTAATGAGGCCTGGGCCTGCTGGAAGCCGTCTCTCCGTATTATTGTGCTGCCTTCTTCTTTTGAGTTCCCGGCATGTTAATTAGAGAGCGAGGAGAAAAGGAGAAGCTTCTAATTAAGCGATGAGGGGCTGATGCACAGGGGTGACTTTCTCTCCCAGCTGGGAGAAGGGAGCTCGGGAGCGGGGCCTTGCAGGATCGGCTCGGCCAGCGGTGCCAGCGGCCCCACGCAGCCCCTGCTCGCCGTGCTGGGCACCCTGAGCTGGCCCTGGGCATCCTGCTCAGTCCCTCATCCCTTCTGGGAGCTTCTGGGAGCCTCTTAGAAACCTGTCTGGTGCTGGTACTGCTGGTGGGGTCGCCTCCTGTCCCCACGGATGACGCAGCTTCAGCAAGATTGGGTGCAACCAGGGTCACCTGGAAGAAGCCTCCGCTTGCTACTCTGTTTAGTGTTTTATTTCTGATTATTAGTAAGCTAAAAGCCCAAATAGGTGTTTTGTTGTTTGTTTTCCCTTTCTGAGGAGCTCCTGTGCTGTTCATAGCTCTCCCTTTGCCCTGCCTCCACCATCCACCGTGAGCCGCAGGCTGCAGAGACTCCTTCCACCACCTGTTCCTCCTGCCTCGTGGTGCCGAGCTCTTCAGGCTCTGTCCTGAGCCCTCCCTGGGGCCATGCAGGAAGGGATGAGGGGTCAGGTACTGGGCATCCATGTGTCCTGGTGGCTGACGTGCTGGTTTGGAGTGGTCCTGGCAAGGGAGAGCCAAGTCAGAGGCAGGGCAGGGGAAGTAATTGTTTTCTTATGCCTCGTCCTTGGTCCTTTCACCCCTTCCCCAGCAGTGCCCTAAAAAGCAGAGAGATCCTGCATTTTTCCACTGGCATGCCAATTTTGTTTCTGCAAAACAAAGCAAAGGCTCCCCCTGCATTTTGAGAGGATGCTCTGCTCCCCTCCCTCCCCACGACGGGAGCAGATTTGCAGCCATGGCCAATCAGCAATGGTTGGAGCTGTTTAGGGATCTTCCCTGACAGCCTTCTGTTCAGCTGTTAGCCTTGATGTGCAAAAAGCAATCTGTCTCTCATCTCGGGAGCCTCTCTCTGCAGTCCTGAGTGCCCTTGTGAAGCTGTTTGCTGGCCACAGGGCGGGGATATGGGGACGGCTCTGCTCGCGGAGGGGTTTTGCTGCAGCCCTTGGCCCTGGCACAGGGGCTGGATCTGAGCACCGGGAGCATCGACTCCGTGCTGATGTCCTGCCCTGGGTGCTGCTGTCCTGCCCTGGGTGCTGCAGTGCTTCCAGGGCAGGGCTGTGCCATGCACGGTGAATTTCTCGTGCGTGGGAAACAGCTCGGTTTCCACTTGAGCAGCTTCATGGACAGGTTCACGGAGAGCTGCTCCAGCTGGCTGGGATTGTGTCGCTCTAGCTGGACCCCAGTCCCTATGGTCGGCATCAGGAGGGGTCAGCTCTGCCCTGTCCAGCCTGCAGGGTGCTCTGGGTGGTGCAGCTCTGGCCTGGTGCACAATGAGCTGATTGCTTTGCTGTATAGGGTGATTCCCTTCAACGGAAACCACCCTAAGATTTCCCAGACCTGTCTCCTGCCCCCATTGGAAGCTGGGGGTGGAGGGAGGCACAAAGGGCCAAGGGGCAGGGAAATCCCATTTGCTTGCTCTCCTCTGGCTCCGTTGAAGGTTGCTCACCCTTGCTGCCATGGAGCCTTGCCAAACCCAGGACAGAAAGGGATTTTCCTCCTCCCTTCTCCTTCCCTGGGTCACCTCTCTGGTGCAATCTGCCCAGGATGTTCAGCAGCATGGTTTGGTGCGGGTCCTCAATGACAGGAATCCTGATGGATCCCAGCGGGCAAATCCCATCCCTGACCTGCTCTGAAGTGTCTCCCTGTCCTACAAAGGATGGAGACAGCAACAAGCCCTGAAGGATTGGACAAAAGGGCAGAGATCTGCACATGGCCAGCCAGGAGTGGGTGCAGGTAAGGGTGCTGGTGTAGCTGCCCTGAGCTCTGTGGAGACCCCTCCAGAGCTGGTCGCTGCTGCTAGTCAGCTGGGAGGAGCTGGGCTGAGCTTCCCGTGGGGAAACCCAAGATTGTTTGCAGGGAAAATACACTGACTGTGAGCTGTCTTCCTGGGAAGGATGCTACTGCAGTGCCAGCAGCCATGGGACATGCCACAGGACCTTTTGAGACAGCGGACACTCTGGCTTGGGGCTGGCTTCTGCGTCACATAGCCGGGAGGGACATCAAAAATGTTGTTCCTTATAGGATGAGAGCTACCAGAGGGATCGAGCCCAGCACGTCCCCCTTTCTGGATACGTGGCGAGGTCAGGCAGGCTCCCGTAAACCTTCCCACCTGGCTGCTGGCCAGCCGTGCCTCTCTTCTTGCACATTCCTGAACTTGGTTGAGGAGGCACGGTGGGATCCCACGAAGCACTGAAGGGGGCCATGATTTGCCCTTCCCTGCCCCTGTCCCTGGGGGGATGCTGCTGCCTCCTGCCCTGCTGCTCCGCAGAGGGGTTTTGCCATCCCGCTGGCTGCCTGCACCTTGCGCCGCGCTCCAGCTGCAGCCTCCAGGAGGTTTTGCAGTCACGTTGTGAACTCCTGAGAAAGCAGAGTCTGTCTGCCACGTTTGTAACCGTAGCGGCACCGGGGGGAATACATCTGCTAAAGGCATCGTGTTACTTTGCCGTGAGGCTCTGCAGTGGTGAGGCCGCTTGGTGGGAGCCCCTGCTAAAGCCATTACCGCTGCAGACGCCGTGCACGGCCCCACCGTGCCCCGACGCACCCAGGCCACGTGCGGGGGGACTTTTACCCTAAATCCGGGCATCGAGCACGGCGCTGGGCAGAGAGGTGCCGAGGTGGGTCAGGATGGAGACACGTAGGGGTGGGTGCTGGCACCGTGACCCTGCCTGGGCAAGCAGGCGTTGGGTGCTGGTGGGGCTGAGCACCTGCAACGTGGTGGCGTGGGCACGGTGTGGCACAGCTCGTACGGGGACAGCGTGCCCGCTCAGCGTGCAAGGGGACTGGGAAGAGGCAAAGCGGGTGGGAACCCCGTTTAATCCCCTGACCTTCGGTTCCCTGCAGCCCGCTGACTTTCTTTGTCCTGTCCGCAGTGGGAAGAGGTGAGTGGATACGACGAGAACATGAACACAATCCGCACCTACCAGGTGTGCAACGTCTTTGAATCCAGCCAGAACAACTGGCTCCGGACCAAGTACATCCGGAGGCGAGGAGCACACCGCATCCACGTGGAGATGAAATTTTCCGTCCGGGACTGCAGCAGCATCCCTAACGTCCCAGGCTCCTGTAAGGAGACTTTTAATCTCTACTACTATGAATCAGACTTTGACTCTGCCACCAAGACTTTTCCCAACTGGATGGAAAACCCTTGGATGAAGGTAGATACAATTGCTGCCGACGAGAGCTTCTCGCAGGTGGACTTAGGTGGGCGGGTGATGAAGATTAACACCGAGGTGCGCAGCTTTGGGCCCGTCTCCAAAAACGGTTTCTACCTGGCCTTCCAGGACTACGGAGGCTGCATGTCTTTGATCGCAGTCCGCGTCTTCTACCGCAAGTGTCCCCGTGTGATCCAGAACGGGGCTGTCTTCCAAGAAACTCTTTCAGGAGCGGAGAGCACCTCCCTGGTGGCGGCTCGGGGGACGTGTATCACCAACGCCGAGGAGGTGGATGTGCCCATCAAGCTGTACTGCAACGGGGACGGCGAGTGGCTGGTGCCCATCGGCCGCTGCATGTGCAGGGCAGGCTACGAGTCGGTGGAAAACGGGACCGTCTGCAGAGGTAACCGCTTCTGTTCTTGCTTCGGGTGCTCATCTTGCCACCGCGGTGGGCTCTGCTTATGGTGGTGCTTGGGATGTGCAGCTGTGGTCTGCAGGGAGCAGGGCTCATGCCTTGGAGAGGCTCTGCCTTACCTCTGGGTCCTCTGAGCCTCCGAGTCCAGGGGTGCCAGCAAGTCCCTGGTGCCTTTTGTGCTCCCCAGGCCTTGGAGGGATGTGTGTTCAGCTACGGCACGTGCCACTGAGCTGGTCTGCGGCCCCTTCCCAAAATTCTGGGGCTAGAACAGAAGAGGGAGCAAGAGGAGATGTTGAGGGTCTGGAAGAGAGGGAGGTTCCTCCCTGGTTGCACAGAAACAGTTACGGGGCCTCGCAGGAGGAACTGGTTTAGTTCCAGTTTACATCCTGTGGCTCAGTGTGGACTGAAGTGCTCTTGGGGTAAAGGGAGCGGGGCTCCAGGCACCCAAACATCACGCAGTGTGAAGGACCCGGCTGCCTGCAGCCTTCTCTAGTGAGGTGCATACGGCTTAGGACTGGGGGTGTTGATGGGGTGCTGGTGGCCAGGCTCGCCTCTGCAGACTGAACATCGCCAAACCTGGCCCCTGAGCTCCTTCTGTAGGCAGAGGTTCCTGCCTGAAGGTCGATGTCCAAGGAGACTCGAGGAGCGCCTGCCTCTCCCGTGTGGCTCAGCCACATCCTACGGTGCCAGTCCTACAGAGAGCCCCAGGCGGGTGCGATGGGGCTGCTCAGGGCTGGGTCGGAGGGGAAACAGCCCTCACAGTCCCAGCCACTGCGTCCTGCACTCAAGCCTGCTGGCAGCTGATTTGTCCTGTCCCAGTGAATTATCTCTGTAGGGGTAGGGATTGGGGTGATCCTTCCCCCACCTTCTCCCCCACCTTTTCTGCACCTCCTAGGAATGGGAGCAGGACATCCACCTTGTCTTTCTAAGTGGAGGGCTCTGCTTTGATGGAAACTGGGTCATGGGCACCAAGGATGGGTGAGGGGAGAGTAGCCAAAATGACGTTTAGCAGTGTGCTGGGTGGATGTGCTCAGGGCTGCTGGAGTTATGAAGACAGGGAAGTGGGAGAGCTGCAGAAAAGGACCGAGAAAGCAAAGCAGAGCAAACCACGGCGTTTGGCAAACCGATGGTTTCTTCCCTGTCCTAGCCAAACATCAAAATCCCATTACTGTTTTGATAGCATCGGCACACTGAGCAGAGCTGGAATTTCTCTGAGATCAATTATAGATACGTCAGCAGGCAGTGCAGAGCCTCAGATGCTGTGCAGGGAAGGAGCTGCTTCTCCTCTCTGCTTGCTGCAGGGAGGAGGGCCGGGTAGGCAGCTCCAAGCAAGCACGGGGAAGGTGCTGATAGTGGGGACATGGCCACTTCATGGACATCATTTTGTTACGTGGCTTCTCCTCGGAGAGCTCACCTGGAGGATAGAGCACCTCTGCTGCTGGTGGCTGGCCTGCTCGTGTCAAGCTACATGTCGTGACGTGCTGGGGCATCCTTTAATATCCTTGTTTTTTTTTTATTTTTTTTTGCCCTGCGCGATGCTTTGCCCTGATGCAGTTTCAGGTTCTGAGGTTGTGCTGCTCCTTCAAAGCAGCTCCCCAGCCGCGGAGCCAGCCCGGCCACGGGGCTGTCCCTCTGTACGCAGCATGGTGCCCAGCTCCTCCGTCGTGCTGTCCCTTTCTGCAGCATGTCACGGCGTGGCTGCGAGGAGAGGCAGCGCGAGCAGGAGCCCGGGGGCCAAGGTAGAGGGAGCGAGCAGGAGAAAGGCCGGGTCTCCTCTTTGTCTGTGCAGCAGCAGCAGGATTTTGGGAGGTCCGGTACGTCGGCAGCTGTTTCTCCAGCCGGTGCTGGCGTGCGCGTGGCCCCACGCTCCCCGCTGTCATTAATCACCTGGTGGCCGGCAGCCTGCCGTCTCCGTGGGGCAGCTGCCTGCGGGGCTGGAGGGGGCCCCGGGGCCCTGCAGGATCGGAGAGCTTCCTCCGGTTCCCCCAGCAGCCCCAGACAGAAAACCTGGGGTGAGCGGGGGACAGGAGCCCAGCCGTCCTGCAGAAGTGGTGGGACACAGCAGTGGCATCCCCGTCCTCTCCCGGATCCTGGCAAGGCAGTGAGCAGGCTGGGGAGGGGGCTGGTGACCCCAGCTGGGTCAAAAGGGCTCTCCTGCCCAGCTCCACGGGGTAAAGACCCACGAGGCTGCAACCCTGCTCTGTTCCCATCCCATCCTGGTGCCAGCATCTACAGGGCCAGCGTGTGAGCCGTCTGGCTCGGGGGAACCCGCTCGTACATGTGGCCGGCAGGTTTCCTCATGTTTTGAGGGGTGGGAGGGAATCTGGGCCCTTTTCCAGCAGCAAAACAAAAGCAAATCCGAGCTGGCTTTCAGCGCGAAGTGCTCTCACGCGGCTCGGTAGCCCAGGCGGGACGTGGCAAGGAGCGTGGGGGATGCAGCCCACTCGTGCTGCCTTTGGGTCTCGGTGGAAAAGGGCACCCTGAGCGATGGGCAGCCTGGCCCCGTGCAGCTGCAAGACGCTGGAAAAGAGCTGCTCGTTTTCTCCTCCAGGCTTTTCATCCGGCCAACACAGCGCGAGCCTGCTCGCTGCAGTGCGCACGGGGGATATTTATGGGGGAAGTTCATGCATCTAACAGCTTAAGCTCCTTTAAGCTCGCAGCCCCAGCACAAAAGGATTTGGGGGCAGTTAACAATTCGGCGTGGTTAAGAGATTTTCATTTCGCTGGGCCTTGCTCGCCAATCCCGCAGGGCCCTGCCGGGGCTGCCTGGCCGTGCTGCGCCGAGCATCGCCCCGGCTCCATCCCGCGGCGCGGGGCTTGTGCACGCTCCTGCCTTCGCCACCTCCGTGCACATCCCTGCACGCTCAGCCCCGTCCTCCTGCCTTCCCTGCTTCACCTTCCCGTGCTCTCCGCCTGCCTTTCTTTTTTCCCCCCATCTCCCTGTTCTTTGTCTGGCTGCCTCCCCCCCCCTCCTCCCCCGCCTGTCCCTCCCAAGCAGCATATTAAAGCGCATTTCTGTCTCTGCCTCCCTTATTCATTGGCTCCGCTCTGCAACAGAGGAGGCAGAGCCATTGTGCTCCCCGCTCTCTCTCCTTCGGCTGGACGGCAGCTGAACGCTTCCCGTGACGGTCTCGGCCTCCTCAGGGACGGCAGCCACGGGCTGGTCCTGGCTGTTGAGCCCTGCTTCCATCCTCCAGCCTCTCTTCTCCTCCAGCTTCGTGGCGCTCGCGCGTACGTGCCCGGTGAAGTGGGCAGCCTCCTTTCTTTGTCGCATTCGCATAGCACTGAGCGTGGGGAGCCCTCGCCTTGCCCTGGTGACGGGGTGGTTTTGTCCTGCAGGAGCTGGCGGTGATGCTTTATTGCCGTGAGACGCATGGCATCGTCCCTTAGGGTCACGGGCATTTCCCGGGAGAGGAGCTCAGAGCAATCGTGAGGTGGGGAGACTGGTGACGTGCTGAGGAGAAACCTGGTCACCTAGGTGGTCTGTAGAAGATCCTGGTTGCCATCTGCCTTCTCCAGCTCAACCTTGAGCACCCAACAGCGTGTCCCACCATGGGGGGAGGCAGGGGGAGAGCCTGCACAGCCTGACTCCTGCCCCTTCAGGGGCACGGAGAGCCAGGATGGAGGATGTTGTGTCTTCACCCAGCCCACTGCTGCTCCTGCCCAGCTCCACAAGCAACCCCAGCCTGATGCCACCACGCCAGCCCACCTCCACCCAGAGCTGACCCAGCCTAAATCCACCTCAAAAAGCAGAAACCTTTGGGATTACACAGCCCGCTGTGTTGGGCTTCGGTGTGGGGCCAGGCCCATGCTGACAGTGCTCGGTGGGGCAGCGTCTTCCTGATGTGCCGAGGAAGGGCATGTTCTTGCTGCCTTGTGCTCACGTCCCTTATGTACGTGATGTTTTGAAGATATGGGGCTATTTATGGCCCCGTGCCTGTTTTGGTTCTGGGCCTCAACTGATAATGCTGGACCCAGCCAATAAATCGCTAGGCCCTAGGGGTAATTAAGTTCTTACAGGAAGCATTCCTGGTTGAGCTAGAGCAGATACAGCCAATTGTGATGTAAATGTTTCCAGAGAAGGAGAATTACCCGTTAAATGCTTCCAGTGGTTGTTCCTGCTTCCCCCCCCTCCTTACCCATCCCTCCTCCCTTACCAATCCCCCCCAGTCCTGACTGCGCCTGGCTCTTGGAGCCCAGTGAACTCTGTCCAGCAGGTCGTGGGTTCGGCACAACTCCGCTTCCATCTGCCTAAGAGTAATCCTCCGCCCCTGAATGCCAGCGGGGATGGCACCTCCCCGCGATTTCCCTGTCTCTATTGCCCCAGCTTTGCTTTAACCCTTGGGGCAATTATTTTGCCGTGGGTTCTTCGGGCAGGATCCTCGTCCTTCGTGGCAGGACCGCCAGCAGAGAAGTGGGGTGGCCTGCGTCCTGCTCCCCCAGAGGCGTGATCTGGCGTGTGGGTACCGAAGTGCACGCTGCTTGCTGGTGCCCAGCTCGCCGAGGCGCGTGTGCATCAGTAACCCATCACCTTCGGTATTTACCGCGCTACAACTTCCATGTCGTTGGCTGGCTTTATTACGAACACTTTGGGCTTTCTCCTGGGTCATTGATAAAAATGCTAAATAGCCCAGAGCCACGAATCAAATCTGTTGGCTCTAGTAGAAACAGACCTGCTCTCTGCACATTCCCTGCTTAGATCTCAGACCGTAGCAGTATCAGCTAGCCAAGTTTTAATGCATTGAGTATGTCCCACGGTGTCTGCAGACCCTCTAATTTCTGAATCAAAACATCGTGTGTTACCGAGGGAAACGCTCTTCAGAAGTTTGGGTGCGTTGCGTTAACGCTGTTACCTCTCCCAACCAATCTTGTAATTGCATCAAAAACCACACAAGGCTAATTTGCCTTAATCTGTTTCCCATATACGTTCGTAGATTGGCACTGCTCTCGCTACCTTGCTTTACTCCTTCGCTGACCAAATCCCCTAGCTGGCACATCCTTATTTGACTGGTCCTGGTGTTGCAGTGGCGGCCCTAAAATAGCCACGACCGCCTCATTTAACAAATAGCTTTTTCCTACCTCTCCGAAGCATTGCGCTATTTCACGGCATGTGGAAAGCGAACATTATCTGTCAACTGGTTCATCAGCCAACTCTTTAAAAACTCTTAGGTAGATGCTACCCTGACATACTGATTTGACAATGTTTAACTTTAGTAGCTGCTATTTAACATCTTGAGTTACTGCTGGAATGGAAAGTATTTCACCATCATCCTATAAGATGATTACATCACCTGGCTTCTTCCCAAGTACAAAACAGGAATTTGTCTGCCTCTTCTACAGGGCTGTTGACAATTTGAACGCTCCCAGCCTGCAGTGGCTCGATGTCGTTGTGGATGCTGCTCTTTGGGCTTCTCCCTCTCCTCCCTTTCTGTCTGGGAAGCAGGAATACAGCCCTTCTTCCCACCGCTTTGATTCTTCTCCCTCCTTCTTCTTCTTGCTGACCCCTCCATGTTGTGAATCCAATTAGGGCTGTGGTGGGGTTTGCAGCTGCTCTGCATTAAATACACCGAGCCTCTTCAGTGCACCGTGGAGCCAGATGAGATGCCAGCCTGTTCTCTGTACATTCCTGCCTTGTATTTATGTTTCTGGAGGTTGGAGTGGAACCAAGGGGAGCCTAGCAGAACAGGAGGGTGTTGGAGGAAGGGGCTGAGGCTTTTTTTTTTTTTCTTTTCCTGGTGGTCCAAAACCCCAGGAAATGCTGACCTGGCAGGGAGGAGCACAGGTGGCCCAGGACAGGGGAAAGACAACGCTGCTGAAGGAAGCAGGTAGGCAACTAACTCACGTGGAATAGGAAAGGCTGCTTCCGAGGGACTAGACTTTAACAGCCAAAAGCAGGTAAAGCAAGACAGAGGGAAGAAGAGGTGGGCTGAGCCCTTCCACCAGAGGTCTTACGGCTCAGAGAAGGGGAACAGACTTGGTTTTCCCGTGCATGAGTGTGAGTTTTGAAGGTCAGGATTGTTTCAGAGCACTCCTAGCCCTGTTGTGAAGGGGTATGAGAAGCCCCACGCTGAGCCCCAGGGGCAGAAGGTTGGGGGCAGAGGCTGCAGCCCCAGCGTATCACAGGGGTTTTCGTGGCGCTCACATCTGTGCAGATAACAAAATTCCCCCTGATTTATTTTTGTGCATGAAGCAGCGTTTTGGATCTAAAACCACATTCCTCTTCTTGCTACACCCATGTGAGCTGGGAATAGCTGTGCTCGCTCCTCTGGAAGGACCCAGGGGGAGAACCTGATTTCTTCCTGCTTTCCCTCTCTCGCCTTCGTAGACCTCAGGTTTTTTTTTTTCCTTTTTATTTATTTTTATTTTTTTCTGGGAATAGTGGTAAACATTAATAGGAACTGGAATAAATAGCTGGGATCCCAGCCCCGGCTTCCATGTTTTTAACTCATTACTAGCATAAAGTGAAGGTGTTTTTACTAGTAGCCATTAGGTTTTAGTTTGGATCGAGGTGCTGAGAGATGTGGGAGGCAAGGAGGGCATTTCCCCGAATTTAAAGGAGTGCTGATTCTTCATTGGATGTAATCTGAGGAAAATTGGAAAAAAAAAATGGTGCTTTTAAGGATGGTTTTTTTCATTTGAGTTGGGCCGAAACCAAGGGATTATTTTGAACGTTTAGTTTTGGGAAATACCTACAGACTTTCTCTCTGGGGAGAGCTGCCAATTTAAAGTCAGTGCGATGTCAGATGATCATTCTATAAGAGCACAGTTATTTTATTTAATTTTAGCCATGCAAAGTAAAAAACTTACAGAAAATTTAATCTAGAAGCCATGATTAGCTTAATTAGCTCCAGGGAAACTCTTTATTGTTCCCCATATGCCTTAGAAACCTAGTATATCACTGGAAAGTATGCATAAAAGTCCCCATAAAGGTTAGGAAATGGAATCAAAGTGTTTCACAGCTAACACGATGGCTGTGTTTATGTAGAACAAACAACGTGTAATTAGTTTGGGCCAAAGTACCCGTTTTTGCATGCTGTACTCTTGGAAGGAGACCTGAGGCCGGGTGACACCAACCAGCAATAGGCAGAGCGGGGGCTCTGGTTTCAGCGCCGTGGGGAGAAGTGGTGCGAAGGACACGGTGCAAATGCCTTCATTTCTCGACGTTTAAGGAATGAGTGTCTAAGAAAAGAAAAACAGACAAACCCTATAAGGTTTGAAAGGCGTTATAAAGAGAATAAAACAAGGAAGAAGGGCACAGCCCGTCAGGCTGCAGGATCTGACCACCAGGTGCTGTGGGGCAGGACCCCAGAGTGCTGCCGTACGCTCTGGGTGAGCTGTGGCTCTGGAAGCACGTTTGCCAGCAGAAGAGTCTCTGAACCAGCACCTCAGCCCGATTCTGTGCTGGAAAGATCAGCAGAAGCCCTTCCCCAAGCACAGGGAAGCTCCAGCGCCTGCACGGCTTGGGTGCTTTTCCTCGGAGCCCAGCTTTGTTCCCTCTGGTGCCCACAGGAGCTGCAGGTCAGCACCCCACAGGCTTTAGCGTTGTTCTAGAAGGAATTTGTGTTTAGGATGCTGTGGAAGATCACACATTAAGCAGCGGGAACCATGGGGTCAAACACTCTTCACCCCGTTCTGCTTTTCCTGACATCCTGATCTCGGCCATCAGGACCGCACGGGGCCTTCGGAGTGCTTGCATCTACCCCCAGAAATGGGGAAACTGCCCTTAGTACACAAAAAAAAATAGTAATTTATAGTCTTACAATTGGAAAAGGAGAAAAGGGTCTTGTGTGAGCGGGAAACTGTGAGTCACGAGGTCTTTGAAAGCAGGGTGTGAAGGAGAGAGAGAACCCTACAGAGACCAGGAGCTGCCAGCTCAGTGCACTGTCCTCCTGCATCCAGTGAGCTTTTCCTTAGAAAGGTACCCGACGGTGAACACCACGTGTTCTGCAGGTAGGTGACTCCTGCAAAACCTTTCCATATCTCTGAAACGAAGTCTTCAAAGACAGAGCTTTTCCTTTTTTTTTTTTGGTGGTTGAAATGACAAGCGTCAGGCTACCATCAGCCTGGGGCCCTTGGCAGTAAATTGGATTTATGGACTCTGAGCAGTTTACATCTAATTTATCTTGAAGGTAAAGTGGCGTGTTAGCTCCTGGTGTCAAGAAAGCCCATTCTCCTGGCTCCAGCAGGCCAAAGGGGCTCTGACTCCTGCAGCCTTTGCGGAGCAGAAAGCAGCTCTGTAGTTTTCTTTGCACCAAGTCAGTGGAACCCAATTTGTGTCGAAATACCACCAAATCTCCAAGCCGCTGGCAGCACGGCGTTGCACTGCCGGGGGTCTGGGGCTGCAACACTGAGCTGGGGGAGCACTGGGGGATGCCCTCATGCTGGCTTCCCCCAGCTGTGGTCGCATCCAGCAGAGCCTGCTCACCCCTCCAAGGGGTTCTTCAGAAGCCTTTTGCAGAGGTCGGTGGGGAGCATGCAGGGCAAATTCAGATCCCTCTTTGAGGGAGGGTCTGGTTCTTCATTAGATGGGCACTGATGGTTTTCAGGGACAGCAAGCTTGCGCTTGCAAAGTCTTTTTTATATTTTTTTTTTGGCACTTTGAGGCTATTGTCACATGCAGAGCTCACGGAGACCCTGTGGTCGAGAAGACAGTTTTCAAGTCGGAAACCAAAGCTAGCAATTTCTTTTCAAAACATTGTGATCCCAGAAGCACCGTGGTTGTTACACCTGCAGCTGTGACAGGAGGCAGGAGCGGTGAAAATAGAAGGACACACGATAAAGGCTCTGTTCATCTCAAACTATCAAAATGCCCAAACCCTCAAGATTATTGAGAAGTAAAGTGCAGCCTGAAGTGGAGCCCATAAAATAGAGTAACATGGATGCTTTTCTCCAAATGGCAGTTCTTCCAGTCTGGATGGCATTTCAGAAGACCATAGCGACTTCTGAAGAGGCTGTAGCAACAGATAATATTCATCAAACAGCAAACAGCACCATCTATTAAATGCACTATATCTGCCTTTTTATGGCATCATCTCTCCAGGAGGCTTTCTGCAGAGACATGGAAATGGTCTGTGCAGCGATGCAGGCTTTCAGATACCACCCAGTGGTTTTCATCACGCTGTTCCACCTTTCTCCCTGTCCTTCACGAGAGAAAATTTGTGTCTTCACTGTCCTGGACTCACAGATTCGGGCTGGTGCCCAGTGCAGTGGCCCGAAGTACCTGTGCATGGGGAACACCACGGGACAGGCAGGACACGAGGCACCGCTGGGCATCACACCCTGAACGAGGATCCCTAAGGTCTTGATGCTGATCTCTTCTGGAGGCATTTCAGTGTTAGAGGAAACCAGCCTCTTTCCATGAGCACTGCACGGAATGAGCCATCCTCTTTCCCTTTCTCTCTTCTCCTTCTTCCCTTGTCCCTCCAGGTTTGGAGGTTACGCCTCAGGCTGACCAGCCGGAGAGATGCTGGAGCTGCTCTCTTCTGCCAGCCATCACCTGGAGGATTCCCAGAGCTGAAGGTTTTCTGTAGGGAAAGCACTAAAGCTGCAGGCCTTTCTTGGTAACACTCCATGGGGCAAGTCAAATTAATTCTGACCCTGCTGGTGTGTATGCACATCCCTAGTTAACAAACGAGAAACAGATGTGGGGAAAACAGGGACAAGAGAAACGCTTGGGGAACGACTCACACCCAGATAAGCTTCTCCTTCACCTTTGCCCGCCGTGCACCCCAATTACGGACTAAAAAATGCCTTCATTTACCACTGCATTGCCTTTGCAGAGCTACCTGCAGCCCACAGCACGCCCTTCATGGTGCGTGGTGCCTCACCACCCTTCCTCTTGTTCGGAGGAGGTGACTGATGCCCTTGCTGTAATTTCCAGTCACCTTCACCAGCACAGTGGTTATGCCATTACTGTCGCCTCTGTCAGCTCAGACGTTGATCCGTGCAGTAATGTTAGTGTTTTACTCTCAATTTACACCCTGGGAGTGGACCTGTGGCATTGACTGAGGAATAAGGGACGTGGTAGCTGTTGTAAGAAAAATGTCTCCAGACGTTTGTCTCCATCTGTGGCTCTGTGAATCCCAGCCTTGGCACCTGCAAAAGGTCTGTGGCACGGGCAGTGGCAAGGGCAGAGCATTTTGCCCTCTCTTACTGCATACAATGTTAATTCTCATTTCTAAACAGGATTAGGAGGCTGGGAGAGGAACTTTGTCATGCCACTGCTTAATTGCGTTGCCACCATGAGTATGGTTAATTTGCAAATAGAAACCTAAGTGTATGTATCTACAGGATAGCCTATAATTAGAAATGGTCTTTTTTTTTTTTTTTTTTTTTTTTTTTTTGCTTCTGGAAAGGTTTCTGCTGTCTGGCTCAGATGGAACCGATCCCAGTTTGTTTTTGTTTCTCTTGAATTAGAGCACGGCTGCTCTTTCCAGGATTTCCCAGGCGAAAGCGTGCGCATGGGGACCGCGCGTGGTCCTTCGCCGCGGATACGTCCAGCCGAATACACACGCGCTTCACACGCAGTCCACGCACGCTTTGATGGCTCTGGAGGACCAAATGAACCCCAGACCTTAACTGGGAGCCCTGGCAGGGATTTGCCCGTTTTGCTCCTATGTTCCTATGGAAACCAGAACCGGGATCTCCTGCGCGCTGCAGCGCTGGAGGGGCAAAAGCAAACATGGGTGGGAGGGAAGAAACCAGCGGGGTCGTGGGCAACGTGTGCCCTCTTGGCACCGTCAGCAGTGTGCTGAAGCGGGGATCCTGAGAGTGGAAGAGAGGGACGGAGGCAATTTCAACAGCCTGAGCTTCCCTGCAGCATCCCCGCAGCTCAGACCGGGTGCGAGCTCTGCTTAGCCCAAGGTGAGCTTGCAGGGCGCTGGATGCAGCACAGTGATAGCACAGCCCACCTGGGTAGCTTGCTAACGAGCAGGTTTAATTACCCTGGGAGGAGCTGCAGCCGTATCTTTGTGCTTGGTCCGTAGCCTCTGCCGCACCGCCCTGCGCATCGCAGCTTCCCTGGGGAGGCGGCACCTTCAGGCAGCCGCTGGCTCCTGACGCAGCCACAGATCTCAGGTGTCCTGCTCGGTTCAGGAGCTGTGATCCCCAGGGATTTTGCCCTTTGGTGCCCGGTGGGTTTGGGGCACTGCCCTGGCCGCGTGCTGGCACCAGCACATCCGCACCCTTTGCCCGGCGTCCCCACGTCCCCGCCGTCCCGCGCCGCATTTCAACCTGCGGGCCCGGTGGTGGCTGCAGCAGTGATGAGCGCCGGAGCTGCTAGCAGGCTGGGAATGTCTTTTGTCAAAGCTTGAGATGCCTCCAACCTCCTTTAATTAAAGACAATTACTGCTTTCAGCCCCTCTTCACAGCTCAGCTGGGTTGTTTGCAAACACACAGCTGCGGGAATCTTTGTGCCCCTCTCCGAGTCCCGCTTCCCTGGAGACGCGCGGAGGTTTCCTTATTACCGGCATTACGGCTAGAGCAGCTGAAGGAGGGGGGCACCCCAGGCTCCCGGGCATCCAGGGTGTGCGGAGGTGCGTGCAGAAAAGCTTGCAGGGCAGCCTGGAGCAGCACTGCCTGTCCACCTCCAGCCTTTCCTGCAAAACCTCCCGCGGGGGAAAGCGGCACGCGGCGCCGTGGTTCGCCGCGAGTGGCTTCTGCCGGAGGTGTGAGGAGAAAGGAAGGAGGGGTGGATGACGGTGGAGGCGTCTGAGCTGCAGTGAAGGTGGCTTTTGCCTCAGCTGCAGAGACAAGGCTGGTCGGGCCACGGTCTGTGAGCTCTTGAGTATCTGCTTTTACACAGGGCTCTGCGAAGTTAGCCGTGACTCTGCAGCCCCATCTCTGCTTTGCCTCCCTGCAGGAACTGCACCGGGCAAGCCAGATTTGTGCTTTCTTGGCTGAACGGTGCTCAGAAAAAAAAAAAATCCAAAACCTCCTGCAACCAATAACCCCTGTTTCTGTGCTTGAATAACTCAGAGGCAGCCAAGTGGAGCTTAACCAAACTTTCCAAAACAGTCAGGGCTGGCTCAAGAACAAGCAGCATCCACTGCAGTCCTCGGGGATGCTGTTTCCAAAAATATGAGCCTCAGCACAGTGGCTGTGCGTGAAGCTGTCTCGTGGCCCTGGCTCTCCTATGGATCTAGCATTGCTCTGCAGAGAAGCATCCAAGCCCAGATGCTGCGGCCAAGGCCACGGCTTCTCCGTTTTCAGGTGCTAATGGTCTCCTCTGGGAGGAATCGGAGCAGGAGTTCCTAGCAGGCAGGCCACTGCACGCCTTTGAAGCATTTCGTTGTTAAATCCATCGCTGGGGCCTGAATGGTAAGTGCTCAGCATTCAGGCTCAGGGGAGCCAAGATCCTTTTTGAGCTACTAACAGCCTGACACTGCTCTGTCTTCTCGGATTCATTTTGCAGCTCTGATTCCCTGGTGAGCACTAATCACGGGGCTGAGCATGAAGGGAAACATACCCCACAAATGGGAAGCCCAGAAGCTATTTCCCCTTAAACAGCCTCTCCGTGGACGTCTTTGATCTGTTTTGGGGTGGTTTCTTATTCAATAGAAGGCTCTCGAAAGCCAGCAGGAGAAATGGTGCTGAGGAGTCAGAGCAGCCTCCTTGAACAGGTTTAATGCACGTGCGGGCCCCGTGCCGTGGGTTTAGGACGGGTGGGGGGAGATGAACAGAGTCAGACACCTGTTGCACGTCCCAGGGTCAGGAAGCAAGTCCTGAACTTGCTTACACTCCTGTAGCTGCAGCATTCACGTCTGTGAGGTGCTGGAGCTCCAGGTTCACAATCCCTGGTCCGTAGTGCTGCGTCGTGCCGTGGTTCTTCCTGCTGTCACTGGAGACCGTGGCCGTCCTTATCCCATGGTCCGTGGCTCAACAGAGCCTGGCGCCTCATTTGGCAGCGCCTCTGCTTCCTATCCCAGCTGCTGATGTTGTTCACTTGGTTCAAAAATTGCCCTGTGTTTGGGGGTGGCCGAGCAGGAGGCCGTGCTGGGTGGTGGTCTGGAAGCGGGGCATCCTTCAGGGGCAGCCGGGCACATCCAGGAGGGTGCTGCGAGGGGGTCCCGTGTGCTGTGTGCTCAGCTGCGTGGCGAGCAGAGCTTTCCAGAAACGTCCCGGTGTTTATCAGTCTGTCGGCATCTGTGGAGCTCTGATGGTAAGAGGAACAAGGTGTGGACGGAGAGCTGCTTCCTCCAGCTTCTGGCATGCTGTCGGTACTGTCGGTGCCGGTGGTGCCTTGCGGTAGTAAGTTACGCAATTTAATTATGCACTGTGTTAAAAAAATACATCCTTTATTTTATGCGTGAGGGATTTTTTTTTTTTTTTGACTTTGCATTCTTATATTTTAAAAAATGGAAAGCAATCATTTCTCATTCGTGTCTGCTATATTACCGGTGCCTTTGTGTGCCTCCCCGAGCCGGCTCTTTGCAGACGGAAGGTCCTGATCTGATAGACTCACCATATGGAAGCTGCTCTGTATCCCTAATCATTTTTATCATCTACCTCATGACCTTGTCTAAGGGTGACCACCACTGCAAACGCTGTTCACAATGTGGCTCCATGCAGCAGCTTAATAGCATTCCTGTTTTGTACTGGGTTCCTTTCTTAATAATTCCTTACATTTTCTCTCTTTTTTTTTTTGATGATGGATGAGCTTTGAACTGGTGTTTTCAGAGAATTATCTCCGGTGCTGCCGAGATCTCCTCCCTGCATGTTAATAGCTAATTTAGCGCCCATCATTGTGTTGGTATAATTAGGGCTCTTTTTACCCAAGTGCATTAGTTTCCTTTTGTCACCACTGAATTTCAATTGCTATATTACTGCCCGGCCGCTCAGCGCCCACTCTTTGAGGGTGGTAAACCTGGCTCCTCTGGGGATGTCAGGAGACAACACCGCATCCCCCTTCGCTCCGTGCTGCAGCCTGCAGGTGGGTGTCCTGCACAGGGTGCTCGGAGGGGGCTCTTTGTCCTGGCACCCCGGTGAGCAACATCCTCAGCATCCGCGTTCCTGCCCGGTGCTGTGGCTATGTGTGCTAGCGGGGATGTTACTCATTCATTAAGCAGCAGCTGGTCACCCTTGCTAGGTCTGAACCTCTGCCATTAGAGAACGCATCACATTGCTGGGATTTTCTTGCTGCATGATTTTTTTTTTGCAGTTCTGACCTGCTGAATTCTCTTCCAGAGCGGTGAGGTGGATCTCGCTGTCATTTCCTTGACCACAATTAGTCTAGCAGTTCCACTTCACCTCTTGGCTCAGGAGCCTCTTTCCCACATTTGAGCAGCCAGCAGGACTGCGTTACGTGCTGTGCAGAACGAGGAGGGATGGATGCAGGGTGGGTTAGCTGGGTTGCTTAGCCCTTGGCTGGAGTTTGGTACAAGGACAGGTGGAAGGAGCAGAAAGGATCTAATCACAGCCATAGCTCTTTGCAGGACAATTCAAAGAGGACGGAGCCGAGGCCCCGTTAGTGGTGCCAGACCGTATGAGAAGAGACAACAGCCACAAGCTTGAAAGGCTCAGGGTGGACTTTGGGAAAAGCTAAGAGAGTTCCCAAGAGAGGTTGAACGTCACCATCCCTGGGGACTTCCAGGACTTGGCCGCGCACAGCCACAGCAGCCCTGGTTTTATGTTCGGGCACGGCCCTTGGGTGAGCCCGAGGCTGACCCAGAGACCTCGCAGGTCTCTTCCCACCAGCCCTGCCAAGAAAAATCCTGAAAAATCCTTCCTCGTGACATGCGGCACTGCCACTGCACGCCAGCTGCAGCCTGCTGCCAGCTCGCCCCAGCAACACCCCGTGACAGCTGGGTCTGCTCTCCGTGGCTCAAGGGGGATTCGAGAAATAAACCTGCACAGAAACGCAAACGGGGTCCTGAGAGCCCTGAAAAATGCCCTTCCACCAGAGACTTGAAAGAGCTCAATATGTTCAGCCTCTCAGAAAGAAAATTAAGAGGGGGGACGATTACCAAAAAGGAAATACCAGACTCTAAAGTGCTTTTTAATCTAGCAGGGAAAGGTATAGCAAGAACGGGTAGGGTTAAACTGGAGCTAGACAAATTAAAAAATTAGGCATGTGTTTCTAAGTGATTAACCACTAGAGCAAGCTAATGAGAAAAGAGGGACTTCTCTGTGTTTTGGAGGATATAAAACAAGATGGTTCATTTTCTGGGCACTTGGCCTTAGCCAAAGACAAGCGAGCAGGTTCTGCAAAGCACAGCTCGATGAAACTCGGGAGCTCGGTTTATGTTCCCCAGGATGCAGAGCCCCCAGATCTGAGCCAAGCCAAGGAAATATCGGTCGGTGCAGGGGTTTGAGAAGGCCCACCACATCTCTGTGCCCGTCAGAGCCGCAGCAGTTTCATCTCAGGGGAGCAGCGTGCAGGCACTGTGCACCTCCTGTCCGCTGCCAGCGCCGTGGGTGCTGGACTCGTGAGCCACGGGCAGTGGTTCAGTACCTGGCCCAGAAGGAGATACTGGTGGAAAAGGAGACAGCTTCACGGCTCCATGGGGTGTGATGAACCTGGCTGATCATCTCCTGGATGAGCTTGGGGGCAGAGACCAAGGGCCCCCGATGTGTCCTGGGATGAGCCTCGCACGCTCGAGCTCCCGGTGACCACCAACCCGCTGCGGAGGAGCGCGGCTCGTTGAGGCTGAGCTGCTTTCATTAACTAGATTAGCTGCTTTCATCTGCTGAAAGTGAGAAGCAGTCGGTCCTGCCTGAGGAGGCCACGGAGGGGCTTTTTTTGGTGAGAGGTAAGGGCAAGCTGCAGGGCCGCGGTGGAGGCAGCTGGGAGCCAGCTGGCTGCAGAGGGACCAGCTCCCGCTGGCCTTCGCTGCCCTTCCTTGCGTGCCCTTTGTGTGTGCAGATCTACCCCCTTCTCCTCCCACCTGTTCTCCACCCCTTTCCTTTGTACGGATGGAAGAGTGTGCAAGGGATTACGCCGTTTCTGTGCCGGCCCCGAATCGATCGCCCCGTTGCAGCTGCACGTGACCGTGCATACACACTTAGCCCGGACGTGTTTGCATACACGCACAGCCACCCTCCAGTTTTTTTTGCACGGAACAAAGAAACGTGGCAGCAAAGGAGTTCGCAGTCCTGAAAAGGAGGCTGTGGGAACGAGCCTGGCCTCCTGGCCCTCGCCAGCAGTGCAACGACCCTTCTGCAGCGCTGTGAGATAGCCAGTGTCCATCCCTGACCCCCGTAGCTCTGGGGTCTGTCAGGCATCACGACTCCTGCTCTCCAGCGTCCCAGCAGCCTGGCTGGCTCAGCCCCCCTGCTGCCCCCACCACCACCCGCTCTGTTCTGCCCAGCAAAGCCAGGACACCTTCCCTTCCAGGGCTCCTCACTCGAGCCAGAGCATGGGGAGAGGTCTCCAGGCCTGGTTTAAACAGCTCAAGTGACAGAATCCCTCCATCGCTGGATCAGTTATTTCAACCCCTCTGCCAAAAAAAAAAAAAAATATATATATATATATATATATATGTATATATTTTAAAAAGCTTTCTTGGCTGGCTGCATTTGTCCAGCTCCAGCAAGTGACTGTGGTGGCGATGGTTTCTGTGCCTTAATTCTGTCCCAAACTGGAGACAAACGTTTATACCGTATGCACCATTATACAGTACGCTTGAGGCTGGTGGACCAAGTGTGCTCCATCCCGAAGGACGAAGGCTCCTCACTACATTTCTCCCCAGCTGCATATTAAAAAAAAAAACATCTTTCCTGCATGTTTCTGTGCTGTTTGTGCCCCTGTGCGGAGCAGGGGGCGGCTTGCCCAAGGACACAAAGAGTCGGGGGCAAAGTTGGGACGCCGAAGTTGAAATCCCAGCCCTGGGTTTTAGCCACTCCACCTGCTGTCTCCACTCTGCATCAGTGCTTTTTATTTCTTGGTGCACTCCGGCTTTTTGCCCAAGGAGAAAAGGATCATGCAAATGATTTGCCCCAAAGGATTTGAGGAAGCTGTTTAAGCCGGCAAATGCTGCCTTCTCCCCAGCTGTGCCATGCAACTCAGTATGCTCATGAATTTTCCCCTCCCCTAAGTGCAGGAAGGGGCTGACAGATGTTAACACACGATCAGGGTCTCAGGAGAGAGGAATTAAAGCCACACTGGACCCTTCGAAGACACACATTAGTGTCAGAAATTTCTAATCAATCAGCTCAGAGCCTCCTGGGGTCAGAAGCCTCTTTGAAACTCAAATGGGGAATGGCTCCTAATGGGTTTTATTTTCATTGCTATAAATTGATTAGCGTTAAGATAAACAAGTTTTGTTTCCTTCTGAAAGCTCTAAATATGCTCTGGGGGAGGAGAACCAGCGGAGTCTGATTGCTTCCCATTAGGACGTCTTCACTTAGCTCCTACCCCAGCACCAGTTCGCACCAGACACAAGACCCTTTTTTTTTTTTCCGCAGAGCTGGCTAAAGGTGATGAATGCATCACACAAAGAGGCTTTGGCATTGCTGGAGCAGGATGCAGGGTAACGCAGAAGGCGTGAGCATCCTCGTCGTTCCTTCCAGGTTGAGACGTGAAACACAGCTTGACCCTGGAGGGAAGGAGCTCGTATTTGCGTGATGGAAAGTGTCTCCGTGTTCGGGGAGCCTGAGCCTGGAGGCTGGATGGCTGCATGTTTTTTGAGCTGTTTCAGCGTGGCAGCTGCGATGCATTGGGAGACACTTTGTGTGGATCGATGCTCTGCTGTCACAGAGTTTACCCTGCAGGGCAGATGAGACCATCTGCAGTTGTGCTGAGGAGCTGGGGAATGAAGGGGGTCGGGTGCTCAGGGCTGAATTGTGCAGGACCTGGGTGCCCAGCTCCTTGGCGAGCACAGTGAATAAGACTGCTTTGCAGGAGTGGGTCCCCTGAGCGGCTGCTCAGCACTCACTGCTGAGTTAACTGCAGTGCTACCTACATCCCATGTGTGCTCCCTGTGGCCTTTGTGTTCACCCTACAACCCACTTGTGCTCCCTGGGGCACGCTGTGTTCCCTATAGCTCAGTGTGTGCCATCCACAAACAGCCTGTACAACCTATTTGTGCTCCCTGCCGCTCCCAGTGTATGTTCCCTATAGCCCAGCACGCTGCCTAGAGATTGTTGTGTGCTCCCTACAGTCCCCTGTGTGCTCTGTACACCATGATATGTGCTTACTACAGCCTGCATGCTTGCTGTCTTACAGCCTTTGCTCCCTACAGCCTGTTGGTGCTCCCTACAGCCCCGTTTGTGTTTCCTACAGCCTGTGCATGCTTCCTACAGCCTGCTTGTGCTCCCTACAGCCCGAATGGGTGCTCCCTTCAGCTCTACCTGCACTCCCTCAAGCCTGGTCTTTGCTTCCTGTGGCCTGTGTGCTCACCCTACAACCCTACTGAGCTCCATTCAGCACTGCACGCATGCTCCATATATAAAACAAGGATGGTCCTGCCCATCCCCGGCCGAGTTATGGATGTGGAAGACACTGGGTGCCAGTCCTGGTGGTAAAGGTGGGTGCTGTCCACCTCTGGGCTCCCTGGCAGTGGCACAGGGGACGGTGGCCAGTGATGAGGGACGTGGCAGATGCTCACAGGCGGTGCTGGGGTGCCGGGCTGCTTGCGGTGGCAGCGTCTGCCTGCTGGGTGGTGGTGGCTGGCGGCAGTGCTGGTGACACAGGATGGTGACAGCACTTTGCTGTCAGTGGTGATGATGTCTCTGTTCTGGTTCCTGGCAAGGGTCTCGTTGGGGGTGATGTGGACACTGGGCATTCCTCTCCTCCGAGGCGACCAGGCGGTGCTCGGCTGTGCAGTGAAGCCCAGGAGATAGGCAGTTCATATTTCTGTGCTGAACAGGGAGCTGACATTAATGAACAGCTAATTAACAACACAGGGCTTGATGGTTGCAGTGTCAGCGTCCCTAATTAGTCTCACACTAATCTGCTTTAATTAACTGTCCCTGTAGCAGTTTTAATTTAATTTTCAGCTCTAGACCAGAGATAGCAGTCTTGTGAGTGGGTTCCAGCACCGCAGCACTATCTGTAGTGGGGCAGACTGGCAGGGCACTGATGACCAAAGTCATCAGCAGTTGCCTCCATGCTCTTTTATACTGCTGCTTTGCCTGCATCGCCCTCGTTTTATGGCACAGTGAGCTGCCAGCCCTGCCCTGTTCAGGTGCAACGGGGGGCACGGTGTTGCCAACAATGCCTGTGCCTGCTGTTGTGTTGTTCATTGCTCAGAGGGGTCTGTCACGGAATCACAGAACTGTAGGGGTTGGAAGGGGCCTCGAGGGATCATCAGGTCCAACCCCTCTGCCAAAGCAGGTTCCCTAGAGCAGGTTGCCCAGGTAGGCATCCAGATGGGAGATATTGAAGAATAATCTGTTTTGGAAGCAACCTTTAAAGTGAACTGGTCCAACCAAACTCAGAGCAAACCCAGATCCTTGTCCGGTTGAGTTTTTGTTATCTCAAAAGATGCAGATTATGCTGGCAACCAGTTCCGGAGTCTGATCACCTTCACGGTGAAAATGTTTTTCCTCAAATATGTAGTATCGTGTATGGGAGTTAAATAACAGGTGGAATTTTCTTTCCAAGTACAGAAATTTGTGAGAAAAGTCCTTACCACTGATAATAGAAACCTCCTGAGATGTCTATAGATGGGCAAGTGAATCATTTCCTGCACAGGATTAAAGTCTGGATCATTCAAATTCCTGAGAAACCGTAAGACACCAGGTTTCAGTACCTCTCTCAGTAAAAGCTGTGCTGCATTGTGTGAGATCTCGAGACAAGGGCACAAGAAGGGACTCGGGGCCACTGGAGGACAACCTCCCTGCCTCAGGGAGTCACTGCCCCGTCCTTGGCCGATAGGCTTGGAGAACCTAGGCCTGGTACCTTTTTGTTTGGCTTCAGTCTTTTCGCACTGAGCACCTTCTGCCTTGTCACTTTTTTTGTGGATTACCCCCAAAATGAGTGGGGGTAATCCTGGGCAGCTTATTGCCCAGGGAGCTGGAGAGTGGGAGAGGGGAGATGGCAGAGGCCTCGCCTCGAGGAGCACAACGGCTCGAGTTCTGCTCACGTGGGCTCAATAAGAGCAATTCCTTGGCACCATCTATGAGCCACAGCAGGCACCCTGCTAGGGTGAAGGACTCAACACCACACAACATTAGTGAGGGCTGCACCAGGAGTGGGCTGGGAACTGCACCCTGTGCGGTGACCCAACTCCACTTTCCATCTCAGGTTGGCCTCCTTCACCAGGGCATGAATCTTACTGAATGCTAACGTGTCCCCGCGGGACCTTCTCAGGGGCCACGTTAACCTGTAAGGGCAGTGGGGCCTTTAAAGCAGGAGTTCGTGCTTGGCAGCATCCCAGAGAGCTGTGCACTCGTGGGCTTGGTTTGCCCGTGTGGATTAACAAGGCTCTGCCATCTGTCCTGCACACAGGCCTGCCTGGAACTGCTCCAGATGCCTCGAGCTTTGAAGAAAACCCTTCTCCTACCACAGCCTGAATAACCCAGCTGCTTCCCACCTAGGCAGGCGTGGTTGTTTCCCCCCTCCTCCTCTGCAGGCAATGGAAATCCTGTCAGCCACAGCCATAGCCACGCTGTGGGCTTCGAAAGCGGCTTAACTGGGGGAATGTGGTGAGGGTCTTGCAGAAGAACTTTCAGGACCCCTCACAACCAAACGAGCCCTGGGCTCAGGCACTCTGCTGGCCAAGAAGCCCGTATCTATATTTTTATATGTAACTGGGGCACGAGGAACCTCCGGGTGGTCCCGTGCAGCTCTCACATCCCATCCAAGTCTGACCCGACGTGCTGGGTGCTTTCCAGCTCCTTCCTCTGAGGACCTTGCTGATCATTTGCTGCAGCTTCCAGGCGGGATGTCGCACTCAACCCATTCTCAGCAGCAGCCCCATGCTTTTCAGCCTGTTTGCTTCCATGTGGCACTGCAGAGCTAAAGGCCACTTCTTGAAACCCTTTAATACAAAGAAAATATTTCAGGGGACTTTCTTTAGTTTCTTTAGTTTCTTTTTGTTTCTTTAGTTTCTTTCGTTTCCTCCACTGACTGCCCCTGTCAGTGGCGGTGTTGTCCTGACCAAGGTCGGTGTGAAGCTAAGCATCTCTTACCCTTGAAAATCATATGCCACGATATTATTAGTTTGCCTGGTCCCCTGGAACGTTCTCTCTGTGACTGGTTTAATAAACATCAGTACTCACATCACAGAGTTTTCCTTGGCTGCCTCTTAAAGCTCTTGGGTACTTAAAGCTCTTGGGTACAATTTATCTAATCCTGCCTAGCACTGGGAGCTGATCATTGATATTCTTCGTACTTTAGGGGAGAATGGAAAGTTTTAAGGACGTGTCAATTACGAAAATGATCCTTCTCTCTCTCTGTACGCTAAAGTTCATTATATATCACTTTCTTTATGTGTCACAATTCATGATTTCAATGTACTTTGGGGGCAGGACATATCTTTAATATGGCTTCATTTTTCTTGCCTCCTTGATTTCCAACTTGTTGCTGTTAATCTTGCCCTGTTTTTTTTCACTGCCATCCTAGCTACATTATCAACCACTTATATTTTCTACGTGTTAACTTAAAGCCAGTGCTGCCAGTTCATGATATTTTTAAGACACATTTTTACTCATTCGCTCTTGTTTCTTGGCCAGAATTAATTTTTGCTGACAAATCTGTCTTTGCATTAAGAAATTGCATTTTCCTGGGGGCAACAACATACTTGAGGCAATCTTGGTTATCGTTCCTGGTGTGTTGTTTGTCCTTTCAGGCCTTGGTGGCTTTGCTGAATGCAAAACAGAGGGCTGGGGAAGACTCATCATTTGTTGACAGTTACTTTGAAATGCACGGTGGCAGGAACTGAGTTCAGCTTTCATACAGCTGAAACCATCCAGCACGCTCCTGAGCTTGTGTTTGAGCAACCTCACAATTTTCCATCTCACGTTGCTTGCAATTTCTTTTCAAGGTCTCTCCGCTTCGCAGTAAGAGTACGAAATCTGGCGGAGAAAAGCTTTCAGGTGTGGAAGGTGCATTTTGATGGATGCAGTTAAAACCCTCCCAAACAAGGGGAATGACAAGCTGTTGAAAATTACCTCTTCCTAATCTGTGTTTTCTCCACAAATTATCAAGAGCCTATGATCTTGGCCTCAGGTCCTGCCATGCAACGCTACTCCTGATGGATATAGACAGATAATTATTTGGTGCTATTTCCTCATCAGAGCATCCTTACAGAGAAAGTTATCAGCGAAAGGGAAAACAGGGAACCTAGGGTTCAACCTTCTCTTTCTAATGACTGATGTTGATCCCTTGCACCCCTCAGTACTGCACAAAAACTCCTAGCAAATTGATGCATTGAATGTAGAGACAACGCCAGAAGGGGGAATTTCTCCTGGGTATTTATTCAGTTACAGGGCATATTTTCATTACAGTTGTGCAAAACAGGGAGGTTTTCAAAAAGATTTTGTAGAAAACGATAGGTAAGAGCCCTGCCAAGGGGGATTCCTTTGCACTTTGTGAAAGCAAGCCCTCCGGGGTAATGCTGGAGTGAGGTTGCTCAAACTGCTTTAACTCTCCTTGCATGCAGCCCTGTGCCATGTGGGGACCTTGGCATGGCCGTGCTGCTTTTTCTCAGCATCTTGCTCCATCCAGTGTACAGGATAGTCAGGGCTCTTGCTTGGAAAGCCGTGGAGAGTCTCGCCCACTGGGGCCCACATTTTCCCCGTGGTTTGTCCTAACATCTGGCAGACAACAGCCAATGCAGAGGAGCCAGCTGTGTTGTTTCCCTTCCGCAGGAGGAGACAAGGAGGCTGAAAGTTGGAAAGAAACGTTAAGCCTGGATGAAGTGAAGCTGTAGCAGATTCACATTAAGCTCGTGCTGTCTCCTGGATTGTGTGATGGCACGAGACACGTTGACCTCAGACGTGTCCGTGCACACACAGCAATCTGACTATCCCTATCAGGCCCCAGAGCTTCCCAAACATCATTGGACCCTGAGCCTGGTGGCAATGCCAGCAGAGGATGATCATCCCATGCAGCCATCCATATTTTGCAAAAAGTCCATCAAATGCGGGGACAGAGCTCTCCTAGAGAGGTTTTGCTTTTGCTCTTCTCTCCCTGCTTCCCTCTCTCGTGCTCGATAGCCCACGTGCACGCAGCTGCCTGTTTCTGCAGAAGCCAGCGTGCTCCCTCCCGTGCCCTGTCTGTCCTCTGCACGTGGGGAAGAAATGGCACGTGATTGTGTGCTGCAGATGCCGCGGTGACGTGCACACGCACGAGAGGGCTGGGGAGGGCTAGGAGGGGGTGTTTGAATAGCTTTAATCCTGCTATTTCCAAACATTCCAGCGCTCGAGGCTGCACGCTTTAAAAATCGTCTCTGCCCATCGTGAATCTTCCTGATTAGAATACTTGGTGTGCTTTATTTCACCTGCAGCGCTCAGATAGCAAGCTGACTGCTCCTAAATAACGCTCCAGCCCTGCAGACAGTCCATATAAACACAGATGGATGCAGTGACAGACACCGGAGTTCCAGCCATGCCCTCTCCAGGGGAGGAGCCGTGACTCACCATCAGCCTTGCTTTCCCAACACTCATCTTTCCTCCTCCAACCCCTGGCTCAGAGCTGATATTGCTGCTGTAGGGACAGGCTTTTCAGAGGCTGTCTGGAGGATCTGCTCTCCTTTGGAGCAGGGGGTTTCAGCTGAGGAGACCGAGGGGTGACCTGGTTAATGTTTGTAAATATGTAAAGGGTGAGTGTCAGGAGGACGGAGCCAGGCTCTTATCAGTGACATCTGATAAGACAAGGGGCAACGGGTGCAAGCTGGAACGTAGGAGGTTCTGCTTAAATATGAGACAAAACTTTTTCACGGTGAGGGTGACAGAACATGGAACAGGCTGTCTGGGGGATGTGGAGTCTCCTTCTCTGGAGACTTTCAAAACCTACCTGGTTCCTGTGTGACCTTCTCTAGCTGTTCCTAGGGATTGGACTAGATGATCTTTCAAGGTCCCTTCCAATCCCTAAAATCTGTGATTCTGGGATTCCAGGCTGGCACGGTGGTCCGCGAGGTGTGTGTGTGTGGTGACAGGTCCGAGGGACTTTGCTGTGGAAAAGGGGACTGTCATTTTCAAGTGTGATCGACTTAGCAAAGCCTGTGTCTTTAAGGAAAGCGAAGATGCAAGTTTGTTCCCTGCATTTCTACAAATGACTGTTTAACCTTTGTGCTCTTGTTACAAATGGCTGGTTTTGCCTCCAGGCCACCCGCGTGTCTGCATAATCCCGCTCGCCGTGCATGTATCCCTACAGCCAGGAAGTGGTGGTCCATCGAGGAGGGGACGGGATGAGCATTCAGAGGCTTGAAAAATTAAAGTATTGGTGGCAATGGGCAGCTCCAGTGACAGGAGGTGGTGTCAGTCCCTTGGGAGATGCTTTGACTGCCTCTGTGGGCTGGAGATGCCCACACCGCTCTGGGACCTCCTTCCAATACCCGACCTCCCTTGTCACAAAAAACATTCGTTGTCTCAAGCTGGAATTTTCCATGTGCCATGTTGCCTCTTGTCCTACCTCTGAGGATGTGGCTCCTTCTTCTGTGTCTGCACCCTCTCGTTGGGTTGCTGTAGGCAGCAGTAAGGTCTCCTCTTTACCTTCTCTTGTCCAGGCTCAGGTCTGTCAGCTACCCCGTGCCACCAGCCGTCCCAGTGGCCTCCCTTGGTATTGATCCAGCGTTCCAGTGTCTTCCTTGCACTGCGGAGTCCCAGGCTGGACACGGTGCTCCAAGTGGATCTCACAAGTGCCAGAGTGAGGGGATCCACTGCTGCATCATTTTATCAGGGTTGCTGCTGATATTGCTGAAGGGCAGAGGAGCTTTAGGATCTTAAGTCTAGTCTCGTGTCCTCTGTCTTGTTTCCTTACTCTAAAACTTGACAATGTTTCTGATTTCCCCAGAGGAGCACGCCCTCTCTGTTCACGTCTGAGCTGCGAGCTTGTGTTTTTCTGGTCTCGTAAATGAGAAATTGCTATCAAGAAGATCCCTGGATGCTCCCAGGCTTCATTTTCTTGGGCTGTGTTGGGTTGAACTGCAGGAGGACAGGGGCACTGGGGCAGTTCCAGCTCTGGGGAACATGTTTTGGAGGAAGGCTGGTTCTCCTCAGGTTTCATACTTCATAAATAAGCAGACTATAAGATGTTTTGGGGACGTGGAGGTGGATGGTGTGCAGTTGCCCTGGGTGGTGTGTGACTTCCCTCCCCATGTGGTGCTGCCTGCCTTCAGCTTCTCTGCTCACTGCAGGCTGCAAAGTTACTGGGCAACTACATCCCCCGTGATTTAAACCACCATAACTAACCATTTTTAATCAGCCCTTATGCCAGCTCCACTCAGCACCTAGTGCTGACAAAGAACAATGTTGTCATCTGGAAAGTGGCTGCTGGCACTTCACCAGCTGGCTGTATTTTAAGCTTGTCTAAACTGGGTGCTAAGCGGCATTAAAACATAATGATTAAATGTGCCCACTCCAGGTTTTCCTGGCCATTCCTGTCTCCACCTGGAAAAGCTTCTTGTGCCCTGGAAAGGCTCCTTTGGGAACTGCACCTAGGCAGGTTCTGCAGAGGGCCAGCTGGAGGTGGAGAGGAGAGCACAGGGATGCTCCCAGGCTTCATTTTTTCTCTTGCTATGGAGAGTGAAGGCAGGTTGATTGGGAAATGGTGCTGTCAAAAATTCTGAACGCTGTCTGTGAGGGATTGAGTCAGGTAGAGATGCCCCTAAATGTTTTAGGCAGATTCAGGCTTTGCACTCCCAACCCTGAGACAGATTTCCTTCCTGCTCCTTCAGTACCCTTAATAACAGAGATGGGTAGGGACAGGCTGCTCACAACACAGGTATCAAACAGCCACAGATGCACTTGGAGCCTCGGGAGCTGGAGACACACGTCGGGGGCCTGATCCTGCCTCTGCTCACATCTGGAGACGTGCACAGATGAGCCCTCCTTGGCCGCTTTGGTCCCCCAGGGCTGGTCATGGGGGATGCGGGTGACTGCCTGCGGCAGCGCCGCTGGTGCTGGGGGAGTGACCCCAAACTGGCACCAGCAGAGCTTGGCCAGGACCTCCACAGACCCGCCTGAGGATGGAAAGGGCTTTGGGGGGCAGAGCAGCCTGGCAGGCTCCGTGCAGGCTCTCCCGGGCTCAGGCTGCTCCCCAACGGGGTGGGCAGACGGTCCACTTGAAGGGCTCTCGTCCAGGAAAAGCTCCCTTTTTACTTTCATGTTTCCTTTAGGATTAAAGTCATTCTTCTTGAGCTCTAAACATGGAATGTTTGTCAAGTTTATGAGAGCTTTTAGAGAGGCTTTTAGAGAGTACATCCTATCCCTTCTTTTATAGGGCTGAGATAAGATTATCTTTGTTTTAACACCAATTAAAGCAGGAAGGGTTTATAGGATTAGGGGTTTTCCATCAGTGCAACTTTGATGTCACCACTTGCTTGCTCAGTTTGCCTCTTCCCTATGTTAAAAGGCTGGGAGCTGTTCCTGTTAACATACCACCCTCCGGAGGCAGAGCTCTCCAGGCAGAAGCTTTGGGAAACATTTAAACAAAACCAAACAAAGGAACAAAATGTGAAAGTCTTAAATTCTTCTGGAGACCACTTGGAGAAAACTGGCTTACTGCTTAAACAACCCCTCTGTCAGTGTGTAGCACTGCAGTGTTTACATTTATTGAAAAAGGGCATGCTTTCTGCCCTGAAAAACATCTTTTTTTCCAGATATCAAAATAAAATAAATTGTCATAGTATAAGGAATCTAAAGTAAAACCAAAACAACCCCGCAGTTCTGCAGTCAGAGGCTATGACACATGTCAGAGCATTCCCTGCACCACGTGAAAACAAGAGGATGAATAAGGAGAACACGACATTTTGTACATCTCCTAGCACGTATCCGCACGGAAATAACTCTGTGGCTCAGTACTTCGTCTGGCCCAGGCTGGCATCACTCCATGCAAATAATCCCTCGACTCCTGGTGCAGTGCTGCTTTTCACCTCGAGCTCCGGGTCCTTCGGTGCGTGCCAAGCTGCTGAGGCAAGGTTTTGGGGTTAAAACTGCGCAGGGGTGGGCAACATCCTGAATTACCCCGTATGCCAAGGCTGGGAGCACTCCTAGACCAGTAGTGTCCAACGTTCCTGTCCTGGTGGACTTCCAAGAGGCATTTGGACGATGCCCTCAGTAATAATGCGTTAACTTTTGGTTAGCCCTGAGGTGGTCGGGCAGGTGGGCTCTGATCCTCCACTTGATTTCATTTTCATGCAGGAAAGCTCGCCTCTGCAAGTGAGCTGTGAGTTGTCTTTGGGGCTGGCCCTTGGTATTCAGTGCCCTGCAGAACGTGCAGATCCTGAGGGGTTTAGGGCCCAGGCATGGCCTCTGCATAGAGGAGGCTTCTCTCGGCTGCCTGCTGAACAGCTCTGGCAGGATTCATGCTCGATTATGGTCCTTGCCATCTGTAATCCGAGGATGCTGGGAACACCCTCGTCCCTTTGTGCTCAGGCAAGGGATGGAAAGCTTTCCCTTTCTCTTTAAGATCCCCCGTGACAGGTCAGGGGGGCTGAACCACCATCAGGTAACAAATTCCAGTCATTTCTCACTGACAGCTGAATCCCCTCACGCCTGATGGATGTGCCTCGGCCTGCAGGTGTGCGTGCCCACAGGTGTGGTGGTCTAGCCACATGCTTGAACTTCTGCCTAGTGCTAGCAGGGAGATGACCTTGTGAACCCTGCAGAGGACTCCAGCTACATGAGGGATTTGCCGGCAAGCACCTGCCATGAACCCTGTCCGAAGCAAGGGCTTGGCCCTGTTTGCTAGTATATGGGCGCCAGGACGGAGCTGCTAGGGTTTGGAGGAGGGTGCCTTTGGATGATTTGTCCCTCACAGGGCCTTCCAGTGTGCTTCTTTGGAAAGCCTCCCAAACAGGTAATCGCTCTACCCTGCCTGGGCCTCTCCATGCCTCTGTGACAGCCCAAGTCCTAAGGTCCCATCGCACCCCCACAGTGACTCAGTGCTGCCTTCTGCACGTGCCCACGGAGCCAGTGTGTGTCCCACTCCTGCTCTTGCACACCCAGCACTGTCCCTCTGCTGTCCCTGGAGTGGCTGTGAAGACGGCTGAGAGGTCAGAGACAAAGGGATGGTCCACATTCCGTTTTTTTTTTTTTTTTTTTTTTTTTTGTATGTTTGTGGGTTTTTTGGCTGAATGTGTGAGTATAAGAAGTCACCTCTTGAACTGTGCACCCAGTGGTGAGCTGCAAACACGCCGGGTGCAGCATGGAAGTCCTTGCAGGAGACACCTCCAAGGGAGTTGTCTGAAGGTGCCCTGGGCTGAAGCTGGGAGGCAGATCAGGTTCTCGGGAAATTCTGGGGAGTAGTGTTGGAGAGGGTCTGGGTTTGGGAGTGTTGGCACCTTTGCTTGAGAGGCAGGAGCAGCAGTACTGTGGGGAGATGATGTGGTCCATCTTGATCTCCTTGAGGTGCAGGATGCTGTTCAATAACAGCATGGGGATTTACCTAAAAGCTGTTAGCAGTGGGAAGATACTTTTGCAGGCTTGTGCTGTCAGCTTCTATTTCTGTCCTATGAAGAATGACTGGGTTAAATTGGAGCATTTGCATTGTGGATTCTTTCTTTATTGACAACTCTTTAATCCACACCACAGAGGTCGGCTGGGCTCCACGTTCCTCTCCAGCTAATCTCATTTAACCCTGTTTTCCTTTTTGCATTTCTATCCTCTGCTCTCCAAGTGCTGTCACTGTCATTGGCAGTGACAGCACCTGGCAATGGGATTAATTGCTTATCTCAAGTATGAGGTAGCAGTGTGGGCTGCTAATTGCATTTATCAGGAAGGAAATGGTAGAACCTCTGCAGTACGTGGAGGAAGGCTGTCCCAGGAAGATTGAGTGTCGAGAGCTGGCACCTAGAGGCCCAGGATCCTGTCTTGTTCAGAGCCAGCAGCCAACACAAGGCGGGTAGGTGTTGCTGCCAGCCTCCTGCACCACCTGCAAGGTAGAACTGAATCCTCTTCCCTATGGCAGCAAGATGTCCAGGCAGAAAAGCGAAGGTAGATCCAAAGGCAGCGTGGCTCCTTTGGTTTGTCCAGAGGCCATCATTGCACTAGGGTGACAAACACTGTGATGGCCTGGGGACAGGAACAAGCAGAGACTGGGCAACTTTCACAGGTGAGGCAAAGTGTTTTTGTATACTTTGGTCCCAAGGCACAGACCCAGCTAGGGGAATGTGCGTTTGGAGCTAATACACCTCTGAGGGGAACTGGGAGACCTTTGATCATGGCTCAGTGCTTTGAGGGATGTGGCTGCCAAGGTGGGCTGCTCCAGTGAGAACCATTCACATGCAGAGCTAAAAACAAGGTTCAAGGCACAAGGAACAGAATGGGGAAGAATACAGGAAAAAGTGACAATGTCGTTAAAAAACCCACCTCATCTTGTAACATAAGAAAAAGGCATGGTTCATGAAAGGAAAAAAGGGTAAATTCAGAGCTGGTTGGACATGAGATTCTTCGGCACAGCATGATGGGGTCTAGCTCTGCTGGGGCTCTTCCCCACACACACACACCATGAGCAGTAGCAACCTGGAAGTACTGGTGAAGGGGACTTTGGGGTCTGTGGTTCAATCTCCCACTTGTAGCTGGGGTGCCACCGACATTAGATCGAGGCAGCCACAGCATTTAAATGAATCTCCCCCAGGGACATCTCTGTGTCCTGCCACAGGGCTGCATCACCTTCTGGAGAAGGAACTTTTCCTAATACTCAGTCTGAACTTGTCCTTGTCCATGGTCATTACCTGGCTCCCTGAGAAGGGTTTGGCTTTGTCTTCTTTACATCTGCCCCCGAGTAGTTGCAGTTGCAGTTATAGCCCCCCCTCTTAACCCAGTTAACCCATCCCAGCTCCCTCTTCTCATATGCCCTATGCATCAGGGCTGGCTGTCTTGGTGACCCTGCAGTGGACTCTCCTGTTTCTCCATACTGCCCTTGAGCTGTGTGACCCTAAACTGGCCTCACTTCCCCCGTGCCTGGCAGGGGAAAACATCTCCCTTGTGCCATGGCCTTCCTGGAATGGCCCAGGACCTGTTTTTTTGATATCCTCAATGAGAGCAAATCACTGGCACCCCTTTTCAAATGAAAAAAGAAAAAAAAAGTACTTCTCTGTACTAACTCTTGCATGCTTCTTTCATTGGCCATGACAGAGGTTTGTACAATCCTAAGGGGAGGAGGTGGATGACCACTGAGTGTGCATTGCCAATGCAAGCATGAGTTTACATGTGCAAAAAAAAAGAAAAAAAAGTGGAATAAAAAAGAGACTGGGTAACTTAGTGAAAGAATGCAAAGAGCTTGCCTCTTGGGAAGTCCCTGAACTATGAACCTGTGGGAAGGTGGGAAGGTATTCTGGGCAATGCATGTGCCCAGCCTGTGCCATCCCCCTTGGGAGGCTGCTGTTGCAGGGAGGACTGTGGTGGCTGTGGACCACCGCTCAGAATATCCTACTGTGGATTAAAATCCCCTTTGTAGTTCTAAGACTCATTGAGTAGACCCTGTTCAGTGCTTGTGGTTGGGAACACAGTGGGAGAGACATCTGCATGGGAACCCCATCTCTGTAGGCGGTACGAGCAGCAGTGCCTGCCTTGCCAGGGCCTTTGGACCAGCTGCTCTTTCTCCATTTTGTCTATTTCAGCTAGTCAGGTTTTGGCTTTGGACACTGCAAAGCCCCAGGGGTGTTTCCTGGCAGCGTTGCCAGGCTCTGGGCATCCCCATCAGCCCTCCTTCCTTGCTGCTCACTGCTGCTCTTGGTTTTCTTCCAGGCTGCCCATCAGGGACTTTCAAGGCCAGCCAAGGGGATGAAGGATGCATCCACTGCCCAATTAACAGCCGGACGACTTCGGAAGGGGCCACCAACTGCGTCTGCCGAAATGGATATTACCGGGCAGATGCTGACCCTGTCGACATGCCATGCACCAGTATGTGGGCTCTGGGCAACTGGGGAGGGTGGCACACAGCTGGGAGAGGAGACGTCAGTCAAAGCACAAAGGTCTCTGTCTCAGTGGGATTTTGGAGGAGATTTCCTGCTGGCTGCTGTCTGAAAGGCCAGGGTGCTCAGAGCCCCTTGTCTGGAGTGCCCTTGCAGTGGGGGCTTTTCCTTACCCTGGGCCAGTTCGTGCTTGCAAACATTGCGCATGCATACAGAACAGAAATTTGGGCTGCTCTGTGCTGCTCTAGTCTGTGGGATGACTTCAGTGTAGGGCTGCACCTGAATGCAAAGACCTGTGTGTAGGCACTCAGGAGTTCAGTACAAAGGTTAGGAGCCAGAAACTACAATAAAAACAAAAAAATAGTGAATTTTGTCATGGGCACTGTGCAGCCATATCAGCAGGGGGTGGCCTGGGTTAAGTAGGCAGGTTTTGTTCCCACTCCTGCTTTTGGCTGTTCAGCTTGCTGCACACACCTCTGACACTAAGGGAAGCAGCAAGCCGCGTCTTGTCTGGGTCTGGGGAAGAGGAGGTGGTGCAGGACAGACTGCGATGGCACAGGTCCCGTAGCAACGAGCAGGGCTCCAGCTCTCACACCTCTTTCTGTCTGTTCCCTTCACAGCCATCCCGTCCGCCCCCCAGGCCGTCATCTCCAGCGTGAATGAAACCTCTTTGATGCTGGAGTGGACCCCACCGCGGGACTCGGGGGGCCGGGAGGACCTGGTGTATAACATCATCTGCAAGAGCTGCGGGGCCGGCCGCGGGGCCTGCACGCGCTGCGGGGACAACGTGCAGTTCGCCCCGCGCCAGCTGGGCTTGACGGAGCCTCGCATCTACATCAGCGACCTGCTGGCCCACACGCAGTACACCTTCGAGATCCAGGCGGTGAACGGCGTCACCGACCAGAGCCCCTTCTCCCCGCAGTTTGCGTCAGTGAACATCACCACCAACCAGGCTGGTAAGAAGCAAGGCCCTGTCGCCCACCGGGCCCCTTCCAGGCCGAGACCCCGGGGAAGGGAAGTGGGAGGCGGAGGCTGATCCCCTGGGTAAGAGGTGCTGGGTGAAAGCCTGTGTGGTGAGCAGGACTTGATGGGGAGGGAAGGTGCAGTGAGATGTGGCATGGTGTCTCTTGCTCTATAACAACTGATGATAAAAGCACACGGGCAGATGTGGTGGCCTGGCAAATCCTGGATAAATTCCAAGCCCCGGATAAGAAAAATAACCCTTATTTCAGTGAAGAGCTGGAATGTGCTCCACGGCAGAGCTGCCATCCCAGCTACCCCAGCAGACCAGCTCATGTCACAGTCCTCTGGTGTCTCAGCATTTCCCTCTGGCATCAGACAATAACCTCCGAGGTGGTTTCTTTGGTGCCAGCAGGTGCACACACCGTAGGTGCCTTTAATCCTGGCTGCTGGCAGCACTGCAGGCACAGCGGCAGCTTTCACAGCTACTGGCAGCCCCTGTTGGTGCTCCTGCTTCCCGAGGAGAGAAGGTAAGATCAGCTCCAGTGTTTTGACACTAGCCACAATCTGTGCTCAGAGAAAGCGCAGCCCATGGCCCAAATGCCAGCACAGGTCCTGAAAGCAGATGAAGGTTGTAGAGATGAGGAGCTGGGAGCCAGGTATACAGGAGAGCTGCCTGGAAAGCTCCTCCAGGTCCTGTGCTCCTGCAAACCACCCGCCAGTGCTCACAGGCCCCTCTCCACTGCTCGTGGACCAAGTGGCAGAGCTGGAAGGGTTTCAGTCAGGGCCACCAGCTTCTGTGCTGGCCCAGGGGGCTGCTCCTCCAGGTTTTGCTCTGGAAGGGATTAATCTGGGTTGCTGGCAGTGCGGCATCCTAGGAGAGCCACGGGTGGCAGCTGTGCTGATGGCAGAGTGCCCCACGGGGCTGCTCTCCCCATCCCTCCTGGAAGCCATCTGGAGCTGGAGCACCTCTTGGGGCTGGGCCCATGCTTAATCCAATTGTGCAGTGACAGTGCACCAACATGGTACAAGTGTGAGGGAACAAACAAGTTGCTGTGGTCTGTCTGTGTGCAGGGAATGTGAATGCCCCAGGCTGCCCTGGGCACTGCATTACCTTCAGGACTGTTTGGGCTGATGTACAGCAGCAGTGGTGTAGGTGGGCATCTCTCGGTTGGGCATACAGAGTGCTTAGCCAGAGAAACCTGCAGAAACATTTTGGTCATCCAACGTTTTGGTCATTAGCACTTGCATTTCACACTCTGCAGTTATGGGGTGTACTTGTTACCTCTACGTATGGCCTGTGACTTCTTCCACATTGGCAAAACTGAGAGTTGAGTTGAAGGCAAATCCTCTTGCAATCCCCTGATCCTTGATCCTCCTCCTCCTGTTTTTCTTGTTTGATTCTCCTTTATTATCAGGGCTCACACTTCTCAGCCTGTGTGATGTCTCTTTTAATATATCTATTCATTAGCACTAAACAGTAACCGCTTGCTAATTCCTCTGTAATTAGAGGCTCTGAATTCTTCAGCTTACACTGCCTGACAGCCTCCATGTAGATCATTAGCAGTTGGTAACGTAAGCTGCAGACACAAAGGCAGAGCTGGGACAGGAGAACGGAGGGTGTTGTACCCGTGAGAGAAGGGAGGGGAGGGATGAGGCTGGGAATTGTGGCTGTAGCTGGCCTCTTTGCACGAGGAGGCTCTGGTTTGGGCAGCCAGCAGGGGCTCTGTCTCAGGCAGAGCAAGGGACTGAGCAGGTGATGGGGTTTTGCTCCTGTGGCAGCCAGGTGATGCCCACCACCATCACAAGAAGTGATTTGGGGTGGGGTGGCTGTGCATGGACAACACATGTCAAGCCGGCAACTGCACGTGAATGAGGAGGTCACGTATTGAAAGCTGGCCTTAATACCAATGTGCATGGTTGTATGTTGAAAGCTGGCCTTAGAAAGCAAAGCAAAGTCACTGTGGTTCACCCAGGGATAAATGGGTGACTGCTGGGGGACAGGTGCAGGACCTCCGTTTGGTGCTTTTGAGAGTGAGCAGAGACGACGTAGCAGCAGCAGCATCTTTCACCTTCAGATACCACAAATTCTTCGGCATCCCGGGGAAAAGTTGTGTGAGAGTGGGAAAACAACCCCTGTAGAATGGCCAGAGCGCAAACACTGAGTGGGACCGGAGGAGTGAAGCTGGTGGATGTGATGGCATCGTAACAGCTGACCCTAAAGAGAAACTGGAGATCAGAGAATGACACACCATTCACCTTCCTGTTCTCCCACAGAAAGGCAGCAGCAGTCATCGCTGCTATTTCGCTCTCCAGTGATTAATTGCTGCCATCATTTAAAACATGCACTTGGTTTCTGGTCTGGATCTCACTGACATTTTCTCTACATCAACCAAACTTATTTTGCAGTTGTCTTGTGGCAGCAGGACATTGCTCTCCGTGTAGACACGGACTGCAAGTAGCTTCTCTCAAGGAAAAATGAGCAGTGATACCAAGATCAATCGTCCTGTCTTGCTAGGAGGTGGCTTTACAGAATGCGACTCTTCCTTTAGCTCTTTGTGGACACTTTCATATTCTCAATCATACATTTTTTAAAAATTACTCCCCCAGGCCTACATCACCCTCCTGGAACAGATGCTTCTCATAATTTCTTCTTGGTCTCTATGGCTCATGCCCCATCCTCTGTCCCTGCTGAGAAGAGTTGATTCCACCCTTTTTTAGTTGCTCTCCAAGCAGCTGTAACTGAGATTAAATTCACCCTTGCTGTCTTCATTAGCAGAAGGGTTTGTAAGGGGTTCATAAGCCCTCTGCTCCAGGCTGCTGACTGCCTTGGTCACGCTTTGCTGGATCCTCTGCAGTTCCTCCTGGTCCGTGGCCTTGTGTCCCATGTTGGCTGGTGTTGATATTGTGTTAGCTGGCCTTAGATTACCCAGGTTTACCCTTTACATAGCATTATTGTCTTTTCAGTCCCATCAGCAAAGGGGCAGAGCAGAGAGGAGCCTTGAGGGTCAAGCCATCTCTCTTAGGAGAAGGTTGGTCAAAAGAGAGCGTGAGAAGACCAACATCAGCCTGTGCTGGGAGGTAGTTTACTGCATCTTTCTCTTGCACGAGTGGCTTGAAAAGATCAACGGTATTTAACCTGCAGAAAGGCAGGTTTTGTTAGAACAGAAATTATAATTCCCTTTTTAAAATATAGAAAATTACGAAGGGCCAAAATCAGAACAAGAGAAATAAAGAGGGCTTGGAAGAAATGTTCCCTTTCCCCCACCTCCTTGCTCCCTGGTCGGTTGCCCAGCTCAGTGGATTTACCCATTCCATCGAACTCTGCATGATCCCCATATTCTGTCCCCTTTGAGACCAGGTTGTGCTTTCTCTTTGCTCTTCTCAGCAAGCTTCTTCAGGACCCCTAAGCTCCACGCTGCATTTTTGCCACAGACTGCTCACCCTCCTTTTCCCTGCCCGTTGCACCCTGCAGCCGGATGGTTCCTCGCCCATAAAGCCCAAGGAGGGAGGTCCAGGACTTTCCATCTGGCACATCCACTCCTGTCCTAAAGGACCATGATGTGCAAAAGAAAACAAACACACCGTGTTTCAGGATGCATGGTGCCACAAAAAAAACCTTTTCTCAGTCATTCCAGAGCAAGAGAGCTGTGCCAAGAGGGTGGCTGAGAGCCATGCCAGCATCCTAGTAGCAAAGGAGCAGGAGGGAAGCCAGGGGTCAAGGAGCTGAGCATGGCCCAGTGCTTGGGATAATGACACTTGACTAATTGAGGACCATGCTATGTGTCAACCCTCTCACTTGTAGTAACACACAGCCTCTGCTTGCTAATTTGTGGCTATTCTTTGGGGAGGTCTAAGGAAGGGGAAAATCTCGATGCTGGGAGGATTTTCAGGATCCGTTCATGCTGTGGACAAGCTGAGTGCCCTGGGAAACTCATGGAGGGAAAGGGCTCCTTGGGCAGGGATGTCTTAAAAAGCACGTGGGAAGGGCTGCTCTCAGTATCAGGCTGTGGCTTCTGCTCGTTGAGAAGGGAGGAGAAAGCGCTGATCTCCAGATTATACAGACAAATTCAAGACCTCCCAGTGCTTGGGAGAACAAGAACATCCAGATTTTTGAGCATGCGTCCCTTTTGTGCGGGACTCTTTTGTCATGCAGGATAAGAAGGGATGATTAATTCCAGTGTCAGAGGCTCTTGGCTGCAAACAGAACCCAAATGAGCTGCAATAAAGCTCTGGGACAAGTACCACACTGTGAGTACCAGCTAGCATTTGACATCAGAAACAGATATTTGTTCCTAATAAACTGATCAGGAGAAGCATCTGCAGCAGGCAGCAGAGTTCAGTGGCCCATCCTCTCCTTTATCGTGTGGATACAGATAGCTTGTTCTGTTTATTTGCATTATTATTATGGTTAGATCAGTGCGTTGTGACAAGGGTCCTTTGGCTAGGGAGATGTACAGCTCACACCAGTGCACTAGATTTGTGTCAGACATTGTTAGGGTTTAAATTTCTGCATCGTGGTAGATATCACTGCCCAAATGCTTGCATCCCAGCCAGGTATTGTCTATAGGACCAGCATGTCCCGTGGTGCCTGTGAGCTCATGAACAAGTATCAAATGCAAGGCTGGACTGCATGCAGCAAGGTATGTACGCCAGCTGTCGTGAAATCTCACTGCCATTTCAAAAATCAGGCCGAAACGTCAGGTGGTGATTACATTTACTCCTGGTCCCCCACGTTCAGGAGAGCTGAACTGTGCTGGTAGTAGGTACAGAGAAAGGCCGATAAGGTGAGTGGGACCCAAGAGAAATCACGTTACAAAGAGGGGAACAACAAGGCTTTATGTCTTTAGTCTTGGTGAAGGAGATTTAATTGCTGCCTGTAAGGATACGGTAGGCTGGAGGGACACCAAAAAAAAGGCAGAAGAGCTATTAAAGCAGAAGGAGAAGCAGATGGTACAGAGTGCCTGGTGATACTGTTAGAAAGGTAGAAAAGCAGAAATTTCCTGAGCTGTGGAGCCATCTCCCATGTAGAGGAGCCAGGGTAGAAGCCTGTTTGCCTGTGTGATAGGGCAAGCAGCAGTGTTTAGGGTTATTCCTGAGGTCCCTTCTTTGGGAGGCTTCACTGTATGTGTTTTGACAGCTTGGCCTGCTCCCCAAACCCAAAACCACCTGAAAGCTTGGCTTCCCCATGGCTAATTCCCTTATTTGACATAAACAGCCAGATCTTATGCTCCGTACGGAACCGAGTAGCCATCTATGCTAGCCAGGCCTAAACCCTTAGCAAGAATAGGTCCTCACAATGCTCTGCATGGAAAGTTTTGCAATTACCTTGTCTTCGTTTCTCTTTGTCTTTCCCCTCTTTCCTTGGCACAAGCAGCAACTGAACCTTCTTGTCTGTGGACACTGCCTACACAGGAATGTCCCAGCGAAAGCAAAGTTCATCCACAGCTCGTGCTGTGGCAGCAGGACCACACCACAGCCCTGCAGCCTGCTGTCTTGGCTCTCCAGTCCTTCTTCTCCCACTGCCCTTTACTACAGGAGGGTATGTCCCATACCCTCCTCTTCATCCCCAATTCCCACCTTCACCCTGGCTGCCTCACACACGGGGCCATTGCCACTAAAATCTGTTGTAGCTTGACATTTGCTGCCCGCCTCTGCCACTGGAGACTGCCTGGAGCCAGGGCTCCCAGATGGCAGGAAGTTTGCCAGCTACTGGCTCTTCAGGACTCCTCTTTCTGCCTCCGTGGTGGGCAGTTGGAGGGATGCTGGCAAAGCAGGGCACAAGCTGCATGGCTAGTGCTGTCCTAGCAGATGCTCTCCTCCTCCCACTAGCAGCTCTGTGGGCTCCTCTACTTGCTGACTCCCAGGTTTCCCTGAAGCATAAATTACTTTGTGAGTTTGAGGATCTTTTTTTTTTTTTTGCACACCTACCTGGGGCTTCAGAAACCTGTTCCATAGCATCTGGATCTGACTTTGTGCAGGAAACAAAAGCTCATCCATGATGGATGGGGGCGGAAAGTCCTCTCTGATGAATCAGTGCTTCCCTCTCCCTGCAACGTGCTGCCATCCCTGCTGTGTGTGAGTGCTGGGAGCCAACAGAGAGTGGCTCAGGTGCTCACCTTTTGCTTATGTGTTCAAGAGGGGTGATTTATCTTTACTGCTCCACTTGGCAAACAATCTTCAGTGCTAATTGCTTGCTTGCGCACAAGGCACTCACTGAGTGCCAGCACTTGCGCAGGTAGAGATACCAGAGGCAGGTATGTGAGGCTGCAGACACAGGCCAGACCCAGGGAGAGGTGCCACTAGCAAATATTTCGGGGTCACAGTGTTTGAATAGCTGAGCATATGCCTGGGGGCAATGCTGATCAGTGGTGCATTTATGTTGACCATAATAGATGGTTGTATCGAATTGGGTTAACGTAGCTACCTGGCTGTTTGTTCCTTGGCCCATCTCTGAGTCCCTGTGATTTGGTAGTCCCCTTTGTCTGTGTGCAAGATGATAAGTCACTGCCTGACTCAGTTCAGGCAGGAATGTCCTCCCTGTGCCTGTCCCACCGCTGCCTGGTCCGCGCTCATCACTGCCACTGGCAAGAGTGGAGGAGGCTGCTGCATTGGTAGGGCTGGGCAGGAAATGCTCTTGCCAGAAAAAAAAAAAAGCAACCTGGCATTTCCAGAATTTCCCAGCACATGGAGGGAACCCAAGCTGGCAGAGTCTGCTGTGGAAGAGAGCAACGGAACAAGTTCAGCCTCAAATTAGCAAGACTCGGTGTGTCCAAAGGGATGCACAGCAGCAGGCATCATTCTTCCTCGTGATCCCAGGACATCTGTCTTTCACAGTAATTGCAGGAAGATCATCCTTCAGACTTCACCTAAGCCATACGGGCAGCCCTATGCATGTATGTTTTACCTGCCTGCAGCCTTGCATGGGAGCATTGTGTCTTTCTGTCAGTTCAAACCTTTTTGAGTGCCGCTGGAGCCTGGATCCCAGCCTAGATGTCGCCAGGCCCTGTGGCTTCACGGTTGGAGCAACCCGTGCTCCATGACTGATCACAGCACCGTCCTTGTTGCTGCATGGCATCGCCCTTTAGTCTCACCAGAGTGAGCCGCTCAAGTTGTGCAAGGCACAGAGCAAAGAAACAGATGAGACTTCTGGGCATCCCAGGAGCCCCATACTGGGGAATGTGCTGCTGTGGTACTATGGGGGATCCCACTCCCCAAGTCAGAGGGTCTGTCGGCTGTGTTGGAGCTACCTGGGTCACCCAGTAAAGTTGAAGCCCTGGGTAAATGCACTAAAAGAGAAGCTATCCCACTTTTCCCAGTAGGTTTCCCAAGTATCTGCTTTTGTCACATTTGCAGGGCAGTTGCGGTAGTCCAGGCATCTGCTGCCAGATGCTCTGTCAGCAGCCTTCTCCCCGTCTCCCCGTTTACGGCTCTGTCCCTTGGCCTCTGGACTAGCTGGTGCCTTGCAGCATCATGGTGCATTTCCCTGCCACTCCGTCTTCAGCTGAAGGTCATGCAGTTAATCCTGACCCCAGATCACAGCCGCTTCTGCAGGCGGGTAATTGAAAATGCCAGAATTCCCTGCTGACCCTCTAATAATAAAAGCAGTTCCCTGTCCAGTAACCTGACACTTCGGGGACCAAGATCTGTCAGAAGGGCTCCAAAGAGATGCTGGAAAACTCCCAGCTGTTCACCTCTTCTTTCCCCTGGGTAATTTCAAAGTGTTGCTGGGGAGAGGCTGTGGGCTGGATTGGCTTTGCTCTCTCTCCGTCATGAGTGTTTTCCAGAGCAAATGTTGACTCTGTCTGACATAACATGGGTTAGTGGTATTAAAGTGATCAGAGATAGCGGTTTTGCTGCCTGTAACCCGACTCTTGCAGCTAATCCAGAAGAGGAATGGAGACACTTTGATTACGCCGTGGTCTCAGCAGCGCTGACCCACAAACAGGCAACGAGTGGAAGGCTGAGCCTGCAGGGCTGGCGAGTGGAAGAGGTGGGGGGCTAGCTGCAAAATGGGTGGCAGATGGCAACTGGCAGCATTTTCAATAGACAGCATTTTAAATAGGCATCATTTTAATGGCAGCATTTTAAATAGGATGTCTTTCAGACCCACCTTGACACTGGTGGGTCTAAGTCACAAAGACTAACCCTTGCGTGAAGCACTGCCTTCGGTGCTATTGAAGCTGCTCCGCTGCTTGTGTAAATGTTAAATACTCAGTGGACTGAACAGCCTTGTGGCTCTGGTGCTTCTGTTGCCAAATCAAGTCATGACTTTGTTTCCGCCCCAGCAGGCGTTTGACTTTTTTTTGGAGGTGGTCAGTCAAGCAGGAGCTATGATCCCAATCATAGGCTCTCTGTGCGGTGAGAGCTCTCTGCTTTCAGCTACAGTCCAGCCTGCTGGTGACGAGGAATCCAGTTCAGATCCTCCATCCTGGCTTTGACTCCAGTCTCAGGTGTCTCCAGCCAGGAAGGTAGGAAGTGAGAGGGGCAGAGCAGTGAGGGAAGGATGTCCCGGCTCCGAGAGACACTTCACCATAGGACTGCAAGGGGCATTGCTCAAGGCAGGAGGAGCTCAGTGGTCCAGGCATGCTCTTGGAGCATTACACTAGGGTGGCTGGTGACGACACTGCTGGATTAGCTGTCACTGCAGTGTTGGCAAAACTCAGTGGTTATAGCTCTCCTTAGGGGAGGTTCCAGGTACGTGGCTCTGCTGTCAAGACCTGAGAGTGAAGTATGTCTTGAACCCTGTCCTTCTCATGTGCTTCCAGTTTCTGAACTCAAGCGGCTGCTTGCAGTGCGTGTGTGCCATAAAAAACAAAACAAACACAACAAAACAACAACAAAAAACACCACCAAAAAAACACTTATGCAGATTTATCCAGACTCTTTTACAGGCAGAGCTGCCCCAGAGCCAGGGAAGCCAGTTCAGAGCCTATCGGATTAATTGCTAAAGCTCCAAGCCCCAGCCAAGTCGTGGATCTGGCTGTGCTCGGTGTTGTGTGGCAGTACAGATACTTGGGGTGAAGGCTGTAGAAGTATCCCTAACATTCCTCCATGCTTCTGCACCGGGGAGGTCATAACATGCGAGGTGTTTGCTGCCTCCCCTCACAATGCACTGCAGGTTTTGTTACAGCAGGGGACAGGTCATCTGCCTTTTTACATCCGCGGATTTTCATTAAGCATGTTTTACACTCCAGCAGTGGTTTTGGCACGGTTTATTTCTCCAGCCGCAGGGCTCTGCTAAGAGGCATCCAAAGAATCCGAAGCCGTACCAGATAACGATGACGTAGGAAAGTGCCTTTCAGGGACTTGAATTATGCATTCAGCCTCACCGTGATGTGGGGTCCAAGGGTTTCAATCAAGCAAAGAAAGGTTCCCTCTACTGTGGCCATGCAGCTCTGTTTGTCTTTTGGATTGTTGCTGTATGCACGCACCTGGAGACACCTTCAGGATAAACCTGCCCCTGCTTACACATGCACAGTGGTGGTGGCTCTGAGACCTGGGACGCTCCAAATTTGATCTGCTTGATGTGTCACAGGGCTGGTCCCTTCTCCAGCATCCACACGAATTCAAACCTCTCCCATGTGTAAGGGAGAACCTTACGATGGTTAAGGGAGCGTCTGGCACTGGGCGAAGCTTGTGCCTGGAAGTGGTCACCCTGTTGTCACAAGGCAACAAAGAGAAGTCACTGTTCATGGAACAAGGTGATGGATCCCTCAGGGCCAGGTTAAGTGCTGCCATCAAATCTTTGGCTTTAGCAGCCCAGCTGTGCTCTGGGCACTGCTTTGGCACAAAGTAGGCTTTGGCACAAAGCAGGGTCTGCTCCTCCAAGCTGTTTCTCAGAGTGGGTGTCAAGTGGGTCGTTCCTCCGTGAAATATTGAAAGGTTTGGACCTGGTAAAAGCACTTCTGAGTGCAAGCCTCTCTGCATCCATTTGTAACAGGCCTGGAATGTGAGTGATGGGGAAGCTTTCTCACTTCCACTTTCTAGTCCTCTCCCACCCCTGAAGCTTCCCCTCTGCCCTGAAGCTGCTGATGCAGTGAGCCTGCTCTGTCAGGCTTGTCAGGGCTGACACTGTGCTGCAGTTATCACTCTTCCAGTCTGGGTTTGCTGCTTTTTGAGGTCTGGAGTAGCCTCCAGGCTAACATCAGTGAAGGCTATGTTGGAAGTGCCACCAGCAGTCTGGGTGCAGGGTGGGCAAGGATGCACGCTCAGCTCACCGGCATCAGCCACAGAAGAGGGATCAGCACAGGCATCAGTGTGTGTCAGCTCCTTTAGCACAGGCAGAGAGCTGCAGGATGGTACCTGCAGTGCCGCGGCAGCTCTGCAATCGACACCCAAGGTAAGCAGATCTGAAGCAGTCCGGGCTGCTTGTTCACCTGCCCTGGTCCACAGCAAACGGGATCGGAATGGCTCCAATGTTCCAACCACGTGTCAAGCCTCATGGGCAGTGCCAGGGGTGGACAGCTGGCTGGATTGTCTGAGGAGCTGCTGGAAGGTCCCGTTGTACTCAGTGGGAAAGGTCTCTGGGTGTAATGTTTCCAGGGTATTTTGAGGAGGAAGAGAACTCACCATTGTCAGCGTGTCAGGTCAGGTTTACGTTGCATGCGCAGGCTGCTGTGTGCACCTCCCTTGATTGGCATGTTCAACTTGCAGACCCAGCATACCAAAGAGGAGAGAAGCTGCTTGCTTTCCTGCATCTGCCTGTGCCTTATAAAGCTTCTCTGTGCAAATTTCAAAGTACAAAACCTCCTACTTCTCCATGGCAAGCAGGGAGGATGGCATATTGCTGGGCTTGTAGAACTTTTCCAGGGGAATGCGGCTCTGTGTGCTCCAAACCTGGGCTCATTTTGCCTGGGAATGGTCTCTCTTCGGTTTTGCAGCCAGAGATGCTCCCCTACATGGTTTCTAATTATGAACTCTTAGTGATCAGTGGAAACCCTAAATGCTCCCTTTAAACAGCAGAACCCAGGATCTCCTGACCCTTGGAGAGCCCTGCCACTGCTGGAAGAAAATTCAGTATCTCCAAATGGCAATAACACGCCTGCCTGAGTCCAGCGAAGGGACCAGCATCTGACTGAGGCCTCTCTCTCTCTCTCTTCCAGCTCCTTCAGCTGTGTCTATCATGCACCAGGTCAGCCGCACTGTGGACAGCATCACCCTGTCGTGGTCTCAGCCTGACCAACCCAACGGAGTCATCCTGGATTACGAGCTGCAATATTATGAGAAGGTACTGCGGGACCTCGGCAGGGTTCAGCTGCAGGGTTTTGGGAGAGGAGGTGGCGCTAAGGGCATACACTGGCATGTGTCTAACCACTACTGAGGAGGTGATTTCTCTCACTGCAGCCGGCCATGTGGGTGGCACTCCACACCTTTTGGAGCCCGGTGTGGTTCCAGGTGACCCTGCCTGATGCTTAGGCACTGTGTGTAAGGAACACAGTGCACTGCTGATTTGGCTCAGTGGGAGGCTGGTGTGTAGGGATCACAAAGCTCTGACTCTTTTGTCCCTGAGGAGCATGTCCCTTCCATCTCCTCCCTGTGGAGTGGTGTCCTATGGGTCTGGAGCTGTGTGGCTGCTGAGGGACCAGAAGGCCATGCCTTGGTCCCAGGACCTGCCAAGCTCTGCGTGGCTGGTGAACTTCCCCTGTGATACCCAAGGGAGGTGGAGACTCCTAAGCAGGAGATTTCTCCTTCTAAAAGTCTGCCCCCTTCTTCAAGAGCTTATAAACTATATGTTAAAAATGCAAACTAACTAATTAAAAAGCTTTATGATTAAATGAAACGGATTTTTTTTCCCAGCAGTTGCTGGAAGAAATGATTAATCCCCCCCCACTGCCTGCCTGTGACCTATTTTCTCATCACCAAGAGCCAGAGGGAGAATGGGGAGGTGGGGGAGCTTCTTTGTAGGCTGTTAAATAGGTCCTGACCTATATTGCATAAATCACAGCCTTTTATTTGACCCTTGGAAATGATCCCAGAATATGTGGCAAGATGGATGAGAAAGTAAAGACGGATCTGGAAAGCAAGAGGGGTCCTTTCCCTGGGGACATGCAGAATGATCTCAAGGAGTTGTGTCTCCCAATCTTACTTTCTCTAAACCTCATCCTTTTTCTTTCTCCCCCTTCCCCTTGGTTTTCTGGGTGAGGCTGTAAACAGAGGTAATTTTAGACTAAAGGGGAAGCTGCTGTTCATAGCCTCTCTTGGCAGCCAACCACAAGGTAATCATGTACAAGGTAATCCCCCTGTTGTCAGAGATTTGGAAACAATTTGTCCCTGATCACAAGGACAAGCAGCCCAAACGACACTTGGGCAATGGTTTTCTTGGCACTCGATTCCTGGGAGAGTGCTGGCACTGGCAGAGAGGACGGCACCACCTGCCCCAAGTACTGTTGCTGCAGATCTCTCTGTCCTGGTCTTTGAACATCTTGGTATAAGTTTTTTTTTGTTGTTTTTTTTTGCCAGTGCTTTGGTTGGAGAAGAAAAGTGTGTCTTTATCTCCACAAAATTGTATGTCATTCTCAGAAGGCACGTCCCTAAACGACTCTTTGTTAGCCTTTACTCTGAAGTCCCAGTTGCACACACAAGATTTGATCTGGTAGCAGTCAGCAGCAGCCAATGTATTCAAATGCTTCAGCTGATCAGTGCTTTGGATGCAGGATATTTTACTACGGATCAGTTCTGGATTCACTAACTCTCCTCCTTTGCCATCCCATAGTGTCTTGAGTGTTGAAGAGGAAGCTTCATTAGAGCCACAGCCTCTCAGCTAACACCCAGACTGCTGCTATCCACACAGACACTCATTTCTCACCCCAGAAGAGCCTGGGAGCCCCATGGATCCATCCCCAGAGTGGCCAGCAGGGCCCTCCTACCACATCTGAGCATCCTTCCTAATGGGGCTGAAATTCAGACATGTTTTTAGTTGGTATCCAGCTATGGGCTAGCTTTGTGTGTGTGGCACTGTTTGCTTCAGGAACCGCAGCAGACTGCTGCTGTTGACACGCACAGAGCAGCTGTCTGCCAGATTAAGCTGGTTGACATTTTTCTTTGCTTTTTTTTTTTTTCTTGGCTGATAAAACATGACTTATTAGAAGCCACTTCTGCAAATCCCTTGGGCATTTCACAGACCATGTGTGTTTCAAGAAACTCTTTGTAGATCGAGCTTGGGTTTCTGCTTAGATTTGGCTTGGAGGAAGGGGAATCAGATGAGGACTCAAGATCAAATCTATCAGGAAGTTAGAAGTCTGTTATTTTGAATTAGGATTTCCAAACTCAAACCCAAATCAGCAGGAAAAGCCCTGCAAAAGCAAGGTAGGAGAAACAGCAAAGGGACATAGACCTTAAATCACTTGTGATGCCCTGGACATGGCAGAGAAGCTCAGAAGGGTAAAAGAGTCTGAAGTGGACAAGCAGGTTGCTGAAGCAGTGATGCCTGAGCAATATGCCAAAGGGAAGGAGTAGGTTTGATAAGAGATTTGGCAAGCCATTCTAAAGCCTTTACCCAGCTTCATGGAAGGTGCTGGGGAGGTTTGAGGAGAGTGATTATACTGGAGTTGCACTCCCCCTGGTTCCAGCTATGGGACTGTGGAGACATGTGAACGTTCTTTGCTTGCAAGAGGGGATTAAAAGATAGCACAGGCATGAACACAGCTTCCTGAGGCAGACAGACATCAATTTCCTAACCAATAAACCATCATAAGCATACCTATGGCATTCAATTTGAAGTCCTCCAGGATGAGGGTCTGTGGGGATGAGGTTCCCTCGAACAGTTGGACAAATGATTTTAAAACAACCACGTTAATGCCATCCAAAGGCCTGGGAGGTTTCATCCAAGCCCTTGGGCACTAAAACTGTAAACACTTGCTGACCTATTTCTCTCCTCACCTCCCTGGGAAAAGGTCCAAGGGAGTGTTGAGGCCTGCTCAGGCAAACAAGGCAGTAAGTTTTCTGTGAGAAAATCTTTTCCTGATCTTTTTATCTAAGTACCTGTACTGGAGCTTTTCATTGTCATTAGCCTAAGTACCAATCACCCCAATGATACCCAAGCACCTTCAGTGCCAGGCCTACATGGATAAAACTGTTCCTAAACACTGTAAATAGTGAAGTCTCAGGCATTTGCAGAGCTGCTGTGCATGATTCTTGCCCTGATATGCCATCAGCAGTTCCAAGCCTCCAGGTTTGACTGCACACTTGGAGAAATACATTCCTGCCAGAGCATCCTCTGGAACAGCTTTTGAGTGAGGGCACCAGGTCTGTTCTCAGAAGTGGCTGAGCGTGAAAGCAAAGTCAACAGATGGGCAGCAGTGTGCAGGGAGGAAAAGAAAGGAGATCAGCTGCCCTAAAGGCAAGCTCCATCATTCAGTGGTGGCTGAGACAATCTCTGACTCACCCTGTGCTCCAGCAGCTGGGAGGGCTAAGACAAGAGCATGACACAGCCCCTTCCAGGCCAGGAGCAAACAAAGCTGAGTGGCTCTATATTGACTTTTGCTTCATCAAAAGCAAAGGCGGCCAAAGCAGTATGACAGCAACAGAGTGCACAACTTGCAACATGGCGTGAGGAAATCTCAGCTCGACACAAGAAGAGGGCTTGTGCCTGATTGCCTATTTAATACCTGCTGTCCTTCGGGAACCCATTGCTGAAGACATTGGTGAGGAGGAACGGACGTTTTTCTCACCGTCCTTGCTGGGAGTCTCACTTTGATCTCATGGTAGCATGAAGAAATTCCTCCCTGCCACCCCAGTGGAGTTTCACAGCTGAGAGAAGTCCTTCAATCACAGGTTCCACTTGATGGGCTTGTGCAGACCGTGTCTGCGTGACTTCTTTGTCAGCCCCTGCCTGCTTGCTCATGAGAAGCGAGGTTATCTCACCTCACTGGCAAGCCTGTGCTGGGTGGGATTTCTTGTGCTTGCCGAGCCCTTTGCAGGGACTTGAAGTTAGTAGTTCTCAGTAACTCCCTCATGCGCTTGCCAGCGCAGATTTTGAGCTGTCAGCTACTGATCTGTTGCAACCAGTGATCCTGCCAAGGCAACCTGACCTGCCAGATTGGAGGTGTTACTGGAAAGGATAAGCACTTTCAACATAGCTACAGGAATGTCATTTAGAAATCAGTGTCTGTGTGTGTGTGTGTGTCCTGTTATGGGGGAATCACACTCGCAGCTCGTCTTCAGTTCCTTAGGTCTGAAATCTTAACCATGGTTACTGATGAAGCAGGCCTTGTGCAGAGGGGTGGTCGCAGTACTTCTCCTGAGGCCCCAAACCCTTTGTTCAGGTGGGCTTTACCTCCAGCATATGCCAAGGAAGGTGGGGAAGATCAAATGGACAGAGTGCTGGGGCTCGATCAGGCACAGGACAGAGTGAGGAGTGGTGCTAACAGAAAGTGGGTGCAGAAGAGGGGAGCAATTCTTATTCCCATTGAGCTCAAGACTTGGAGACCTGATGTTTGCGGCTAACACCTTTATCAGAGCATTTCCTGAGATGTGGCATTTAGCCAAGTGATGTCATTACTCACATTCCTTCTTCTGTAGTTCCCTGCTGGCAGACAGACTTGGAGAAATGAATGTTTTGTTAAGGTCTGTGGTTTTCCCAGTTGCTGAACCTGTGCCACCCATTCTGTCTCGTTCTGTGTTTCCTTCTAGAAATGCCATGCCCAATTCTGGAGCAGGGTCCAGTGCCTGGGCTCTCTCTTCTGATGACATATGTGTATTTTCTTGGCAGGATCTCAGTGAGTTAAATTCAACAACAGTGAAGAGCCCCACCAACACTGTGACAGTGCAAAACCTCAAAGCTGGCACCATCTACGTCTTCCAAGTGCGGGCACGTACTGTGGCTGGGTATGGCCGGTATAGTGGCAAGATGTATTTCCAGACCATGACTGAAGGTAAGTCTTCAGCTGTCGCTGCATAAATGTGAAATAAGGTCTACAGAGACTTGAACAAGATGGAGATACACGGGTAGTGGTGCCGGTCCCCTTCTTGGCAGTCCCATCACGGGTGCATTGACAAGTCACACGCACCCTTGCATTATTCAGTCTGGCAAAAACCGATGAGGGACATGGGTGCTTGGTGGTCCATGCAGGGAATCATACAGTCTAGGCCAATTTCTGCTATGCTTTTCTGGCATGAGGACCTGTCCATTCAGTTGGACTTAGAGGGAACAAAATTTATGATGTACGTCTGCAGAGATGTTGATGACAAATACAGCTTTGTATCTCTACTTGCCAAATTTGTGCAGCTAAATAAGACAAGTCAAGCCAGTTTTCTGGCCCTGAGGCCAAGTAGCAAGGCACAGCATGCTTCCACAGGACTGACTTTCCCACCCAAAAAGGATAGCTCCATCCAGCCTTCCTGCTGGGGAGCATCCCCGTCACAGCCAACTTGAGTCATGCTTGGGACAGGGCTAGCTAGCACAGAAAAAATCCGTGCCAAGGCTCTGGCCCTGATGAATGTATTAGTGTCTACCCACTCTGTAACCAGTGCAGTAACGCGTTCTTTCTTCCTTGCATGTCAGCTGAGTACCAGACCAGTGTCCAGGAGAAGCTGCCGCTCATCATCGGCTCCTCTGCAGCAGGACTGGTGTTCCTCATTGCTGTAGTCATCATCATTATTGTGTGCAATAGGTAGGTCAGTCTGAGTGCTCTACCTGAGCTCGCGTGAGCCTCAGGGCTGGGTACCAAGAGGCCCGCTGTGCTGGGGCTGTGCGAGGGGACGGCAATTAGAGAGGAAGGGTGGCAGGGGTAGAAGTGGGGATGGTGGAAACAGGAAGGGAAAAGATGCCCCCACAGCACAGTTCTCAGCCTCGATCAATCTGTGCACGGTGCTTAGGAATCCCTTTCTTTCCAGAAGACGGGGCTTTGAACGTGCCGACTCCGAGTACACTGACAAACTGCAGCACTATACCAGTGGCCACAGTACGTACCGTGGTCCCCCACCAGGCCTGGGGGTCCGCTCTCTCTTGGGTTTGTGTTCCTGTTCACTCATTCCTTGCGTTGTGCGGGAAGGGCTCAGGGTCTCTAGCCAGGCACGCGTGTGCATGTAAAGACAAGAGGACCGCTGTGCTGGCCAGGGCTCCAAGAAGCACGGCCAGATCCTTTGATCCTTGCCCTAAGAAAGCTTCTGCCCTTGGGGTCTAACAAGGTGGAGCTTCTTCAGGAAGCCGCTGGAGAAATCTGGACTGCATTATGTGCCTTTGGCTCATGTCCACTTGCCCTCCCTTCCCCTCATCTCAGTATGCATCTGCTGAATACTGCCTCTGGTTCCCTATGCCCTTCCTAGACACGTTCTGTAGCATGCTGTGTGCTTCTCTGAACCAGCATATTGCATCCCCCAGAACCAAAGCTCAGACTGACATTCATAGCCTGGGTCTCCATTTGCATCATCTAGATCTCCTCACCTGTTCCCTGTGCTCTGGGCCTCTGCCCTGCTTAGTTCATGCTCTCCAGACTTGTGTGCTTTTGGGTGCTGACCATGAAGTGGGCACCCATGCATGCTCTACAGACCCCTGCAACATCAAACACAAACCCTTCCATGTGTCCCCAAAACCTCACACGGTTCTGCTGTGCAGCCCCTCCTAGCACCCCCTATCTTGCTGCTCAGGTTCCTGACCTTTTCCCAGTTTGTGGGCAGCAGAGAGACCCCTTCCCCAGCTTGCCTAAATGCTGTGGACCACTGTTCTTCATGGCGCCTTTGCCACAGCCCATCCCAGTGCTTCCAGAATCCTAGCAGATATGATTTATCTGTTTATATTTTTACATATATATATATGTCACGTTATGCATTGTATCTATCTATATAATAGGTATTTTTATATCTGTAATGTTGTATATCTATATCTGTAATAGATATAATACAAAACATGCCCTTTCTGGCAGCCTGCCTCTTCTGATATACCCATGCACTGCAAGGCACTCCCTCACACCCAGCATTCCTGCTTTAACCTCACTATGCAGCCTGCCTCACCCTCATTCTCCTCGTCAACCCCTGGCTGCATGCCTTCTCCAATGTCTTTTTCCTCCCTCACTAGAGATCACTGAAATTCTGCTTTGTTCCTATCTCCGTTATCATTTACATTATATTATACTTGCAGCTTCAGGATTTCTGTCCTTTTTATACCTTGTTTCTGTACAGACCTGGGCCTTATTCAGAAAATGGTTGTGCACGTAGAAAACCGGTAATGTTTCTGCACAGGACTCACTGGTGTTTCTGCATTTACCTTGGAAACATATTCCGAAAGGCAGGGTACTGAACTGCAACTCTGCCTGAACAGCAGTGTTCTGGCTGCATTGCTATAACTTACCAGTAAAAATGACACTCTTCAAGAAAGATTATGTAAATGCAACTCTCAGTTGTTTGTCAGTCCTTGCTGCATGTGTAAACATACATTCACACTTTCTCCCAGGGTCTGGTGTGTAACATGACAGCTTCAGGCTGGGATGGCATTAATAGCTGTGCCTTCACAACTGTTGGAATAGGCTAGATGCCACCAGATGAACTGTTAACAGGCCTGGGGTGCATTTTAGCCATATCGTCATTCAAGACACCGATCCAAGGCATAATCCCTCCTCATATTCCCAGCAGTGACTCCTGGAGAAAGGCTATAGCTCATGGTTAACAGATTGCCAAGGCACAGGGAGTCTGTAAGCCTTTACATTGCAGCAGCTCGCCTGAATGGGTCTGACCAGCATCCTACACGTGGACCCGGGAGCTGTGCCTCTGGTTCTGTGCTGGGCTCCTTATTTAGTGAGTTGTGGCCTCTTCTCTACAGGACTCCCAATCTCGAGGCTGGCCAGAGCCCAGCAAAATGAGTATAGAAAGGCCAATAGCTCCCTGCTGTGTGCCAGCTGTGGGCCCAATGTTTATTAGATGCCAGGCCTGTGCAAACCTGGCTCTGCATGTTCTTTCTCAAACTTCTTTGCCGTGTCTGCTTCACACCCTTGATTATGCAGCTTCCCGAGGTTAAAAAAAAAGACCCTCATCATCAACAGCATTTTGGTCCACCTCATGGACATGCATCTTTGTGCACAGACGCACCCACACACATGCACACACACATGAACTTGCCCACACATCCCTATACATGCATGCACGTGCCTACAGTTGCGTGCACACAACCCCATGTACACAAACAAATAGGTTTTTCTTGTCCTTGATGCCAGCTGTTCGTCCATTTGTGCCTGTCTGTCTGACTCTCTCCCTCACCTTTATGCAGTGACTCCAGGGATGAAGATTTATATTGATCCATTTACCTACGAAGATCCCAATGAGGCTGTCAGGGAATTTGCAAAAGAAATCGATATCTCGTGTGTGAAAATTGAGCAAGTGATTGGGGCAGGTAGGTAAACTGTGAATGTCTGGCTGGCCCTCAGCAGCACAGTCTACTTTGTGGTCTCAGACTTTGGTGAGGATTTAGACTTACATTTAGTGGGAAAGCTATTGTCAGTAAGGTCTTATACTTAGCCCCAGCCTGCCTGGACTAGCAGCAACATGGTGGTCTCTGGAGGACACCCAGTGCTGGAGACCAGGAATTCCTGCGTGTGCACAGTGTCCACCACTCCTCACCAAAGGATGGGTTCGCCTGAAGGAAGGAGGCCTTTGCTGTGGCATGAGGGAGGAAATCCAAAACCGTGGTCGGCTCAGGGGTGTGCCTCACGGGGTTCCTCAGGAACGGGGTCCCTCGAGGAAGGCAGAGATCTGAAAGGCCAGCAAGCCCTACCTGTTTCTCTCTGTTCACAGGGGAGTTTGGTGAGGTGTGCAGTGGGCATCTCAAGCTTCCCGGCAAAAGAGAGATCTTCGTGGCCATCAAGACGCTGAAGTCTGGCTACACAGAGAAGCAGAGACGGGATTTTCTGAGCGAGGCCAGCATCATGGGGCAGTTTGACCACCCCAACGTCATCCACCTGGAGGGGGTAGTAACCAAGAGTTCACCAGTCATGATCATTACTGAGTTCATGGAGAATGGCTCACTGGACTCCTTCTTGAGGGTATGAGATTCCAGAGGCATGCAGGGCTAGAGAAGGGCCAGAGGAGGCCTGGAGTGGGGGGATCCTTTCCCTGTGCCACTATAACCATGCCCAGCAACCCCTGGCACTGGGGCAGCTGCTGCATGCTGCAGAGGTCTGTGGTCTCAGGAAAAGAAGTGGCACAAGAGCTGCCAGGTTACATGTGTTCACTTGTACTAGAGAAGTGCCGCTCAGTTTCAGAGGGCAATTACATAAATGCACATACAAAAGGCACGCGGAGCATGTTGGAGCCTGGTGGCCCCTCCGCCGGCCTTTCAGACCTTTCTGTGCATCTTACACAGCATCACCCTGAGGAAACAGCTGAGCACCCTGTTTTGTGATTGGTGAGGGGTGAGGTGTACCCAAACAAAAATGCATGCCCAAAGGCCTAGGTACTTGTACCCAGGCCACAAAACAAGAATTACCCCTATTATCAGTAAAAATGCATGTTGTTCCCAGGGTGTGAATGTGGGTGGATCAGGTTATGTGTTACAGTAGGACAAAACACAGCACATTGGTAGGTGTACGGCTGGGGATAGAACACAGGCAGCTGTGCCTACACCTATGCATGCCCACAGATATATTTACACTCTGCCTCTGTGGACATGGAGGTGAGTTCTGCCAGATCTTTTACACAGCAGGGCTTCACCTCCAGCAGCTTTGTCTAAATATTTACACGTTTGAGTCTGAAATGAATAAATCACTGTGTTGATTGGATGTTGAATTCACCTGGTAGGAATAGATTGCCTCTTCTGAACCCTCCTATGCAAGATGTGGCAGAGATCAGACAACAGCCATTGGCAGTGATGCTTGTAGGACATGTGAGGGTGACTTCCAGCCCCCGTGAGCTCTTGACTCTCCACACTTTGAGAAGGAACTTAATGGTGGTTGTGGTATAGCTGTGTCATAATGGGGTATAAAAAAAGGCTACTGTCTGTTTGCCTGGCAGGCTGTGAATTGCTCCTGTCATGCAGACTCTTTTCTTTTCCCCTAAGCAAAACGATGGGCAGTTCACAGTGATCCAGCTGGTGGGCATGCTGCGGGGTATCGCAGCAGGCATGAAGTACCTGGCCGATATGAACTACGTGCACCGGGACCTGGCTGCCCGCAACATCCTGGTGAACAGCAACCTGGTCTGCAAGGTGTCTGACTTCGGCCTCTCCCGTTTTCTGGAGGATGACACCTCTGATCCCACCTACACCAGTGCACTGGTAAGGCTGCTTTTAGAGCAGGAGGGATGGGTGGGGAAGGAAAGAGTTAGGGAAAGAGAGGAAGGGGAGATCTCCTGTTGACATTGAGAAGACTTTTCTCAGGGTGCCAACAATAGGTATAATGTGCCAGATGGCAAAAATAAATTAAATTAACCAAGGAAGATTTTCTCTTGCCAGTTGTCATTCCAGTGGCTGCTGATGGGCTCTGTAGTCATGTCTGTGGATAACTGAGCCTTCTTCCAAACAAGTCTGCAAACAATCCAGGTCTCTGATAAAGCCTTTAGATGTAGATAATGAAATATCTCGTTCCAGCATGGCCCAGCTTGGGGTCCTGCAAGATGCCACCCTGACAGATTTGTTGCTAGGGCAGCAAGTCTCCGTATTTTTACCATTACTGCCCAACTGTGCTGTCCTGCTGTCTGGGAAGCCATGATCGTTTTTCATGTCATGTCATGGGCTCAGCCCCAGAAATGACAGACTGGAGTGCGAATGCTTGCTGGGCAAAGCCGTGCAGTACTAGACAATGATCTCACAGAAAATCTTTCTAAATTATAGAGAGAAATAATTTCAAAAACAGCTTCATGGTCACGTAACAGCTTCCCAGGAACACCACAATACCAGTGACACAAGTGCCACTGAGGACTCGTGGCCTGTCTTAGAATACAAAATGTGTACCAGGACCAAGGACTTACTTGAAGACTTTCATGTTCAGTAAGACTGCAGCCAGTAGTTTTCCTACATACCTTTTTTTTGGCAAAGGCATAGAGCATCACTCCATTGCAATGCCTATGATAGGACTTCTTGGAAATTAATGTTGATATAGCTGGGGCATGATCTGTAGGAAATCCTCTCTCACCACTCTTTTGAAGCTGCTAGTGATGAGATGTCTGGCATAGCTCTTTTGAATTTTAACAGTGCTTGAATACCTTAAAGCCAAAGTTTAAATTCCTTTTATTCTGCTCTTGAGGTAGCTAGGTGACAGCAAAATGATGGAGGGAGATTCAAAGGGAAACAGTTTGAATTTTTCTAATTTCATAGTCATTCATTTTTCTACAAAAGACCCTACCAGCACAATGGGCATTTTGGCATGATGAAGATAACTGTACAGCAGTAGGCAGATGGAAGGAGCAGGGCTTATTTAATATGATGAAAAGGAGGCTGAACGGATGCCTAAAGGTGACCTGCCGTACTTGAAGAGCAGTTATGAAGAAGACAGAGTCAAACTCTTTGCAAGTGCTACCAGATGATATCATATGGGACAATAGACAAAAATGTAGCTTGGGATGTTCATGTTGAATAATAGGAAAAGCTTCTTACCAGAGAGGGTGGTACAGCCCTGCAACAGATCACCAGGCAAATTGGGGAGGATCATCATCCTTGAAGGTTGCCAGGACCTGGTTAGACAAAGGCATGGCCATCCTAATTTAGTATTAGGGATAGTCCTGAGGTACCTTCCTTCTAGGATTTCACCAGTTGGATGAAAATATATTGGGCACATCTTTTTCAGTTGTTCTTTCTTTTTCTGCTACCATCCTCTCTCTCTATTTCTTTTTTTTTTTTTTTACTGCAGGGTGGGAAGATCCCAATACGGTGGACAGCACCTGAGGCAATTCAATACCGAAAATTCACATCAGCTAGTGATGTGTGGAGCTATGGAATAGTCATGTGGGAGGTGATGTCGTATGGCGAGCGGCCTTACTGGGATATGACCAACCAAGATGTGAGTTCTTAAGAAACAAGGAACAGGAATACTGAAATCACGAGCAGATTGCAAGGCCAAAGCATGGTTATATCTGGACTCTGCTGATGGCACGTCCAGAGCCTTCCCTGTTATGGGAGATGTGTCCAAGGTCAACACCTTTGGAAGAAATAGTGGGATTTACTTTGATCTTTGTTCTGGTCCCATTGTGCTGCTGTCGCGGAGGTTAGAGACTGCAGTAGGATCAGATTAATGTGAACAACCTCACTTACGGCAGACAGATACCTGGGGGGAAAGGGAGGAGACAGTTAAAAAAAATAAAAGTTTCCACTGACATGAGAGCTCCTGAAGCACCTCCAAGTCCATTCATCTGTGGACTCTTGAATCTGTAGGCTTCCCTGCCTTACAGGAAAATAGAGTAAGACCCAAGCTCCCACCTGGTTTCAAAACTCCTCCCACTTGAATGGCAAATTAGACATTTTTCAGGTCAATACAACTCCGTCCACACCATGTCAGGTTTCTTCAGGGCAAATTCCTCAATTTCATGGTGCACTATTTGCTCAAGTGAGTCCCTAATGCCTGAAGCAGATGATATTTTAGCACCTTTGGCTGTGCATGGCCTTGTCCCAGCCCCTGGCATACTTGAAAAGTTTCTTGTATCAATTCTCTGGCCACAGAGAAGGGTGTTAGAAGTTATGCCCTTCTCAGAAATGCCAATTTCCTTCCCATTCACATTAGAGTTTTGTTATCATCACTTACAGTTTCAAGCATTTACTGCAGACAAAATGTTACTGCTCTTCTCCCTACCCTGGTATCTCTCTGTATGCTCAGCACTCTGCTGTCCCCTCCTGGAGGCCTCCCCAGCCTCTTCTCCCCCTGCTTGGGCCGCAGAGCATCGTGCCCCAGAGGCTGTCACTACTTAATTGCTGCTGGTGCACCCTGCACGTTAGCACATGGCACATACTCACTGTAGTTTAGCCTCCTGACCCTAGGGTGTGAGAGCCTGGGGAGGCAGGAGAGAGAACAGAGAGTGCAGCCTGTGCCCCCTTGCGGGATGTGTCTTCTGGCTGCAAGGCAGGAGGTTTCTTGGGAAATTATTCAGTCAATGCCAGAGCCAAGTGCTTGATGTCTGCATCTCCCCAGAGCTCCTCTCCCCTGCTCTCCCTCCCCTCCTGTCTCGGATGGATCCAACATCCAGAGAGAGATCTGGGAGAGGGGACAGCTTGCACCTCTCAGGAGAGTCCCTGAATGGGAGCCAAGAGCTTCACAAGCCACAGCAGTGATTTCACAGGTTAGGCGTTCACAGGCCCAGTGGGTCACCTTCCTATCCAGCCAGCGCTGCCTCTTGGAAGAAGGAGAGGCAGAAGGACTCATTCCATCTGGCACATGTGGACAGCAGCAGTGCCAGCCCCAATCTGTCTTGGATCAGCCTGCCCAGCATCCTGGATAAGCACAATGTTTGGAGCACTCTACTATATCCTCTTCCTGAAGCCACAATCTATCTTCAACCTTTCAATATACCCTCCTTCTCACCCCAGACTGCCTGTCATGGATCTTCCACTTACCCTCCCTTGGAGTGGCAGCTTTCTACTGCCACAGCACTCTCAGTATCACCCCTTCCCTGCTCCCATCTGCAGTATCCTCCACTTTCTCTATGCAGCCTTCCTGCTCAGCAATGTATTCATGGTGCTGTATGGATATGCCTGTCCTTCCATGGGAAGGCATTACAGCCTTGGGGTAGCTCACCAGGCAAGTAAGGAGATTTCTGTCCTTAGTAGTGTGCAAGACATGTCTGAACAAAGCTGTGGCAGCCCTGCTCAAGTAGTGCGACTAGATAGAGACATCAAGGTCGTTCTACCAGCCCTGTTGGGGTTCTTTCAGTTCTTTCCCCTTTTTATCATCCCCATGGAGAGTTTGTCAAATCAAAGTGTTGTCCCTGATTTCAGTTACTGCAATATCCTCAGTTCTGGTTTTTAACCTCGCTTCTGGTTTTTGTTGCCATGAAAAAGCCTGTTTCTAATGTACAAGGTTTCTGCTCCTCTTTCAATGCCTGTTCTGTGTGTATGACCATATGATGCATAAAGCCAGGAGGGAAGAGGGTTGCAGGCCTGTCACATTCCCCTGTCAAGAGAACATATGCCCCTGGAAGAAACCATAACCTCTGTCTTCCCTGATCACCCAAGGGAGGTTTTGGGCTATGCATGCAGAATAGGGAGCTGGTTCCTCTTGAAGAAGATCCTGTTATCTTGTACATGTGCTATTTCCACTGAACATGGCAAGACCATGTATTTTCCCAGGTCCTGTAGGAAAGATCAGACAAGCAGCAGGCAAAACCTTCTTGTGTTGGCCCACAGAGCTGTAGCTTGGCTTAGGCGAGATGTGCTCCAACCCTTCCCTTTATGCCATAGCAAAGTCCTTCTGCATGTGACTCTGCTGACCCAAGTGTCTGTCCTGCTCACCTGTGTGGATGAAGCTGTGCTCCAGTCTCTTGCACAAAAGTCTGTAGAGAGATCCAGCTCTCATTGCTGGTTCAGTGCACTCAGCCCAGTGACTGTGACACTGCAGGAAGGGTTGGAGTGTATGCAGGAGCAGAAAGCAGCAGTGGAGGGAGGAAAATAGGGATGGGAGTTAGAGGGTATTGTGTTGCTACAAGAGTAGTTTGCTGAAATAGGCTACAGTAAGTGTGGGCAGAGCAGCCCTTTTGCACTGTGGTTGGCCATGACAGTCACCCTCAGGAGCTGAGAAAAGGAACATTATGAAGTGCCTCTTTGGCCACCTCCTCCTATCAGGGATGAAGATGTTATTGCTGCTGTATTGATCTCTTTTTCTCTTGTCACAGGTAATAAATGCTATTGAGCAGGACTATCGGCTGCCACCCCCTATGGATTGTCCAAATGCCCTGCATCAGCTAATGCTTGACTGTTGGCAGAAGGACCGAAACCACAGACCCAAATTTGGGCAAATTGTCAACACTTTAGATAAAATGATCCGAAATCCTAATAGCCTGAAAGCCATGGCACCTCTCTCCTCTGGGTATGTATCTTATCTTGTCTTTTGGCTTCTATTTGCAGATCTACCGTCCTCTGTGCAGTTTGGTCCTTCTTTATGGGAGGATGTCAAAGTCATTCTTGTCTCTCTCTGGCCAGCTTAGATTTCTGGGAACGCAGAGAGCTCATTGAATTGGACAAGGTCCTCTGCACAGTTAGAGGAGCGTCATGGTTCCATGTACATGTGATTAATGGATGGGTATGGATGCTGTGGTAGCCCAGTCTTGCATGCAGTGGAGGCAAGTAAGGCCTCATCAAACAGTATGATGTGTCACAAGAATGGAGGTGAGAACTGCAGCAACTTGTAGGAAGCACCAGCACAATTCTGGGAGTGCATTTCCCCCCCTTGTGCAGCCACGATTTGAGAGTTGTACCCATGGTCTTTGATAGCTCCATCCTTTTTTTTACAAACTGATCCAGAAACAGACTTCGCTGGTGTTCTGCACAGTCCTTGCTTCAGCTGGATAGTGCGGGTGGTACTGCTTAATGCAGTGTAGGCACTATGAATGGTGCTGGTCCACGTCCTTCTAGCTGATGGAGGATACAGAAATACACGTGCTTATCATTGCTTGTTTTGATCGTTCTCTATTTCTGTGTTTCAGGATTAATCTCCCTCTACTTGACCGCACAATCCCAGATTATACCAGCTTCAACACTGTGGATGAGTGGCTGGATGCCATCAAGATGAGCCAGTACAAAGAGAGCTTTGCCAGTGCTGGCTTCACCACCTTCGACATAGTATCACAGATGAGTGTAGAGTAAGTGCCCACAAGGAAAAGTCTCAGTAGTTTAACATCGATTGTCCATTAATAGATATTATTATTATTTTGCTATGATGAAGTTTTACTTTTATAGAATTTGTTACCTTATGGACCTACTTTTCATCTATTCTGTTTCTGCAGAAATGTCTGTGTTCTACACACTGTCTTGTGTCCAGACTATGTGTGTTGCTCTGTTTCTGCAGAATTCATTTCCACACTGCATGTCACCATTGTGAAAATGAAAGCGATAATGAGGGTCTCCAAAGCCCCCACATGGGACAAATTGGGATTTCAGGCTGGGATCAAGCAGTTCTGCAGCTACTGGAGAGCATTTTAGGACTCCACCATCCTCTTGCATGTTTGGCTTATTGGCAATGAAAACAAACACACTGCAAACAAATTTCTACTTAGGAAAGGCCTTTGAAATTTCATATGGTTTCACTTTGGTCTAAATTGTCTTGTATCCACTCAAACTTTCCTCAGTGGCAAAATTTTAGCAAGTTCTTCAGAGAGAGCAGGCAGTTGAAATCCAGTTGTGGTGTTTTTTGAAATCTCTTGGGATTAAGTGGGGCTTTGATGCCTCTGGGGAAGATTTGTTGTTGGTTGCAGTTAGGTTTAGAAATCCTGCCTGAGAAAGCGCCAAGCATTAAAGGCATCTGTAAGTGCTACGATGTCTTTGTGCATAGTAACTTGGAATGTTTATTGGATTTGGTGCCTATTTTCACATTTTAAAACTACCACTCAATCACAATCCATTCACAAAATCAGCCAAACTGATCTTTTTTTTGGGCTCTCTGTTCTTATTTCCTGCCAGGAAATTCACATGGCAAATCTGACTGTTTCAGTGTATCCATGGTACAGCCCCAAGGCCCTGGGGATGATTTTGGCACACTGTAGGCTGTGTTCATACAAGAGGAAGAGGGCCCATAAAATCTGAAGAAGAACTTTGGTCAAACTAGGACATCACACCCACACCACTGCCCAACTCTGCTGAATCTTGTGGGTTCTGTTTGTGGTATATCTAATAGATATATTGCAGGCAGCCCAGCTAATGAAGTCTGCATCCTTCATAGACATGATCAGTGTCCATTAATGCTATTAGTGCCAGGAAAGGTGATGGAACAGGTCATCTGAATGCAATCACGCAGTGTATGCGGTACAATCGAGGGATCAGGCCCAGCTAGCATGGGTTCAGGAAAGGCAAGTCCTGCCTGACCACCCTCATCTCCTCCTGTGACCGGGTGACACGCCTGGTGGATGAAGGAAAGGCTGTTGATGTAGTCTGCCCAGACTGCAGCAAAACCTTGTGGGCCGGGTCCTGCACCTGGGGCACAGCAACCCCATGCAGCGCTACAGGCTGGGGGCAGAGCAGCTGGAAAGCTGTGCAGAGGAAAAGGATCTGGGAGTGTCGGTCGATGCTCACCTGAACACGAGCCAGCAGTGTGCCCAGGTGGCCAAGAAGGCTGACGGCATCCTGGTTGTGTCAGGAACAGTGCAGCCAGCAGGGCCAGGGATGTGATCATCCCCCTGAGCTCAGCTTTGGTCTTTGCAGAAATAGCTCATCAGGTAAACGGAGCTGCATTGCCATGAGACACTGTTTTCTTGAAATTTGGATAGCCAGCAAAGTTTAAATAGGTTTTAACTTCCTATCTCACAAAACAATAGAGAAAATCCAAGCGTGCAAAGAAAGAAAGAAAACGATACAAGGGCAGGAAAGCCTAAGGCTTTTCAAAGACAAAAACACTTAAAAGGAGTGTGCAGAGCATGCACTATTTGCTTCTACACTCTACATTGAGGCTTCCAGTATTCCGAGGGTGCTGCACTGATATAGAAAATGCAAAGACTGGGAGATTCACCTAGCAAGACTAAAGACAAAAGAACAGAGGTTTCACCAGGTTTGCATACATTCATTTTGTTTGTAGAGTGTTACAGATGTAGGCTGGAGACTTCAGCTCCCAACACACCACACTCCAGGGGGGTGCTACACATGGGCTTGTTCTTATCTAGTTTCATCTGATTTTTATGCTGTGTTTGTTTCTTTCCTCCCCAAGGGACATTCTGCGAGTTGGGGTCACTTTAGCAGGACACCAGAAGAAAATTCTGAACAGTATCCAGGTGATGAGAGCACAGATGAACCAAATTCAGTCTGTGGAGGTTTGATATCAACGTGTCCTCATGCTCCACTTCCTTGAGGCCCTGCTCCCCTTTGCCCCTGTATGTCTGAGCTCTAGTTCTTGAGTGTTCTGCATGGATCAGAGACAGGCAGCTGCTCTGAGGATCATGGCAACAGGAAGAAATGCCCTATCATCAACAATGAATAGTCTCCAAGAGCTTCTAGAATTTAAACAATGGAAAAAGGGAACAACAAAAAAAAAAGACAGCTATTTTGAAAAACAAACAGACAGACAATTATTTTTAAATAATAATAAAGCAATTGCATTCTTGAAAAGGGCTCCAAGACCAGGAGTCTCCAAAGGAAGAGAATAGAGCAGCTTCATCTATTTCCTCTTGCACAAAGTTGCTGCAGCTGGGCCCAGACACCTCTGGAGCAACGAGACTTTTTCAAGAAGATGAATGCGAGGATAGATCCCGAGAAGCACTTCTCTTTCTCACACGGAGTGGCAGCTCTGGGAATGTCCTGCAGCCGGCAGTACTTTCTGAAAGCCCCTGTTAGCAAATCAAAGAGGAAAGGGAGCAGAGCTGAAGCTCTCTGGTGCTGTGGAACCAAGTGCATCTCAGAAATTGTTGGACTTCTTCAAAAGCTGAAGACATTCTTTTTTTTTTTTTTTTTTTTTAAACAACTAAACTGAGACTAGAAGAGGCTGTTTCCGACAAATGAGAAGGAATCTGTAACACTTGGGTGGGGGGTGGGGGATGGGGAAAACCAGTCCTTTTTACATCTCTTATTTTCTCTTGTCATGGAACAGTTTTGTGAGTGACAGTTTCCTAAGGGTCCGTCCATCCACCCTCCAATGGCATCATTGTTTCATACATATCATATGCACAAGACTTTTAGTGATGTCCTCACTCGATGCCAATGATCTTTTCCCAGAAGACTTCCCAAGTACAGTATGTAGTAGATTTTGATTACAAATGCTGACGTGTACCTTTATTTTTTGGTTGTCATTGTTGGGAGAATTGTCCTTTTACCTTGCTTTGTTAACACCAATTTGTGAGTTTGGGGTTGGATTTATTTTTATTTTTTTTTTTAATGAGAAGGAAATGACATTTCCAAGCATCATATCATTCAAGAACTTAAATCCTTTCCTTGTGGAAGGAAAAAAATGCAGCTTATTGACAATATGCCAGGAGAATAAGTTTTTTATATGCACATTTCCTCATGTTTGCTTGTCTGTTGTTTTGCAATTTGTCATGGCCCGACAGATGTTTCTAACTGTTGGGTTTCCAGTTGTTCACCGAGATGAAGTGACCACCTGCTCAATGCAAGGTTGCTGGTGCAATGATGAGCAGCATCACAGAAGGGTTTTTGTTGTTGTTTTTGTTGTTTTTTTTTTTTCAGGGGGGAGGGAAAGATGGGGGAGGATAGATGTGTCGTGGGAGGGAATGGTGACTCCACAGCTGGCTGCCAGAGCCCCTCGGAGATGTCTGACTGCTTAGAGAAGTGTCAGAAGTGGGTCGGTGCATGTACCACAGGAAGGCAGGGTAAGCCTGGTCCTCTAAGAGGAGCTTAGCACACAGTTTCTCAGAGCCTGAATTGTACTAGCTGCTAGGTTGTGGATGCTTCACTACAGTAACCAAACTCTGTGGATGTGCTCTGTGCACTTTGGACACTCAGTCCCTTCGCTGGACACTGCACTGGGGGCTCTGAGCCATCTTCAGCCTCAGCCAGTTGCCTCTTGGAGAGCCTGGGCGAGCAAAGGAAAAAACTCATCTAGTAGCACAGGTCTCTGGAGGAAAATGCCATGGCTGAAGCTGAATGGCCAGTCAGTGGATTTATAAATAACTGAAATAAATACTTTAGTTACTCAACAGGTCTTTGGTATGTGTAAATACCACCAACCAAGTGCAGGGGAAATACAAATGAGAATAATTGGACTAGTTATCCCTGTTCAGCACCATCTCGTATCTTCTGAAACATGCCTACCATCTTCCCCTGGCATATTTCCACACATCTCCTGGCCATATAACGTGCATTTACAAACTCTTGTCTGCCATTGCCATGTCTTTCGTAGCGTTCTTCACTCATTTTCAGCAGGATGGAGTGTTTGAAGGCATGTTCGTTGGGAGCTGGTTTGCCGTATTTTCCAGGAGCTGGATCCAAGAGGAAGTCTGTAGATGAAACTCCCGAGCTGTCTAGACCTCTGTGGTCAGATTTCATCTCCCTAGACCGCTTGCAATATATGAGGCCATTTATAAAGTACTTGTCATTTTCTTCTGTCAGGCCAGATCAGATGATGAAGCACATGTAAGTGGCAGGAGACCATTCCCTGCAAGTGAGAGTTACTTCTCTGCTCAGCTTTTTCGCTGGCCAAATGCTTGGTGCACAGCTCCATCAGCAGGGGCCTTAACTGAAGGCATTTTCCACCCAGCTCCTGTTCATGCTAGATCTCTACTGGTGGATTGCATTTTCTTTTGTATATTGTATTTCCCTGCTCTTGCACCCAAAAGCACATCTGTAGTCATCAGACGAACATGAGCAGCAGGTGTGTGTGCTGGGGGCTTTGGGATGTGTTCTGACAGCAATGTTATACCCTTTTATCTGTTTTAGGGCAGAATCTGATGCGGAGAGAGTTCAGGGTGAGTGGGCAATAGGTTTGTTGTATGCAGGTGGTGCCTGGACATTTGGGCTGCCTGTGCTACAGCCAGTCTGTTTTAATGTGTGTATCTAGCTGAAGGGATGCTTCGAATGCCCTTGCGTTCAAAAATCACTACTCCTGAAACAAACTCAGTTTTAAAGAGCAGCATGCAAAAAAAATGATGGTGCCAACTAAACCACAGTGTTGTCAGAGGGCACACAGAGAAAAAAAAAAGAAGCCTTCTCCACACGCCCTGTCCCACAGAACTGAGGAGCAGCAGTGAGACCTGCTCTCATGGTGTGCCTCTTCCACGGCGCAGCTGCTCTGTTTTAACAATTAACAGCTCCCAAAGGCATGTCTTTCCCCAAGGCACGTCTGAAGCTGCTTGGTGGCAGGCCAGGCCGAGGGAAGCACCAAGCTGCCTGCCCACCGCCAGCCAGCTCCTTTTTGTACGAGGGAGCTCTGCGGTACAAGGAGAGCTGTCTGCCCAGAAAACTCACCAGCAAATTCCTGTGGGGCAGCCATGTGGAAGGAGTGCACGATCCCCTTCAGTTTTCTTTCCCAGACAGTTCCTGACTGCTCTGTACCCTCTGTTACATGCCTGCACACACCAGGGATAAGCAATGGCCAGGCAGGATCCCCCTTCAGAGCCAGCCTCTATCAGACAGGGCTTGGAAGGACGCTTCAGGTCATTTGAAGACGTTTTTTCTCAATGCACTGAATCTCCTCACTGCCTAGCATCAGACACATCTACCTACCAGACCCGAGCCACTGTGAAGGATGGGACCACACAGCTCAGTGCCACAACGCACCAAAGCCATGGCAGCTGTCTGCAGGACAGAGAGAGCACATCTTTCACCTCTTCCTCTGACCAAAATCACATCTAACGAGTTACACATTCCATCTGATCACCAGGCATCACTGGCATCCTATCAGTCTGTATCTGACTGGGAAGGACTGATGGTGAATTGGACCTGAAATAGAAATGATCCATAAAATGCTGCAGTTTTCTGCATCCTTCCAGCTTTCCAGAGAGGATGAGGAACCAAGCTCCTGTAAAATGCTTCTGGTGGGTGCTGCAGTTGGTGGCAGTCACCAAAACGACTTTAATGTTTTTATTTCATGAAGATCAGATATGCTGCTGGGAAATATGAGTCTAATGGCAAAATTCAGCATCATGTGGAGAACAAGTAACAAGGGGAAGACACATGACATTTACACTGTGAAATACTGTGCATGTGTGAATACTTAACAAAAATCATCACAATGAGAGATTTTTTTTCAGGCACCTTGTTGCCATTTCCACATTTTCCCTCCACCTTTCAAGCTAGCTCCAAGACCTGCTCCTATCCCCTGTTTTCCACTGCCCCCTGTTGCTGGAGGTCACCCGTGTCTTGTGACGACATCCAGCAGAAGAGCTGAGCAGGCCATTAAGTTGAAAATACTGTATTAGTTGGCCAGTGCTAAAAATCAAATCATATGGAGCATCAGGGAGCAGAGTGAAGAAAGCAAAGCATATGTGGATAGTAGAAAGGTAAAAGAATCACCACAATGCTATTTTTTATGGGTCATTTTCAACAGTTGCCGCCAGCCCTTTACCTGGAATTAGCAGCAAAGCTGTAAGCCAGGCAAAATGAAAAATGAATTTGCAAGACAAAGCACTGCCAGGAGTCACAAGCTGTGGGGACAAAGACACAAGGCACTGTGTACTGCACTGCCCCTCCACAAATTATCTTCTACCCCTAAAATCCCAGGACTACCCTTCCCAAACCTGATGGCGATTTGTGTCTTGCAGCAGTTGAGGATCTGCTTGTTACGGTCTGGCTTCTCCTCTCCGTAGTGTTCCCTTTACCAAGCAGTAGCTTTCACTGGCAGCAACCTTCCGTGTAATCTGGGTAAACACTGCTGTTGCAGGGTTTAGCAATTATGCAGTTATTACGTCAATATTAGGATTCAAATGTAAAGTTAGAGCCACCTTGTTTGTGCTGACAGCACCTATGTTTCCGTGTGCAGGGAGACATACAACATCGCATCCTGTGTAGGGCTAGGGAGAAAGCAGGGCTACACCTTCGAGTAAATCTGGCTTGAAAAACCTGCCATAAAGTGGCTGTTGTCCAGTGCAGAGATGCCTCCTGATCCAGCATTTCATGAGCTAAGGAGAGAGGTTCTGTGGTAGGTGCTGGCTATGCTAATACTGTTGGTTTTGGTTTTTTTTCCTGACCCCTTGAAGTCATTCTTTGTATTGGTGTCCAAGGGAAGATTCTTTCCCAGTAATCATCGTGCCGCAGGTTAGCAGAGGCCTGTAGAGAAAACCTCTTGGTGCGTTTGAGCAGCTGAGAAAACTTCCTGGTTAATTTTCTAGGCTCATTTGTATGAAACCTGCAATCAGGGCTTGAATTCTGCTGCATCGTTAACAGTTGTATCCTCTAACAATATAATAAATCTGTGGCTGTCTTGGATTTAGGAATCCAAAGTGCCTGGAAGTAACACTGTTGTCCAGTTTGTTTTAGTTGAGTCTATTTCTTTCATGCATTTCATCTTCCTCTCTGTGTGTCTAACTTGAGACTGATTTAATGTAGGTCTTTTCCATCTTGAAAAATGTTACAAGTTCTTCGCATACAGTATTCATCATTTCCCCCTTCCAAGTTTTAAGAACACCTAACATTGCACCAGCCTCATTGGTACAGTCTGCTGGCAGTTCTCCGATGTCATAAAAGACATCCTAAGATTTAACTTCTTTGCTGTGTTCCCCTCTTTCTATGCTGTGATCTCTTAGTGAAGCTAGAACTTGTCATGCCTTCAGCTCTAGGATCAACAGTCCTTTTTATCAGACAATGACTAAATTACGTGTCCTTAAAATTTCAGCCCGCTTTCTTCCCATGATTCTGTCCTGGATCTTTAGTCTGTGACCTGAGCACCAGTCCCGTCTGCTTATGATGTTGGTTCTACCACATTCACAATTCAGTGCACTAATTTCATCTTGTCATTGCTGAGAACTACTGGAGTTCTCCTACTATGCAAAACATTTACATATTTTTTCTCTCTTCAGACTCATTTTGGCCTCATTTTTAGAATTCTCCAGGATGGTTTTGCTTATTTAAGCTATTGAAGCCCTCCCAAAGACAGGACACCACTTCTGTGTGTGTTTACTTTCATATGTGATGCATTGCATGGTCCTAGAAAGCTCCCTGCATTTTGCAATTATTTTCTGAAATTTACTGTTCTCCCTCTATGTTAGTCCTACCCATTCTACTGCCTAATGTTAGTTGCAGAAATTTAGGAGTAGAATCAAGAGGTCTTCTCTCCCCTCACATCTGTGTTTCTCTTAATTTTCATTCCTTGCTGTCCTACAAATAATTCAGCAGTTTCTCATGTTCTCAGATGTGTAAGAAATTTGCACTCCTGTGCTTTGTAGGAGAGCAGCAGCAGTCCCACTTAAGTAATATGGCTTGATCACTGACTCATTTTTCGTCTAGCCATGGACTGTTAGATATTCTAGTCCCCGACTGCCATTCAACAAGCCACCTCGTGTGCCTCATATTTTTCAGAAGCTCAACATTGCCTACTTGAAAAAAAAAAAAAAAAAAAAAAAAAGTTTGCTTGATCCTTTTCCCATTGTTTTCATTCCAGAAAATTTCAAAATTTCAGGAATTTTTCAGTTGTCTTAACTGTAGCTTCTGCTTCTACCTCTAGGGTCAGACTTGAGGTCCTGCACAGACAGCATGCTGTGTCCTTTGGTAACTCCACTAAGTCTAAGAGGTAAAGAAATAATCTTTTATGAATCTTTAATAGCCAAACAGCTATGTTAGCAAAACTGATGGAAGGAGTTCAAGGAAGCATGTTATTCTAGCCTGAGGTTTAAACAGTCAAATCCCACTTTTCCCCCCAAACTGTAATTCTGCACTGCCCCCTTGTTGGCTGCAATCTGTGGTCTGCAAGGTGGCTTAGGAGTTTGGAAGGTAGAGGATGCCAAAAGCACCATACCCAACTGAAGAGGTTCTCCATGTATTGTGGACACCACCCTGAGACAGGAAGCCTGGCAAATCCACAGCCTTGCTTGGTCTTTTCTGAGAATGGATGCAAAGTCTCTGCTAACAGATACTAGCACCCAATGGTCTTCACGTAAGGATGATGTTATGAGCCAGTACTGAATGTACTGATGCGCTTAGTTCTCAAAGGGATATGCAGAAACTAAGAAATATGCAAAGAAGGGCCACAGGAACAGCCAGAAGACTTCGGAAGTATGAGAAGGGACTAAGTAGACTTTGATTCTAGGTGCGACAGAGGCAAACGATGATATGAAATTTCATGCCATTAAATCAGGAAAGATGTGAGCAAGGTGAGTAAGAAGTAGTCACTATTTCTCACAATAAAAGAAGGGCCACGGGTGAAGTGAAATATGCTATGACGAAGCACGGTGATTGAATGCTGGAACTCACTGCTGCAGGATGTTGATGATGCTAAACATTAGAGGGTTAGAGTCAAAAGAGGATTGGAAACATTTGTGAAAGTAAGAGCCGTAGTAGCATCCTCAATGCAAAAATACCTCTTCTGTTTTTTTTCTGTGTCGTGGATGCCTGGGGGCATGGAGTGTGTGACCCAACTCCTACCAGCACTTCTGTTATACCATCTTGTGACTGACACGTTATGGCTTTTTCTGGTGGAGCATTCCCACATGGAGCCAGAGGGGTACTCCCCTGTCAGGGGAAACCACTCTCTGGCCTCCAGTATGACTCTGTTCTTTCCTCTGGAAGGGAAATAACCAGGGTACTTGTAGCTGATGGTTTTATTAGCTCTCCGATGGTTCTTTTTCTTCTCTGAAAATCCCATCTCCTGTGTTTATGATCCTGGGAGCACTGGGGTCATACGAACATCGCAGCCTTTATTGCAAACGGGACAGCCCAGACCTCATATGAGGAAGCACAGTTGCATGGCTGCAGCTTCCATGCTGGTAAGCCCTGCTTCTACTGAGCACTGGGTCTGCCCCACCTTACCTGAGTACCTCAGTCTGTAAAGCACACATCCCAGAGACAAGCTAAGGCTTACCACAGGACTGAGGTACAGAGAAATAAAGACTGACAGCCACTGAACAAGTCAAGGATTTGTAGAAACATGAGCATGGACTCTCAGACAATTTAAGTGTCTTGGTTCCCAAACACGTGCCCCTGTTGCAAAGAGAGCAGTCCATGGCACACAGCTCCAGTATGCCAGCCTGTGCTCCTTCTAGAACCTCCAGATCCTCCAGATGCCGAGGTCATTGCTTCATTTCTCCCCTCTTCATCATCACACATCACATCACGCCCCTTGTCCTAATGCTGGAGCAGGGGTGGGACAAATCAGGGACTGGGGAGGTTGCATCTGCTCCTTCACTCGTGATCCAAAAGAGAGACCCACAAGGATATGCTCTACTGGATCCACTCCTTTTGTGACTTCATCCATTTTTCACACTGTGAACCTTACATCCCTTTTCTTTCTTATTGCTTGTCCCCTATCAGTGGCTGTCTCTTCTCTACATTGCTTTGTATATTCATGGTGTAGAATCATAACATCTGCTTGGGTTGGAAGGGACTTAATCCAACCCCCTGCCATGGACAGGGACACCTCCCACTAGACCGGGTTGCCCAAAACCCCATCCAGTCTGGTCTTGAACACTTCCAGGGACGAGGCATCCACAACTTCTCTGGACAACCTGTTCCAGTACCTCACAACCCTCACAGTGAGGAGTTTCTTCCAAATATCTACTCTAAATCTACCCTCCTTCAGTTTAAAGCCGTTGCCTCTTGTCCTATCACCAGGACACAGACAGTCAAACTACCCTGTGCAGCCTCAGATATTGTATATCAACAGGCTTGGGAGGAACTGAAGAGCCAACGTAGCTGCCCATGTTTCTATTTTAAAAGGCTTGCAGGGACAACCTGTCCCAGCTCAACAACTAGACCCTGGGTTAGCAAGGCAAGGGAGAAAGAAAGAGAGACCTGGAGGGAAGGCTTCTGCTGAAGGCTGGAAGGTGTTTTGGGGAGGTGGCAGTACTGTAGCAGGAAAGAGAGAGGTTGAGCATTGTGGCAACAAGTCCTTGTGCTTGTCAGGACCTTAGATTACTGTGGTGTGCTTGCGTAGCTCCTCCAACACGACCAGGTGGGAAGCGATCAGCCTCAAATGGAAGAGCTGTGGAGAAACTGACTGTATTTTAGGGAAGTTTGTAGAGAAATTTTGCCAGGCTCTGAATTCCTCGCAGCTTTGGGCAGTGCAGGACGGGGGATTTTTGTGGAACTTCAACTGCCCCAGAACAAGCGTGTCTAGTGAACACCACTTTCTATCACCACTGGTCCAAGGATCCACCAGCTGGGCTCCAGGAGTATCCCCAACCTTAGTTTCCTACTATTCATCAATTCATCATCCTGTGTGTTGGTCATGGCCCTGTGGACAATGTAACATTTTTCATGACAACATTTGTATTTTTTTTTTTAATTGTGAATGGGGAGATAGTGTGCAGGTCCTTGTTACACAGGGATGTGTCTTCCATTCAGATCAGGGCTTCCCCTGGCTTTGTCAGATGTCTTTCAATGTTACTGAGAAAAATAAATAAAGAAAGAAATCAGATGTATTTATAAAGGAAACAGAAACCCGCTGCTCCAATGCCTTTGTAGGAGTATTTTTAACAAAACATTTTTTCAAAATAAATGTGAATTGTAAAGTTTAATGCGTTTGCTTGTGGCTTTCTTTCCTAGGAGCTTTGTCTATCTTTTACCCTTCCCAAGAATCCTGCTTGAATGTAAATATTGTGTTAGACAAACATATGGGTTATTGATTTCTTAGAGGGAGGAAAACATGCCCAGAACCCACATAATGGGAAATGACTTCAAAATAAACAGACATCACTCTTAGCTGGCTTACACCATTTAGTCTGAATAATTAATTGGCAAATATTGTCATTTTGCTCCACTTGTAAATTGTCCAAAAGAACACTTTGTTTGCATTAACTTGTGTTTTAGTTAAAAAGATGCCACAAATTCGTATGTGCACATGTTAAGCATCTCTGTAACTACTTGGAACTTACAGCTTTGGTGATGACTTTGCTTGGTATTCATTTGTCGAGGAACAAGAGGTGTGTTAGTCCAACAACATTTCAGCTGCCCAATACAATGCCATGCATTTTTAAAGAGGATAAGGAAAGAAGGCAATTCACTATCTAAGCAATCACATTCCTGCTTAAACCCAGCACTGAAGGTAAATCATAGCTGTTTTCATGAGACTCCTGCTCCCTTCACAGCCCTGCATGTTAAAATAAAATAAATTAAAAGAAAAAAAAAATCACCTACAAAAATGATCACTCCAATTCAGGTTCTATGGAAATGAACTTGATGCTCTTAATATAATTAGTATCCTTAAATTATTCTCTGCAATAATACTCCAACCCTTAAATTCACACACATAGGGAGAATTAGATGTAGTTTAGATGACCAATATGAATAATATAGCAAATAGACTCTACAGAACATTAAATGTTACAATCTGACATTCAGCAGCAATAAAGGGTTTGACTTGCAATAAGAACATCAATAATTTAGTTCACGGTCACAGATCTGTGATGTCTGTTTCTGTCACCCTCCCACTTCCTTTCCTAAGGAGAAAAGATATTTTTGCATGCACGTCTCAGGAGAACCGTAGGTTTGTTTGTTTATAACTTCGAGGTAAATATTTCAATAGTCATAAAACACTTCTGCACAGCTACATTTAGAAAGCAGGAGCTGGATGTGCCTCTAAATTTTTGGGTCTGGACCTGGACCTGCCAACTCCAGTCTCTGCACGTGATCAATGCATGACAGCTCTGAAATGATTTGCCAACCAGAAATACAAATGGAAAGCAACAGAACAAAGCCAATGAACTAGGCAAGTCTTTCATTTAGGTATTACTCAGCATCATTACTTCTGGCAGGACTAATCTTGAAGTAGCCAAACAAGATGTAAGTTTGCTTCTTTTCATAGGGTCCTGGAAAGGCCCTAAAGGTGCGTGGGTCCAAACCATTTTTCCCGTGGTGACAATTCTTCTCAAGGACGTGGAATTTATGAGCAGCTAGGGACAGGAGCCACTGGTTCAGTGTGTGCGTGGAGAAGGAGGACCTGTAAAAATTGGGAACCGGGTAGTTCTGAGCCATCTGGAAGTGAGTGAGCGCATCTGATGCTTGTCCATCCGGACACCAGCCCTCAGTCCACATGCAGAACAATACCAGAGGAGGGTCTTGGCAAGACAGCAAAGGCATTGCTTGTCTTTCCTGTCGTAAAACCTCAGATCCCATCTCACTGCCCACTCCATTTTGCCAGGGAAGAGTGCTGTCTCCACCTAAGGCAAGACCTGATCTCTGAAGCTTAGCATACATTGAAACTAGCTCCAAATCTGCAACAATATCTGCAGCAGGAATCCACGGACTGGGTTGTCATAAAGGATTTCTCTTAAGCTCTCAGATGCATCACACTGTCTGCTCTGAATATTTTATGTTTGTTTGCCCATTTCTCTCCTATGAATTTTTTATGAATTATTTCTTTCTGATTTCATGTCATGATTCTTGTAATTTACTGCTGAAAGCAATGATTCCTGTGTTGCTGAGCTGATGAATATCCTTTCTGGTATAATGTTTGTTTCTGACACCGCCTTACAGCCTTCATGAAATTTTAATTTCTCTTTGCTTAGCTCTAGGTTTGCTTTCTCCCTTGGTACAATGCAGTGGAAGTCTTTGCAGTTCTGCTTATTCACAGATGTCTTCATGTCTCTTTCCAATTCAGCTTCCTGTTTGTTTCTGTGCTTCTGCCCTTATCTGGAACTAGTCAGCGCTAAAAAAATAATAAAAAAATACTTTTAGGAATATACTAGTACCATAAATGTATGATACATGATATTTTAAGACACTGCTTGTATCCCAGGTACAATGTTTTGTTTCCTTGGCTTCTTCTGGTCAAGCTTCCTTATAATGGTTGGTCTTACTATGATTACTAGATACAACACTACTGTGGGATTTTTTTTTTTTTTTGAAAGGCATTATATTCATTGTCTGCACATCTAATTTGCATATTTATCCCCCCTCTTCTGTGTTTCTTTATTTGCTTTTCACAGTCTTGAGATATTTTTGCTTCATAGTTTTATGTTTTCTTTGCCTACCTCCAGGTATGCTTCACTTTGTTCGTGCTTACCAGCTTTGTTCATACCTCCGCCACCAAGCCAAGTGTGTGAGTCTTGGTTGTTCTCATCAAGGCTTTTTTTAACCCTTTATCTTGTATGTGACTATTGTCAGGACATTTAGTAGCCAAGCCAAATATAGCATATGTCCTAACGTGTTCTTGGGCCAATTCCACTGAGAGCTCACCCTTTCTCACTGCTACATCTCTGCATTCATCTGCACAGGGACAGGAGCTAGCACACCATTGGTTTTGTTTTGTTTGGTTTGGTTTTAATGAGCTGCAATAGCTTTAGGATTTGCAGCTCCTTCCTAGCACACTTCTAGTAGCAGAACATGATAAAAACTGTGACATTTCAGATCTTTTCAGGGACATCTGCAGTGCAGATTACCGTACATTCCCAGGTGCCATAGCATGATGAAAGTCTGGAACAGGATGAGGGGAACAAAGACAGAGCTGACGCTGGGCTCAGAGGAGAGGCAGGACATCAAGTACACTGCCAAGCAGTTCGATTTTCCTGGAGTGTGCTATTGGGAGACTCTGGAAGGTCTAAGGGACCCTGGAAATGAGGAGGATCTTTGCTCTGCTGTCCCCTCGTCTTCCACATCACCCTGTTATTTAGAGACTGTCTCGAAGGGACTGGAGGAAGGAACCTCTGGTGTCTCTGCCCCATCCTCACTCTCACAGCAGAGCTGTCCCCAGCATAAGATCACAACAACAACAGCTTGGTCTGGATGAGCCTCAGAAACCCCAAATGGAAATTCCCCCACCTGCCCGGTGGCCTGTCCCAGCACCGCCACTCGTCTGGGAAAGGAGCTTTCTCCGGCGTCCAACAAAGAGCCTTCGACTTGCAGCTTTTGCCACAGGTCTTCAAAAGATGCATATATAAAGAGACGTCATCTTTTCTTCTCGGCTGTTATCTGAATGGACAGAATGATCTCTTTTAACCCTCTTCTGTCCAAACCTTCACAGAGAATTAGTGCTAATTTGGGGTTTTCTGACTTTCTTTTTTTTTGGGGGGGAGGATGGGTGGTTTTGGTGTTTATTATATATATATATATATATATATATATATAAAATATTATTATATAAAAAAATTATATATTATTATATTATTAATTATTTTTAAATCCTTATCTGAGCTGTTTCCCAGTTCTGAGTACTGCTTTTTTTCCTTTATTTATTTTTTCTTCCTGGTGTCTCAAATCTATCTTTGTCATTGTTGATTTACATCTGTTTCAATAAGATTTAGGCAGTGTGGTTTTGCATTTCGCTCTCTTATTAGTTTACACCGTATTTTGTTAAAAACTGGAATGTGTACAGAAGATGCTTTGTTGTGATCGTGATGGAGAAATTCATCAAAACAGAAAATACAGCACTACTTGAATGAAGATCCAGGCTGACTACAAGCACAGAAAAAAAAAAATAAATAAAACTACAGATATTTGGATTTCTTGATAAAAAAACAATTACAAGGAGATATCCGGTCAATCGTATATATAAATGGCCAGGATGATAATAACATCTCAGCTAACCTGATCAGGACACATATACAAAGATGACAGGTTTATGCTAGTTAGGACATTATTCACCAGAAGTTATGGAGCTCCGAATGCTAGGGGAAGATTTGCAGAGAAATAAATAAATGCAGTGTCATTATTCTTACAGTGCAAACCGAAGGATCAGTCACTAATTTACCAAACCAAAGGGGGGGGGGGGGGGGGGGGGGG
>CM021751.1:6726766-6755461 GCA_011075105.1 Heteronetta atricapilla
GGTCAAATCAAAATAGAATTATTGTTATTCTTTTGATGTTTTGTTGTTTTCATTAGGTAAAATGAAACATATATACAGGCAAATTCCCTGAAGGATTTCATGATACTGGAAATGACACTTTCTGCTTCCTTTTTGGTTCCACAAATTCTGCAAGTGTCTTTCCTTCTTTTTGTTTAATGAATACAAATGTTTACAAGTGTCATTTTGAACCAAAGATAGGACTGTTTTAAATATGTCACAAGTAAACAGCCTAACTGTTCAGTAAATATGCAAGGGTCTATGTGTAAATGTTTGATATTCAAAAAAAAACCAAAGAACATATTCTTAGTTCTTTAAAATAATTTACCAAACATAACACAATTTTTGACTCTTTTTCATCTTTCCTGAACTCTCCCTTCTTCCCAAATTTAGTGTTATTAATAGCCCACATATACATATATGTGTATGTGTATTCTTTTATATGCGTGTATATAATTGTTCAGCTCCACTGGCAAATGCAAACCCAAAAGGCAGCAATTCTGATCCTATTGGAGAAGAATAAAATTCTGATTTTATTGGAGGATAAAGCTACAATTCAAAAAAAAAAAAAAAAAAAAGGCAGTGCAAATTTATATAAAGAATAAATAACAGCATAAATCCACGTGTTTGAGGAAATCACAATGGAATGTTACAGATGAAACATTCCCTGAACCCTGCTAACAACCAGCAAATCTCAGTGTACCATGACAATAAATACATATGGACAGCACAGCCTAGTGGAATGAAAAAGGTAAGATGAACCATCAAAAACATTTTGTACAGGTCAAAACCTTTTTTTTTTTTTTTTTTCTTTCCAATGTTTATTGGATGGCAAGGAAGATTAATCAATTGTTAATTTTTTTTTCACTGGAAAGGTGTAAACTTTGTTCATTTGTTTCATTGTTACATGGAAAGAAAGTGCATTTTCACTTTTTATTCTCAGTCAACACAAGTTATCTAGATGGAAAATAGTCATTTATGTACGTTTTCTAGTGTTCTTTCCTACTGACTTGGGGGATGTACTGCTCTGGCTTGTTTTCCTCCCTGACTTTCACTCTGAAGCTTTTGAAAACTTTGAAAAAAGCTGTCTCATTTTATATTGGGCAGAAAGAAACTGGTTTTCTCTCCTGGAGATCTGTTCAGTTGTTTTTTCTACCTTCTATCCGGTATAATCCATTAAGGTATTTTTCTCTCCCTTAACCAATATTAAATTAATTTGATGAGGTCTGTCCCAGCCCTGCCCTGCCCTGCCCTGTGCTGTGTGCACAGGTTCCTCTGCTTGCTGAATGTCTTTCAAATTATTCTCAAATAACTCCATAGTAGTTACAGTTTTCTACACTGAGCCTTTTTCTCCTGTATTTGCATTTTCTTATGATTATCTCTTTTTCAGGTGCTTTTTTAGGATGCTCTGAGTGTTACCTGGGTAGCACACACTGGTTTCACAGACCTGCCATTTGTCCCTCTCCCATAGTGCTATTGCAGATCATTGAAATGGCTGTTAGCTGCCTGGTCTACGTAGTGGCACAATGCTCAGGCTAATGGCAGTCCCCTGATGACCCAACATTATTTCTGACCACACACCTCTTCAAACTAACACGCTGATAGTCCTGCAGGCAACAGTGCTGGTAGTTATTCCCCAGCATCCTTTACAGCTACTGTCCCGCTGAAAGCCATTAAAATACTTCATGACTCACTAAGAAACGCCAAGAAATTGAAGACACATAACTTATAAGCAAGATTTTGTTGTTGTTTTCTATTCCCCTGCCACCTAGTTAGATTGTGCCTAAACTGAAAGTTGAGCCTGACAACAAGGAGTATGCTAACATCAATAGTTAGTGCTTTCACCACCTGTGACAGATTCCTTACTTTCTTCCTCTGTTTTCATACAGGTTAATGTGAAGAAATCTAATGCACAAAGAAGAAATGTCTGTCTTCGCTCACAAGACTGTGGCAATATTGTTCAGAGAGTAAACAGGGTTAGTGAAATGATCCCACAAGAAGCCAAAGTAGTGGTACAAAAAGAAGGGAATGCAGTAATTTTAGCTTTCTTTGAGTTCCGTGTGACAGTGTATTATTCTGATTAACTGATGGACATACATTAAAAAGGAATAAAGGACCATGTACAGGAATTAAGCATGAGAAAATATTTATTCTGCACCCAGAATCCATTTTCAGCGTCAGGCTGTAAAAAATCATCTCTTCCTTAGTGCAAGACCATGGTCTACATCCCCTGTACTTTTTTCATTATTGCTGCCATTTCCTCTGGTAACTATGATCTCTACCTGTCCAGGGTGTCTGTAGGCCATATTCTTCCAGCATTTTCCTCTGTGAGTCTTCAGAAACTCTCCCAGCAGAAGGCATCTTTATGACTTTGTAGCCTGGTTTTCTTCGTAGCACGTGCCACGGGTTTTTCCTGATTAAATTTCTACTTACAGAAACAAAGATGCTCCAGATAAATTTATTTCCACGACCATTGGTAATGGCAATTACTTGGCAGCCCTGGGTTCCCGTTAGATGGAACACTTGAGCAATTGGTGTATCTGCTTTTTTTTCTGCCTGCCCTATCTGAAGAATTTCTTTAATCAGCTTTTGCCTTACATAAAGTGTGCACACCCGCTACTCTGGTTAAAAGAAAGCTAATGCTTGGCAATTTCAGTGGAGATTTTTCCATCCAACTTCTACTGGCAATTTTTTTCTCATGAAAAAAAAAAAAAAAATCAAGGTCACAGGAAAGCTTGCCAATTCAAACTGCTCAGTGGCCTGGATTTATGATTTTTTTTTTTTTTTTTCCAATTAAATTCACATTCCCTAAGTGGGGATTTCACACCCCTTGTGTTAAGTAAATTGGTGTCTGGATTTTTATGAGCTTTGGCAGGAAAAAGTAGCCAGTGAACCAAGAAAAATATAGAGCTTTTGGATGGAAGCACCCAGGATTTCAGGCTTACATCTGAACCAAAGGATGATTGTGAGAAGTCCTTTGATGAGTGAAGACCATCATTTTGACACGATTTATAATTAAATATTGTTGTGTATCTCTGTTCTTCCAGAACATCCTCCTGTCACCGGAGTTTCATTTGGTTTATTTATGCATCGGTGATGTATTTTGAATGCCTCTCTAACATTGATGGATATTACACTTGATGTTTTTCCTTATGTCCCTTTGGTGGTGCAAATGTGAGAAAGGGCAATGAACTTTCGGTGACTCTCTTGTATAACTAAAAAAAAGATTTCTTCATCGGGTTCAAAAGTTCAGCGCGTCAAGAGAAATCATCTTCTTGGTGCCATTGCACACAGGGTGGGAGAATTTGGGGGGAGGCTTTGTCTTACAGTAGAAGATAATTATTCTGGGATGCAAATTTGGTAATTCTCACCAATGGTGGTTTTCAAATTACCGTGTTGCTAAATTGTTTGTTGTGTTTTTATTAACCTCTGTGACCTAACAGAGTGGGTTTGCATTCTGCAAGCCGCTCACACTGAAGGACAAAAAGCTCTTGGCACACCATTCGTTGTGGCAATAGCGCCTCAGGGTCCCTTCAGTGTCTGCTTCACTGAGGTTGGTAAAGTCAAAAAAAAAAGGTCTTTCAATTGACAGCAGAGAGAATGATGGTAAGGAAACATGGAGAAAGAGCAAAGGAAAAAATCCCACCAATTTCAACCCTCTTCACAAATGCTCACTGAACTTGGGACTTGGCCTATCCAAACACAACCTTTCTCCAGTCATCTGCAGGACTTTGAAAGCCAATTAAGCCCAAAACCAAATGTGTGGGCAACAAGAGTCCATTGTGGAAAAGGGCCACCACAGGAAAACCTGATAAACTTCTGTGCATGGGAAACATAAATGAAAAATAAACAAGACCCACCCCAAAAGAAACCAAACCAAACCAAAGCCAAACCATCCACCAAAAACAAAACAAAACAAAAAAATATCAAACCCAAACCCAGCAACTTTGACGTAGTTAGTGAGAACAGCTTTTTATAGTAAATAGGATTTAAAAAAACTTCTCAGCTCCTTGCTCTGTCCTGTCAGTGGGCAGGCTGGGGGTGCAGCAGGAGCTGGGAGGGGACAGGACCAGCACAGCTGACCCAAACTGGCCAAAGGGATGTCCCATACCATCTGATGTCAGTCAGTACTGCTATCATTATTATTATTTCTTTTCTGTCCTAATAAACTGTCTTCATCTCAACCCACAAGCTTTTCCTTTTTTCTTATTCTCTCTCCCATCCCACTGGGGCAGGAGGGTGAGTGAACAGCTCACGTGTCTGTATCTACATACATAAGTTTTAAAGAGAAGGGTTTAGCCAGATGCACTTGACTAGTGTTCTCCGTTATGTTCAGGCCAGTTCAGGCATCGCAGCATCCCAGAGTCATTCCAAATCAGCTCAAGTCCCTTGTCTGACAGCAGTGGATGTGGCTTTCTTGGAAATTCCTCCTGGAGGAAATTGTGGCAAGCCAAATAAAGGAAAGTAATTTCCTCTCCAGTCAGGACCCGTGAAAACAAATAGGATTTCTTGTGGTTGTTTTGGGTCTTGTGAATAGGTTTGTGGCCATTTCAAGAGGGATATGGGTAAAACAAAGAAAGGCCAGCTGATGACAATGAAGACAGCCAGACCTGGGTCACAGGGCCCACAAGGAGAGGTGAAGAGTTGGGTTGGGTTAACCAGGTGGAGAAGGACTTGAAGAAAGATCTAATTGCAGTTTTTCTGTCTTTAACGTAAGGCACTTTCCAGACATCTTTTATTATTTTTTTTTATTTATTTTTTTTTAGTGTTTTTTCCTACATTGTCTATTATGGTTCTTTATGAAGACTGTTGAGCTGCTGCAAACACACAAGAGAGGATACCAGAAGAGCCCTGTCTCTGAGTGGAGCTCCACAAGGGTAATTTACCTTGCTCCTTTTCTGGGGTTCACTAAGTAACCCCAAACCATTGCAAAACCTTGTTACTTAGGTTGGTATTTAACTAAGCTACCTTTAATTGGGTAGAAGTTTGTCAGCTGGTTTCAGTGCTTCCCTTTCAGTAGAAAATGACAGACACCTCCCCAGAATGACTCTCCCTGCCCCAGATGGTGTGATGCCCTCCTTGATGCTCTCCATTTAGAGAAGAAGCATGCCAAGAGAGAGTTCAGAAAAACTCAGACACATGGAGCTAGCAGAATTGTCCTTACCGCTGCTGCCCCCCAAAACTCAGGTTGAATGTGAACTTGTTAGTGTCTCTGGGACACCTGCACCACACTGGACTGCTCCACCTGGTTAGATTGAGCAGAGGAATCGCTTCCAGCTGGGTACAATGTCGTGTTTCTTCTGTAATGAGGTCCATCCCACTTGCACCCTTCCAAGTGAGGCAGCTCCTGTCCAAAAACCCTCCTGCACACTTCTGAGATAACCACTCGAACCAGCTCTTTATCATGTAGGAAAAACTTCTTCTCTGCGATACCACCAGACAAAAACTTTTGTTTCTTCATCTATAGTTACTTGACCTACCTGGAAATACTAGATAGGAAGGGATAAAACTTTGAATTTCAGGAGGCTATTTCTCTGGGATGGTCTCTGTTAAGGCTGAGAGAGGTATTTCATGAGCAGTTGTGCATCAACAGATCTGTGGTAGGTGGAGACAATTCTTTGCTTGGGTCCTTGGCACATTGGGAGAAGTATTTTTTTCCATAGAAAATAGCTTGAGCTGCTGACAGTAATGCACTGGTTCAGCAGAGCAGCAGATTGCCTGTATTTGGAAAGTGGGAAAGTCACTCCCAGTGCCTGCTGAGACGTTTGCAAAATGAGCACGCTCATCTTTACAAACTGAGCTTAGAAGAGTGTTCTGGCTAGGATATAAATCAGATGTATGGGATGTTCATGCCAGTGAAGGAGATGTATCTTAAATTTTCCAAAGGGTGACTGTGGCAACTGACTTATGGTGGCAAAAGAAAAACAAAACAAAAAGATGATGTGAATTGTTTTTGTGGTCTCCAGTATGGAAGGTCAGCAGGCAGTTTCAGAGCACCCTTTGTTACTTGTTTGGAGGCCGGCTCTGTCTCTGGTCATTTTTTCTTCTTGGTTAGTGCTCCGTGACTGATGAGGATCTCAGTAAAACACAAATTGATTTGCTTGGCTTTCGTGGTCACCTCTGGACTGTAATTACTCAGGCAGGAAAAATTAATTAGTCCAGTGTGGGCCGACTGCTGCTCTCCGAGCACTGCTGAATCTTAATTGGAGAGCTCCAGAGAAAGGTGCTGATTCACAGCATTGCACGGCGGGGTGGGGATTATAGTGAAGACAGAAGGTGGAGGAGTGAAGGGAGATGAAGGTCAAGATGAGGTATGTTTCCTGCTCCACCTTTAAGTGTGGTACCTTCTTCCCTCTGTTTAGCTGTGATAATGAGAATATTACAGCCTGCTTGCCACAGTAGTGCCTCTAATAACGCCACTGTAAATCAGCAAATGATACAGCTACAGGGTAGGCAATGGAGCCAGCTGTAGGGCCCGACACAGGGGTTGCAGGGGCTGCAGGTAAAATCACAGGTTTGCATCAGATCAAAACACATTTTCCTAGAATGATATATTTCCTCCTGAAGGTGCTGAATAGGATTGAATGGTCTTCAACATGCATAGAGCAGACCCCAGCAGAGGTACAGCTGGTGCTAGGAAGTAGTTAACTTTTGTTGTTGTTGTTGTTAATTTTGTTTCATGACAAATAAAATGCTAGTTTCATGGGTGGGATCCTCTCTTCTGGTAGGTAATTCATCTGACTCTTCAAAATTCTTTGTCTTTTATCTCAATGTTCTTCTTTTCCTGGGGGACTTGGTGGACACCAGGTTGAAGATGAACCAACAGTGTTTATTTTGAGTTCCAGGTCATTGCTTTGAATTTCTAAGGTAATTGCTGATTTTTGATCTGTTGTCCACTCTCCTGCTACCCTAAAGGGATGTGTGGTCCCTGCTGCAAGCACCTCTCCGTGTTAATTTTTACTCTGGAGGGAACTGTATCCTCTTTTTTCATTGGTGCTGAGATTGAGGATCAGGATTTTGTGGTAGGAATTTGTTTAGATGAACCAATTTACATCCATATTGGTTTTGTATGTCTGTTTCCCTTGTCTTGCAGGAGCATCTCGGCTGGGTCTGCAGTGTTGCGCAAGAGTGAAGTATTTCACGTTAAAGAGCAGCTTTTTTTTTCAGGGGAAAAGGCTGAGGTGGCCTTTATCAGAGTATTGTGACCTGAAAATGCAGCTCCCTTAGGCCAAGATGACAGCACAGATCTCTGAGTGACAGGGTAAAGCTAGTATGTTCTGGTATCAGTGGTAAAGCTTAGTGCAGAGACAAATGTCAGCATCAGTTCCCCAGCAGACCAGGGCAGCATCTGGTGACTATCTATGGACAACCACCACTGTGTGCCGAAGACAAAATTACCCAGCAATGAGAAAAAGAGCATTTTTGTGCTGAAGCAAGAAAGGGAGACATTTACCGAACAGAAGTGCAGGCAGAGTTAAAATGACTGATAATCTCTGATGATCTCCTCCAGCCTTCTCAGTGCTCTGCATCCTTTGTACAATTGTGAGAGGATTTAGAGGCAAAAGTCTGACAGGTTTTATAGACTCAGCTGTTTACAATACTACCACCGTTTACGAGGTGTGTGTCTTGGACAACAGCTTCCTTCTCGTTAGCAAAGCACTGTGTATCTTGTTCTGGCTTATGGACCTACTCCAAAGGCCAGTGCTGCCAATGGGAAAGGGTCAGAAGGAGTTCCTTGTAATTAGTGCTGATCTCATGAATGTATTTTACCTGCTGGGACTGAGGGAGCTGCCTCTTGCCATGCAGCACAGAGACTGATGGCCACCAGGGTCAGCCAGGACTGTGTCCCTTAGCTGTTCTCTGCTGTAACAAGGCCTGGCTGTTGGATGTTGTCTCTGCTCTGCTTCTGTGGGGCACAGAAGTTTGCTGTCTGCAGAAGATGAGGCCTCTGGGCAAGACATTTTGGTAGAATGCAATGGCTTGTACTAGTACAAAGCTGGGCTACGCTGAGTCATAGATTCCCTCTGGCCTTTGAAGGACGTGATGATCTGAAGGAAAGCACAGGAGAGCAGGAACCAAACCTTAATCTGACCAGTAATTTAACGATGTCGCTGCTGATTTTTCCTACCATGCAGCAGGCCCCACACTATTTTTATCTGACTAAAACAATGGCAGAGTATGTAGGAGTTTGCAGAGCGGAGAGTCCCAGCGGCCAGAGGCATGTGCTCAAGGATGCCAAGATGGAATAATCATGTAGCCCCAGCTGGTCACCGTGGAGTCCCAAGAACAAATCTTCCTGGTGATGGACACTATGAAAACTTACGTTAAGGGCAAACATAAACCCCTAATGCTTGGTGACATGGGGCGAGCAGACCAAGTTCTTTGAGGAAGTAAATACTGCAGATGCTTTGGGAAATGCAATTAAATGTCCCTGGGTCTATGACTTGTAGTATTTGGCCCCCTGAAGATCTGCTGCCTTATCATGGAAAAATAATGATCTTACTCAGGCCTGAACTGCTCCCCTCCTGCTGCCTCAAGAAACAAATTTTTGGCAGTGTCTCCATCCCTGCCCAGGTCCTCTGTCTCTCTCCAAGCCCTGGCCTCTCATCTTCCCTGTCAGAATATTTCTGTCTGCCAGTAGAGAAAGGCAAATAACAGTTTCAAAGCAGGAGGCTTGATATTTTTTCATACAGATCTCGTTCTTTGTGCTGTCAGGTATCTTCAGACTAGACATCCTGGCCTTTCTCTAACCCCTTGGGAGGCCCAGGGCCTGCTCACCTCTCTGCTTTTCACAGAAAACATCTGCAGAAATACATATTTCTTGATATTTGCATGCAAGCTGCAACAAGCGCCCCGTGGTTCAGGAAGAGGGGCAGAGCCTTTTTGTAGAGGAAATATGTTCTTTTGCTGAGGAAAACTTGCCCCAGGGAGCATCATGCCTTTACAAGAATGCAGAAGTGAATGCTCTGTCCTGGAACCCAATGCGGAGCCTGGGAAGGAGCTCATTGTGTGCTCCAAGTGATGGAATTAATGTACCAAAACTCAATGAGAGATTTTAAGGTATCAGAAAAGGATTTGATTTAACTTTCCAAGTAACTTGACTGCCCGCTTGCTTTTCTACATGCATCTTTACAAGCACTATGAAACATAGGTCCACCTAGTCTCAACAACATTACTTGTGTGCAAGATAGAAGAAAAAGTATGTCAGCTATTGTGTCCATAAAAATTATGTCCTCTTGATTGGTGAAGAAAAAGGGTTTTTGCACAGTCATGCCACCTGGGAGTCAACACTTATTGCATCATAATCTTTTGCTTCAGAATTTTACTTGCTTCACCCTCTCTAAGTCTTAAGTAAGATTGCTTCTTGTTACTTGTGTTTTCTCTTTTTTGTTCTCTCGTGGATCTGGTCTCTTTGTTGGCATAACAGGAGAAGAAATTGAGGTGTGTGGCTGCCACAGCTACTACTGCACAGGTCTTCTGCTGACAAGTCATCAGAGCTGTGGTCTTTGTGAAAGCAACACTTTTATGGTTTTCTGTTGTCTGCCACGTTCTTTTAATCAACCTGTGCTTACCTGAAGACAGTTCATACAACTCTTCTTTGGGCAAAGCTGGGAAGGAATGGTGGTGTTTGGAAGAAAATATTTGATATGAAGACCAATCCTTCATTTTCTAGGCTTACATGTGAGTCTGCAGAACCACCTCAGGGAACTCCCTCTTGTAACCTCTGGGTGCCTGGAGCTTGTTGCATGACTGAGTTTCAGGAGATGACTTTGGTTCTCTGTGACTTTAGTGAGGAACTTTAACAAAGGCTTTTGAAAGACTAAGTAAATTGCATCCTTCACAACTGGTTTGCTGACACAGTCAAAGTAGATAGGGGAATGCAATTTTCCCTTAAAGAGGACATGCTGAGTTCTCTGTTTTATGTGCCATGACCAGTAACGAAAGTCAAGTCTGTGCACACTTGCAGGCTTTTTTAACCCTTCTTGATATACTGTCTGCTGTAAGATACATGAGAGAAGACACCAGATTGCTAATAGCCTGAGTAACTCTGCAGGTGAAACAGGTAAAAGCCAGTAAATTCACGTAAAACACAGAAAAAAAGGTCTAATTCCAAAAAGGTCTAATTCCCCCCAAAATGGGGAAAGACCGTCTATTAGCAAGACGCCAATTTTATATAAAGGAGAAAGTCTGAAACTATTACAATCTCTTTCCCTCTATTCCTGACTATAATAGTCCCCCCGGTCACTAATGTAGATTTCCCCTGGTATTGTTTATCATCATTAGCTAAACCTGCCACATGCAGATACATTGGGATGGCCCCTGCCTTTTCCCTCAAGCATTTAATCACTGCATGTGAGTCAGCGTACAGACACACTGTAAGGTCCATGTTACCCTGTACTGAGTACCTGGCTCTGAGGTGACGAGCATCTGGGATACTGCCTGGCCAGAGAAAACAGACTCACGTAGGAACGCAATCAAGCTTCCCAAACCTTGACTACACACCCCTCTTCATTCCTGGAGGTCTTTAAAAGACATCCCTGGAGGTCTTTAAAAGACGTTTAGATGTAGAGCTTAGGGATATGGTTTAGTGGGGACTGTTAGTGTTAGGTTAGAGGTTGGACTTGATGATCTTGAGGTCTCTTCCAACCTAGAAATTCTGTGATTCTGTGATAATGTGGCTGGGTAACACATCTCACCTAACCTAACTGAGGCACCACAGAAAACCTCAGGCCTGGGCCAAAAGTAACCTCATGAAGTTCTGCAGCTAGAAGGACCAGGCTCTGTACCTGGGCCAGGATAACCTGGACTTCAGTACAGGCTGGGAAGCAATTGGTTCGCCCTGCAGAGAGGAACTGGGAGGTGGTAGATGACAAACTAAATGTGAGTCAACAGTGCACTCTAATGGCAAATAAGCGAAACCACAGACTGGGAAACAGGAGAAGTTACCATATGCATCTATCTATTCAGTGGCTCTGTTGTCCTGTCCTACCCAGATCTAAAAGGATATGCAAAGTAACAAAAATGTCTGCTGGAGGGTGACCAAGATGTCAGGGATATCAGATGCAGGTCTTCAAAAGCTAACCTTTTTCTATTATTTTTCTTTCCAAATCACTTATTTTAAAATATTCTATTTAAATATTTTAAATATTTGTGAAGGTTCCTCACTATGGGCTTGATGGTAGACTTTGCCTGTGACATCCAAACAATCTGACTAAAATCTATCCCTTTCTCAAAATGGGGTGTAGCTTTTTTTTTTTTTCCTTACAATTGGTTGAAACAGCCTTGTATGTACCGTTCTGGGAGACGAATGTATTAAAATGTCTAAAGCTATGCACCTGTGGACATAAATGATGCCACTAGGAGGCATGTGCTTGAAAAGTGTATGTCAGTACCAACATCTGTCTTTGAAGACTGAAGACTGAAGTCTGAAAATTTTCCTGATTCCTTTTGCCATCCTCTCATCACCTTTCCTGATGCTGACCCATAGATTTTTGTCTGTTAGTATAGAAGAGTAGAAGAGGGGATTGGAAATAGGACAGGGCAGAAACTTATAAAAACCTACAAAGTTGTAAGCCCCTTCTTTGACTATTTTTTCTGTTAAATAGGTTAGCATGCATTTAAAAGCTCCACAAAAGATGTTGCACACCCATTATATACACCGATCAACTGTTGAAAGATGGTGTCCTGAGAGGTTGTGCAGTCTTCATCCTTGGAGGTTTTCAAGACCTAAATGGAGGTTTTTGAGACCTGTTTAGGAAAAGGCCTGAGAATACCCATCTGACCTCATAGTTGGCTCTTCTTTTTCTGAATTTATCAGCTATTTTCAAACTTATTTTTATCTTTGTTCAAAATTGTACAGATTTCATTTAATCCCTTTGTTAACTTATTTCCCTTCCCTTCCCTGCCTTCTCTTACCTTCCCCTCTTCTTTTTCTATTTATTATCATTATTTTATCTCACATAATCCAGCTCATCTTCTAAGTTTATTCTCTGTTCCTTTAATTTTATAACCTGTTGACTATCTCCCTGATCTGAAATACCCATGTCAGATAACTTTATTGGTCCTGCCAAGACAATAATTCAGCTGCCATCAGTGACCAAGGAGTTCCCTCGTGATAGTCCATGGGCACACAGTGGTATGTGAAGACCAGCCTTGTTCTCTGTTTACCTCCAGAAACAGAAAGATTTTCATCGTCAGGCTAAAACTTCATAGATACAGACACTAACATGTGCTGCTGGTCTCTGCTGGGAACAGAAAGAGCACAGAGAAAGGCTTTTCACCTGCTCCCCAGTGATGGCCTGTCATGGTCTGGGAGGTGACAACATCCTCCTGATCCAGTTGGTGATGCTCTGGGGCAAGGCCAAGCAAGCATACGGTACTTGAGGAGTTAATAAAAACCGCTGGATTAAAATCATTACATTGTCACTGAAAAACCCCACTGTTAGCCACAGGGAAGCACCTCATCTGCAGCTCCCTTACAATGAAATGAAGGGGCAATTTCATCCAGTCACCTGCTGCTGACCTATTTAAAGTACCTGGAGGGAGGGCAGAGGCAGGCGCTGCTGTCTCAGCCGTCTGTCCCTCAGCCAGCAGCCTGGGTCTGACTGCAGGTGATGCCGTCCCAGTGCCACCTCTTTGGGAACTGGGTGCTTACACCACCTTCCCAGACCCGCCAGTGGAAGGAAAAGCTGGTTCTGCCTGCAGCAGATGCTGTGTCCCTGGAGGGCCTTATGCATTTGGTGTGCTGCCCGGCAGAGGCTGACAGGGCCCCAGCAGGCTGCGTGAGCCTTGCCACTGCTGGCTTTACTGGGGCTTGGCATGGAGAGGTCAGGCTGAGCTAACGACAGGTAGCAGCAGGGCCCCACCAGTAGTCCCTGCCCTCTGAAGCCTTGTGGAGCCTTGCACATCCTTTCTGGAGCATCTCCCCTGTGAGGAGCGGCTGGGAGACCTGGGTCTGTTCAGCCTTGAGAAAAGAAGACTGAGGGGGGATCTTATCAATGTTTATAAATACTTGAAGTGTGGGAGACAGAGGGATTTGGTCGACCTCTTTTCAGTGGTCTGTGGGGACAGGACAAGGGGCAGTGGCCACAAAATGTAGCCCAGGCAGTTCCACCCCAACATGGGAAAGAACTTCATGGGGAGGGTGACAGAGCACTGGGACAGGCTGCCCAGGGAGGCTGTGGGGTCTCCTTCTCTGGAAATACTCAAGTCCCGTCTGGACCCTACCTGGGCAGCCTGCTGTAGGGAACCTGCTTTGGCAGGGGGGGGTTGGACCTGATGGTCTCTGGAGGTCCCTTCCAACCCCTGCAATTCCATGATTCTGTGATTCCTGAGGGCCTGCCCCCACACCCCCATGCTTTTTCGGGTTGGGAAGTGGTAAGGAGAAGCGCTTGTGCTGCCTCCCCAGCATGAAATGAGTCCTACCCTTGAAACTAGTTTTCCTGTTGTTTCTTGCAAGGAAAATTAGAACTTTTCAATTTTTACAGGGCCTCCAGAATTCCCATAACTTCACTTGACTCCATGAAAAAAAGAAAAAAAAGTCATGATGTTAACAAATGCACTGCAAAGGCAGGCCAGGCTGTGTCTCTTTAATAGACTTGTAAATGCGTGTATTTCTGTCTGCCTTACCTGGGAAGAGAAATCATCATTTCTAAGGGACGTTGCTAGAGATAAGATGTGGATTACTAGAGCTGTGTCCTTTATTTAGGAGTTACAGCCATTAAACTCCTTGTTGCCATGGGGCTGCAATTTCCAGAGGTGATACCCATTATCAGAGAACTGGCTGCTGGCAAGCAGTTAATGAGAGAGCTTTGAAATGGCTCAGTAAAAATCCATCATCCCTGCAGATTTCTGGGACGAGTATGAAAGAGTAAAGGGAGCCAAAACTGGATCCAGCTGTGAACTGCACAGACATGGCTGTTTTGTTATTGCTCCCCAGGCTGAGGGAAGCCCCTCTAAGGTTGCAGAGCTTTAGGGGCTATGCTGGCTCATGGCAGGTCAGAGCCCTCTACCCTCAGCCCAGAGCTCTTCCCTGTGACCCAGGGAAACCCCAGAAGGCTGCAAAGACAAGGAAATACAAAAAGTGTCTTTAAAGCACTGAGAGAGCACTCAAGAGCTAGGGCATGGGCACAAAGGAGCTTTTTACATCACAGAGACGTTCTTCTGCTTGTGCTTCTGCTTTTGGTCTCTTCACCATGTTTTCCCAGCCTTGTCTTCAAGCCTTGTGGTTGCATGAAATTACTCCTGATGCAGGCAAAAAAAAAAAAAAAAAAAAAAAAAAGAGACAAAATTAACCACACTGTTGAGAGCAGCAGTTCCAAATCAGCTTCTCACATAGCATTTTCTTGTAACCAAGAGGGTTACAAATACAAGTTTTCATTGAAATGGCAGATCTCTTCTCAGGGGAGAAAACAAAAACGAAACAAAGGCAAAAAAATCAATCAATCAAACAAATGAACAAACAAACAACAAAAAGAGAAATACACTCAGGAGATATAGCAATAGAAATACGCTGGCTGAACACACCAAAGATCCAAAGTTATTCAAAATACTCAATAGGTATTGTAACTAGCCTGGAGGAGAAGGGGAGGGGGAAGAAGGAGAAGAAGGAGGGGAAGCTGTCGTTCTTTGTCTCCTCCACAGACTAGCTCTCGGAGGACAATAGTTAAAAAGCATGATTTTTAATAGTTTTCAAGAGATTATTCCAGAAATACATGAATGAGGGCAATGCTGAAGCACAAATTCCAGATTAGGCTCAGAGCCACTGCTTTTGTCACTGCTTTCATAAGCAAGTGTTACATAGTACAACAAATTGACAAAACCCAAAGCAACCTTCATCCAGCCCTCAGAGATAATAAAAAGCAAAACAGGGAGCATATACAGAAAGATATGGGTTAAATTAAACAACTTGGAGAGCAAATAAATCAACATTGTGACCAGCAGCTATAAAACAATGATTATAACAAATCATAAACAAATTCATCCGCTCTAACACACTCCAGTCAGATCTATCCTTGGTCAGATCTATCAGAGGGACAGAGCACAACTACTATGCAGAAAGGCTGAGAGAGCTGGGGATGCTCAGCCTGAGGAAGAGAAGGCTCCCAGGAAATCTCATGGCAGCTTTTCAGCACGTTCTCAGTACATCATGGCAAAGTACATCCCCCAAATTTAGCTACAGAAATGGAGGTGAGAGAGGAACTCAAAAAGGAGAAGACTGAGTTTATGGAAGAAAGAAATGTGTGGGGATCCAGCAGGAGGGTGTGTGGGAAGGGGTTGTGGAGGATATGATATCTCATGATGCTGATTTCCATTGTCTCTGTATTAGATTCATTACTGCCTATGACATTACTGCGCAGATTGTGGAGCAAAGTGTGGGGAGGTTGTAACAGGGAGAGAAGGAAGTAGGAGTTCCTAGAAATGGTGATCAACAAAACTGTGATGAGTTTGATCCACTCCAATTAGTGAGAAGGTTGTCTGTATCCCTGTTCAGAAAAACTTGGGAAAAAACCTGGGGCACAGGCACAGAGCTGAATAGGCTCCACTTGAGTATTTCGAGCACCATCAGAGGCTGGACCACCACCAGAGATACTGAAATGAAGTGATGACATAGAAGAGAATATCCTTATCTACGAACATCCAAAGAAAACAACAGGATGAGAAGACCCATGAGGTTATTCCTGACACAGATTTGGTGCAAAAATGAGAGCATGATCATTCCCTCCTCTTCAGAGAGCATTTGTAATGTATTTTTCCACGATAATGCCAGTGCATTATGAATATTTACAGCTTACCCCTCCTGCTTTTGCAGTCCCCTGTTTTGCACTCTGCTGTGTTGTTTGAGCCATGAAATCACCAGTAATACTCCCTGTTGGCTGCATCCCTGGACAGATGCTGCGTTGCTTGAGGAGGGGTGAGGCATGGCCAATAAATAATCTGTGTTCAGGGAGGCTGATTGTTGGGATTAGTGCTTCAGATGCTCTTAACATCTGGAGCTCCAAATTCATCATCATTGGAACCCGGAGGACAGCAGCAAGGTTGGTAAGAGCTCTCACATAGGGGATTTTGCCTGTTGAATTGCTGCTGAGAGATAGCAAGGCAAGAGGGAGCTTGTGGGGGACAAGTGAGAGCCATGCTATTATTGCGGCACTTCCAAATCTGTGATACAGTTTCTTGTCTGTGTTTGTGATTCCCAAGTCTAAGTAGGGGCTTCAGGTCTTCAAGGACTGGCTATGTAAGGGGAAGCATGGCTGAGGAGGTGGAGAGAGCACTGAAAATGTCAGCCCTAAAAGTCTCAAAGCTCCAATTTGTTGTGTTTGGAAGGGGGGATGAGGATGCTTTTGCTACTGACAAGTCACAGAGCTTGTGTCCAGCTCTTGCGCTGAATTCAAGATCCTGCCAAACAAGAGCTAGAGAGAGAAAAGGCATTACTGTGGACTGGGCTTTGCTTTACATCCCTATCCAAAACCAGCCCCTCCCTGTTGCTCTGCTGATCCTGCTTTGTAACTCTGTGCTAGCAAAAGTGCTTTCCTTGACTGGGTTTTCCTTGATGGGGCTTTCCTTGATGGGGCTTTCCTCCTGGTTCCAACTCATTTTTTTAAAAAACAAACAAACAAAACTTTATTTTAAAACTTTCTTTTCCCTTCATCACAGGGTTTTATGAGTCTTCTGTTTGTGGAGACGGACAGCACAGGGGATGAGAAGAGAATTCCCAACAGCCATGGATGGGTTACAGCTGCGGGTAAGGCTTACCTCATGCAAATCACAACATTCCACTTTTCTTCAGAGCCTCCAGCAGCTAACGGGAAGGAAAACACTGGCCACATCTACATCTAGTAAGCCTGTTAGCTGGGAATGACTCTCTCCTTTGTCACTGCAGGGCAGCTATAGGAGACTGTTCAGCATTGAGTCCAGAGAGCACCGAAGCTCCTGGTTTAAGCTTCTCTACCTCCTTTTCCTGCAAACAGCTCAGCCTGTCCCCTCCCAAGCCTGCCCAGGGACTGCTGGCTGGAGCAACTCAGGGGCTGTCCATCTCATGAGTTAATCGCTTCCTGTTCTGATGCCAGAAGGAGATGAAGCTGCTATAAATAGATGGTGAAGCCCTCGTGGTTTCAGCTGTGACTCACACACATGGCAGAGAAGCATTAGAGAGAATTAACATTCAATCTCTCAGGCACTTTCCTGAGAGCAAATTCCATTCTGTCCCTGTTGCTTAATCTCCTTGCCCAGGGGAGACCAGCAGCACTTGCTGGAGGGTCTGAATGGGTCAAATGGACAGGTAAACCTGGAGCAGAAACATCATGGAGCAAAGGCTACTTCAGCTGGACTAACTGAGCAGTGCCTGTCTGACAAGCAGCTGCATTTAGGAGCATGGCAAGGAGCTCTGCTTCACCTTTACTGGGGCTGAGATCAGACAGTCCGGATTTGTTATGGCACACACACACTGAGATGCCTGACAACATCCTCTGGGACTGAGACAGCTTCTGGTGATGGTATGTGCTGGGACTAGATGAGCATGGGGAGAGAGGGCAGTTCCTGTATAGCTGAGTCTGCGTGCAACTCCCGTTCCTTCCCCTCCATCATAAGTTTTCAAAGCTCAGGGGAAAAAAAATGTGCCTAACTTAACTTTGAGAAGCTGGGCGATCTTGTTTCCATATGTATTTGAATTCGCTTGCGTGTGTCTAAGTGCTTGGTACCCTCACTCGCCCTGCCTTGTGTTTAAGAGATTAGCAAAGCAGATCACTGAGCAATGTGTGTGAGATAAAAATAAATAAATAAATAAATAAAAGAGAGGTGAGATCAGACAGATCTTGGAGTGGGAAATGTGAAGAGTCCGTTTGCAGGTATCTATCCACCTTTTTTGTCTGCCTGTCTTACAGGTACGGGGGAAAATCTGTAAGAGTATTTTTTCCTGAAAGATGGCTGGGAAAGTAGTTCTTCCTCTCAGGATGATGAATAATCCTCACACCTAGAGCTGCACTTTTGTGTATTTGGTGCCCAGTGGAGAGAAGAGGTATCCGTGCCTGTAATTTCGTAGTATTGCCATGGTTTCATAGCATTTCATCCACAAGGAGAAGAAAAATTAGTTTAGACTAATGGATGAGAGTTCAATGTCAGTATCTTTGGGTCCTCAGTTAGTGGTCTGGGGAGCCTGGCGTTTGTGAGATGAGGTATGTATCAGAAAATCTTTTCCTTTCCTGCTGTTAAACCCAGAAATCAGGATTTCTCAGTGAAGCAGGGGAGAAGGCAGAAAAATCATCTGCGAAACTGCAGGTTGGTGGTGAAATCACCTTACTGTGCTGGAGAGGGATTCAAGGAAATCACCCCATGGCTACTCCAGGGGAAAGAGGGTTTTATCCAGCTCCTTACAGCAGAAAAGCAGCATCTCATTGCAGCTCTAGGAAACATCCTCCAGCATAAGCTGAAGCCTGTCGGTGTGAGGATGGTTAAAGAGTTATCACTATACAGGCTTCTCCTCAGTGCCTGATAAGGCACTCTGAATTGTAGAACAGCTTGGGTTGGACAGGACCTAGTTCCAATGGTTTTAGATTGTTTATACCTAAATGAAGCTCTTTTTGGTGTCCAAACAGATTCCTCTATCTAGGAACATATGTGACTTAGTCTGATATCTAGAATACGGACTGCATGTGTGCTGTGTCAGGCTAAGGCTCGAGTGGGTCTATCTGCTGAGTGGGTCTGCAGGAACCTGTATAGTCTTAAACCATCCTTGAAGTCTTAATGGTGTTAATGGAGGAACCTGGAGGATGTTGCACCTTCAAAATGTATGTGGTAATGCCTGAATTGACTAAGGGGCTTCAGAAGTAACTGTGGCATCTTTCTGTTCTCGTACAGAAAGCATGTCCCATTTGCAACCCAAAACTGCAACCCAGAGTTTCATCAGGGTCTAGATCCCCCAGAAAGATCCTCAAAGAGCCACAAAGCCATGTGCAAGTCTGGCAGTGGCTCTACAGCTTACCTTGCTGTAAGTGACAAGGCTCAGTTGACTGCAGAAACTCTTGCATGAACTATCCTATAACTCACCAAAAAAAATATATTGGATGTAAAGGGCAGGCCATTTGTTATATAACATTAATCACCAAGCTTTCAAAAGCAGCCTATTGATTTCTTACAGTAAGTGAAAGAGCAGAGTTTGTGCTTAAGGACCTCATCACTTTATCATCTGTTCAGTGTTTTTCTTTAACATTTATATGGTGGTCTCCCCAACCTTGATGGTCTCCAGGATTGTGAGATCTGCATCAACCTAAAATATTAGCCATTTTTCCAAAACATGACATTTGAAAATATCAAGATTATGGAATATACATGGTATAATGGGAATTACACATGCAAAATAGAAAGTGAAGAAGTTCTATCATTCACGGTACGTGGTGAAATGTATATCATTCTTTTATAAAAGCTGTATCTGGCTGGTGGCTGCCAAGAACAGATGCTGGACTCTGCAAAAACAGGGATGGGGGTGGGGTGGGATAGATATCCAGGAATAAGTCATGGTGGCTGAGAAGGTATGAAATGAGAGTTATAAAAAATACTGCCAGTCTGGGCTGATGAAATTCACCTGCAGGACTGGAAAAAGGCAATCTATCAGCCGGTGTGTGGGTGGTGTTCTATGAGAATCAGTAAGGCCAAAAATGTGAGGAGAGTAATGTCTTGAAAAGCTCAGTGAGAGACAGGATGTCACCTCTGGTTCTAATTACAGATTACAATAATTACAATGTGGTCTAGAATGCCCAGCTAGGTGTCACAGGAGTACTGGGATTAGTCCATGTCCCTGCAGAAGAGTTACTGTTTGATGTAGTGTGCCTCTTTCACCTCACTGGCGTGCACGAGAGACCATTTTCCTCTCTCTTTTACTCTGAAATGATATCTTTTCTGCTTACAGCAGGCATCAAGCAGCCGGGGCCTCCTCAAGTTCATTGCTATGGAAGTGAAATGGATTCATGTGTTGGCCATCTTCTTCTTCCTGCTGTCTGTAGCTATGACAGGCTGCTTCCTGTGGCAGTACAGCCTCCCCAAGGCGGATCCCAGTGAGTAAACAGCTTTAAGCCTGACCAATAAAGGCCTTTTTCACAATGGACATTTTTTCTCAAAGAGCTGAGAGCACCCAGATTTACCACATGCTAATCGGTCAAGAAGAGAAAATTGGGTTGATGGGATGCCATTTAACTCTTCTGGTGTCCAGAGGAGCTCATGATCAGAAGAAAATCTAGCTCATGGTTGGATTTGCCAATACTTCTGACTTTGACATAGATTAAGTCATATACCAAGGAAAAAGACATTTTATTTCACATGCCTTCTCCCCCCCCCCCCCCCCCCCCTTTTTTGGCATCTTAATGTAAACATCACTCCAATATAGAATGGATTCAGTTTCACACCTTACCATGTAGTTCATCTTATGGATTTGCTTCCTATCCTATTCCTCTTATCTTAGATCTTTGAACTGGTTCAAGTCCCAGACTCACACCACATACTTCATACTACACTGAATCAAAAGATCTTTGCTTTTCGGTATGTCTATTCAAGTCACGTATACGATCTGTAAACTATTTTCCAGGCCCGTCTGTGATGGAAGTAAGATCAGAAGCTGTGCAGATGTGCCCCCGCTATCCGGAACCAGTACCACTGGACCACCCAATCCCCATTCTGAAGGATGCATTGGAGAAGGTCTGTGACAAGAAGGGAACTGGGGGAGACATCTTCCATGACTACTGTTCTGAAGGGTATATAGGAGCCAATATGCATTTTGCCCCTGAGCATCACTGAGGAAGGCGGTAGGGGACAGAGAAAAAGTATATCAAATGAATCTACAAATGGGTATGTAAAACTCCTTCACTGAACATACAAAACAGGTCCATAGGCAGTTAACTTATCCAAATAATAAGCTATGATGAATTGGTATTAATGCTTGTCCATCAGAAGTTCTGGTGAGCATACATCAGCAGAAATGATAGCTGTTCTTGTTCTTAGCATCTTGTCAAGGCATTATTAATGTCCTGGAAAGCAGTTGACTCACGTAACTAGTGCCTATTAGCCAGTGACCATCACTTCCTGATTTTATTGCTTTACTGGCTTTCTTACATGCCACCATTTAAAAATGAAAAGGCTCTTGTAGCTAACTTCAGAAAAGAAGTGGAAGAAAAGGGAAAGGGGAAGAGGAAGGGGGTAGGGAAGAAGAAGGAAACCTGCATCCGAATGAAGGAGAGGCCTGTCTTTTCCCAGTATGATGTTTTCTCTGACACTGTAATGCTGTTCGAAATTCTAGTAGGCTCTATTTGAAATGAGGAAATCATGTAGCATTGCCTTGACTGTATGTAGTGTAAGGACAACCATGCTTTGACAGGACACGCCTGATTTTGTAGACCCCGATCATATGATACAGTCTTCCATTTGTCTCTTATTCCAGGCTGCAGGGTCTTAGCTTAATTAGTCATAATGAGGAAGCTGTCCCACAGCTATGATTGCTGTTTTAATTCGTCTTTGAGTACTTTCCAGTTCTAGCATACTTGACTAAGGGCCTTACTCATTGCCAAAATAGGAATAGCTTGAGCATGAAAACTGAGCCTGCTCAGCTTAATTTTTAGAGTTTCAGCATTTTTTTTAGTCATATAAACATCACAGATACTATCAGAATGAGCACCACGTTCCTCTAAACAGTGGATGTGTAGACTTGAAGAAAGAAACTGCATAATTCAGCATAAGCAATTCAAAGGAACAGGACAGATAAAATACACCCTTTTGGCAAAACACATTTGAAAAATCACCAGGCTATGTATACTCTCAGTTGCTTGATAGTAAGTAGGGCTGATTTTCTGCATCTAGTTCTGCCTGTTACAGAGTATATGCATTATAAGGCTCTTCATTTGGATATTTGTCATTTCCTATCATTTTCCAGGTAGATATGATGCTGCGGCAAAAGATTCACAGCTCTGGTCTCCCTGCCATGTCTGCCATTGTTATCTACAATGACACTGTACTGTGGACGGGCAACTTTGGAAAGAAGAATGGCTCAGATCCCTCCTCAGTGGTGCCGAACGAGTATACTATTTACAGGTGAGACCTGTTTCTACCGTGTTATATACGAAACATATGGGTGGCATGCCATCAAATGTTATCCTCATAGTGAACAATTTTGAAAAGTTTTAGTAGCTGTGATTAACAGATACACACACACACTCCCCGTATCATGATACAATCCCTGCATAGCTATTTCTTCCAGAAGACCTTTTCCAAATTTGACTCTGTTCTGTCACAAGTGGTTTTCCCCAGGGTCACTGTTAGGGCCCATCCTTTTCAACATCTTTATTGGTGACTGGGATGAGGGAATTGAGTGTGCCCTCAGTAAGTTTGCAGATGACACCAAGCTGGGGGGGGGGGACGTGTCGATCTGCTGGAGGGTGGGAAGGCCCTGCAGAGGGACCTGGGCAGGATGGATCGATGGGCAGAGGCCATGGGATGAGGTTCAACATGGCCAAGGGCTGGGTCCTGCACTTTTGCCACAACAACCCCATGCAGCGCTACATGCTTGGGGCAGAGTGGCTCAAAAGCTGTGCAGAGGAAAGTTCTGTAGTCCAATGCACTATTGGGGTTGCATTTAATCATGTAAACATCATAGATACTACAAGAATGAGCACCACATGTTTTCTACACAGTGGACATGTAGACTGAACAAAAGAAACCACATATTTCAGCATAAGCAATTCAAATGAAGAATGCAGTTAAAATATGTTCTTTTGCCAAAACATGTTCAGAAAAGCCTCCACCCTGTACAGACCACTCCAGAATGTTGAATAGCAGACCATGAAGGCCAGAGTTAAGGATATTAACCTAACCTGCTTTCCAGCATGTTAGCCATTCTGTTCTGAATTACCAGAGGTATTGGCATGTAAGTCTACAGGTAGTGGGTCAGTTTGGTACTGAGCACTGCTCGTACTGAGCATCTGTTGTTTTGTTTTGTGGGTTTCTCAATACTTCTATAAATGTTTGTTTCTTAACAGAATTGCCAGCGTATCCAAGATCTTTCCAACCATTATGTTGTACAAGATGTGGGAAGAAGGGAAAGTCACATCTCTGGATGACCCTTTGGAACGTTATGTCCAGAACTTTGTCATTAAAAATCCTCTGGGAAGGTTCAAGGAATCAGAACAGAGATACAGAGCAGATGGACTGATTTTTTTGGAAAAAGGCTCAACGTCACTTAAGCCATCTCCTGTTACCTTGCGCAGAATGGCCAGCCAGCTCTCAGGTGAGGCATCCCTGCTTGCTCTCTGCAGACCACTGTGCCACTTGAAAGAGACCACAGAGACAACAGATCATATGTCAGGGATAAAAACAGCAGCTCTTTAGGCCATTTACCAGTACAGGCTCTATCAGAGGTCAGGAAAGACCCTTGGAATCAAGCTGTCGGGAGCTTCATGAAGTGATTAATGGAAACTCCTCCAGGCCACTTGTTCAGAAAGGGGCCAAGCAGCACTGTGGGCAGGGGAATTGTTTTTCCCGTACAAGATGAATATATATTTATTTCAACATTGTAGCCTGACCTGAAATAAGTCTCAAATTGCAAAACAGTTTTTGTACTTGAGCCTGGAGTGCTCTTATTTTTCTGAGATGTAGAGCTGAGGGTCAAAGCTACAATGTTAAATACCAGCTACAGTGAAGAAAATAAACTCTCTCCCAGCCAAACCAGAGCAGTGGACCGTAACTGGTATCAAATCGTGGGATGTTTCTTCTCCATGGTACAGGTCTACCCAGGAAGCTGCGGTCTACCACCCTGCTGTGGAAAGGCAATACACAAGATGCCCTGGCTCTCCTGAAAGATGATGTCTTGGTCGCTGATCCTGGAACCAGGTCAGATGTATTAACTTATGGGCTTTTGGTTTGGGTTCATTTTCCATACTGACATTAATCTCACCTGTAGACTCCATGGCCCATGGAAAAAGACAGCTATTCCTAGAAGGAACATGAAGCCTGTAAGCTTAGAAAACTCTTTCTGAAAACTAATTAATAGTTTGGTCATGGCAACCTTGTGTAAAGTTCTGTCCAATATCATGTAGGAGGTTAGAATATATGTACCTTTTAAGACTTGAGTACCAGATAGAAAAGTTATCTACATTGGTGTCTATATATTATGCTCACCATTAAGATACATGAGGACATCCACTCACGGGATCTGAACCCCTTATTACTTCACATATTGTTTATCAAGACATTAACACTTTTTCTCTGTTACTGCCTTCTCACTTCTTTCTCTTTCTCTGATAAAATCACAGTCTTTCCCCAGGTGAAAGAGACCTAGCCATTGTTTTAACAAAGTCATACCTACACCGCATCCCTGAGGGAAGGCTGATGCAGATATATTCCTTTCTTTTCAGATGCCACTACAGCAATTTGGCCTTCTCACTGATGGCGCACGTACTAGCTGACCATGCAGCTGAGGGGCAGTACCAGCGCTGGATCTCAGAGAACATCCTAGACCGCTTGGGCATGGAGGACACTGGCTTCGACATCACGCCACCGATCCGCTCCCAAATGGCTGTGGGTTTCTATGGCAGCCAGCAGCCAGCCCCTCTCTATGACCTCGGCTGGTACAGGCCTTCTGGCCAGATGTACTCCACAGCTGCTGACCTTGCCAAGCTGGCAATGGTCTTTTTAGGCACCTATCACCGTCGTCTCTTAGAGCCTGACACAGTGAAGATAATGCTGACACCTCTGTTTAAGTGCTCCACTGAATATTTTGCTAACAAGACTGGCACTCCCTGGGAGATTAATGAGCAATTGGGTTATGATGTCATTAGGAAGGATGGAGACCTTGATGGATATTCAGCTACCTTCTCACTTATCCCCAAACTCCGCCTGAGCTTCATTGTACTGATGGCAGGGCCCAGGCCTCAAGGTGAAGATATTGTAACTCAGACATATGAGTATCTCATTACTGCCATGGAGACTGCATTCAGAGAGGCAGAGAAAACCTTGTCTCCTCCTCCAAGCCCAGTCCCTTACGTTGGCTACTATACCTACTCCAACTTGACTTTCTATGAGATCAAAGTTGGACCTGGGGGGATGCTGGTCATGCAGCAGTTTGGACCTCATGTTGAAGAGCTGATTCCTGAGAAATACCGGACAATCAAGCTCCATCACCTGGAAGATCGTGTCTTCCAAGTTGTTTTTGACAAGGAGTTCCCTTGTGTTCTGCATCTTGGCTCTGCTTCCATCTCACTGGAGACCCAGAATGGGCAGCTCTTTAATTTTTATCCGTTTGATCGCAAGGGTTTGTCTCCTGGGTTTGATGCACCAGGGCTGAACACATACAATGTATTGCGTGTACTTCGTAAACCTGTATTCTATAGCTAAATGTCCCTTCTCCTTTTCTGACCATTCCTGGGAGATGGATCGAAATCTGCATCTTACCAGACTCTCCTGTCTGCGTGGCTTTATGGATGCCACTTGAAAGGGAAAGATGCTGGCAAATGACTCTCTTGTCCAACAAATAAGTAATGTATCACTTCTAAAATGACTGTGATGATTTGCCACCCCTGGCACTGCGTGACAGGCTGGCTAGCAATGGAGGGTGCCTACAGAAACAATAAGTGGGAATGTGCTGGATGGATGGTGCTTGTATGTCATAAAAAACTTGAGCACTTAGGTCTTCACACGTTTACTGCCTGTATATTACCATTGTGCTGATTGACTGACACCATCAAAGGGCTGGGAATTTCCTGTGTTTCTCAGAAAACATCTCTTCTTCAGTCCAATGGTCCTTTCAGGGTAGTTAATGAACCCAGCTCCCATGAACAAGATTCTTCATCTGGGTTTGGTGGAAAATGGCACCAGCATGATAGCAGGCTCCACCTGTGATGCCTGAGAAGTGGGGGTCTATTTCTTTCCTGGTTCACCTAGTCTGACTACAAGATAGTTGCCCTGTTTTAGCAGGTGCCAATCCTTAACTGGAGCAGTTCCTACTCACTCTCAGAGCACTTTGTGCCAGCGTTCCCACCTGGAACACCTCTTCCTGACATACACATTACAGGGTGAGCAGAGCTTTTCATGCAGCTTGGTGCAGGAGCTCTACTTTTGCATTATGGCTCTCTCAGTTCCAGCTTCTGCCATCTCCCACCCGCAAACTTGTTAAATATACGATTATTTTTGCCTCATTTTGAGGCATCCAGTCTGCAGTCTGAGTGCCAAGATGAAAACTGTCATGACATCACTCCTGACCTAAGATCTTCCTGACAAGACAGCCCTTTACAACATCCTTTGCTCCTAGCTGATGTATTATAACTGACTTCACTTTGTCTCGGCAAGAGGGACATATGACACGAAATCAAGCCACGACACATCACTATATGCATGGCACGAGGGCATAAATTTACAGGCAGCGTGAAAAGCCTTGGTTGTAAATCTGTAAGGTTTTGATCATTTGTATAATACATCAACAGATCCCTAATTCTTTCCCTCTGCTTAAACATCTGTCATCTGGCAAAATGACAGCTGGCGATAATTGGTATTTGCTATCATTAGGACTCTTCTGCCATCTCCTGGGCGAGATGTGTAAAACCCCTCGAGACATTTTTGCAAGAGGATGTATTAGTAAACCCACAGTTACAGATGGAAATTTGAATATTCATTTATGCTCTTGTATAAAGAAAACGAATAAAAGATAGCAAAGCCAATAGCCAAGAAGCAAGCAAACTGATACATGGATTTTATTCAAACAGTTTCTAAGATTTGAAATAATTTGATTTATTAGTAGTCTTAGTAGGCACAAAGGAAAAATAGTATTATTATTTTTTTAAAGTTATGTTATTAATGATTAAGATAGGGTTATAGACATACTCCTCAGCCAAAAGTAATTTTCATCTATACATAAAGCCTTGTCCAAACAAGACAACAATTCATCAATATTAGTAAGAAAGTTCTGTTGGAAATATTGAAAGTAACGTATTTTCCTCTTTAACCCCAGCTTTGTAATGTCAGCATTCCCAGCACCACACATAACGACTAATATTCTTAAGAAAATCACTGAGTTACTTACAAGCCATTTAAATGTAGACCGAAATACGACTGCTTTTGGGGGTTCTCACCTCCCCCAGCCTGGCATCTCCTAGCTGTGGTAATGCAGTACTAAGTTTTGAAAAGTTTTTAAAATGACCGTAAGTGTGAGTGCTTGTCATTGGCCATTTCCTCAATTTCTTACCTGTGTAACGCTGACATACACTTTGATAAATGTGTTGCTCTGCTGGACATCTACACCTGTCATGAAAACCGTTGTCTACCTGCCTGCTTGCAATGGCAGGAAAATATAAATGCTTTTCGTAAGTCTAAATCTTACCTCAACTAGGAGCAAAGTTGCCTTTCTGGCCAGACCATCAGGGTGCAAACCACACAAGCAAACACCACGAACTTCCACCTCTTTTCCACCACATACCCCTCTGCCTTCCCAGGACTCATTAATTTGGCTTGTTTGGCTGTTCATCCAAGTGCCCCTTTCCCCGTTTTCAAGGCAGGCTGGCTTAAAACAGGAGAAATCAACCAGCAGAAGGCGACTGCCATCTTTTCACCTTTATGTTCGGATCTCAGGGTTTGTACCAAGTCGTGTTGCTGAGCAGTCCAACCTGCCAGCAGTCCCCTTGCAGCCCCTAACCCACCCAGTCTTCCACATGGAGTGGTGAGAGGACAGGCAGGACTGCTGATCCACCGTGAACAAGCCATTGATCAACTGCAGGGTGGAGAATACAGGCGAGTGAGACAGATACTCTCTTTACAGCCCATTTAAAAAAAAAATAAAAAAAAAAATGAAATGTCTTTTCTGTCCTCAGAGCTTCTCCCTTGATTCTAAAACTATTACATAGTAGTAGTGAGTTCCCAATAAAGGCAAACTTCAGTCCCTCCACTTCATGCAGCTTTCAATTGTCATGCAAGGTTTGTCCAATGAATTTTCATCCCCTTGCCTTGACTTGCCTTGACAATCCTCTCATTTTGAAGATGATTTCACTCTGTTAGATACCATGCTGGACTAGGACTGGCCTCAGAGCAACATCTCTTCCAGGAAGAGTCCTTATTTTGCCTCTAGGTTTCAAGACGAGGCTCATAGGGTATCCTGGAGTGCCCTGGGAGGCCTCTTGGGCATCCTAGAGGAACTGGGGGTCAGTGGGAAGCTTTCTGTGGGGGCTAGAGGGCACTGGGTGGGTTCTGCCTTGGTGACTGTGACATTAGTTTTCAAGTCTGTGCAGCAGAAGGCCAGGTTTCGGTGTCTTGTGGTGTGTTTTGACACCTCAGCATAGCCTTTTGCTTTTCAGATAGCCTCTTCAGGTGCCTAATTTCTCCTGTGAGTCATATTATTACATTGAATTTTATTTTATTTTATTTTTTGGTGTGTAATCTGTTATGCTCCTAAATTATTTTTGCCTATGGAAAGAAAGGCTTGAGCTAATTCCAGCTGAAACAGTTTCAGTTACTTACTTGATCATATTGTCCTTTCAATATTCAAAGCTGAAGCGAAAGCACGGGAATTGTTGCTTCTCGGAACAGCCCAGCTCTCTGTGCTGTGCTCTGCAAACTGCTGAGCTAAGCCAGAGAAAGAAAAACCAAACCAAACCAAACCAAACCAAACCAACCAAACCAAACCAAACCAAACCAAACCAAACCAAACCAAACCAAACCAAA
>CM021751.1:6772136-6870045 GCA_011075105.1 Heteronetta atricapilla
AGGTGTCCCCATCCCCAGGGGTCTCTATCCTCAGGGGTCCCCATCCCTAGGGGTCTCTATCCCCAGGGGTCCCCAGCCTCACAGGGGTCCCCATCCCCAGGGGTCCCCAGTCCCACGGAGTGAGCACCCAGAGCCCCTTGTCCGGGCAGCGGAGCCCCGCTGAGGGGCTGTAAAGCTGCGTGATGAACCCGCTGGCGACACGCGGCCGTGGCCGTGCTGAGGTGGTTTCCCAGCGTTTGCTCCTCCAGCAACATAAACAAAAGTCTGGGCTTGGCTCACCGAGCGCAAATGCTTCCTATTAAAATACAATGCTTAATGGAGAGGGCTTCGGGTAGAGGGCTTGGCATGGTGAAGTCTTTGGGAAAGTTGTTCAACACCAGCAAGGATGTTTCACTTTTTTTTTTTTTTTTTTTTCCCCTTTTTCCTTTTTTTCCCCCCTCCTTTTTTTTTTTTTTTTTTTTTTTCTTTTCTCTTCCCCTCTCCTCTTTTTTCTTTACTTCCTTTCCCTTCTTTCTTTTCTTCCTCCCTTTCCTCTCTTCCCCTTTCCCATTAAAAATCCAACAGCCGAAAGCAATCCCAGTGAAACCCCGCTCGTTGCTGTCTTCCACGTACAGTAATTGTTTGAGACCGGCCGGGCTCTGTTTCTGTGAAGATGCAATTAATCTCATAGAGGCCTCCACATCAAACGCTGGCACGGCGCTACCCAAATCGAAGATACCTGCAAGGCTTGGATGGGCTCTGCCGGCTCCTGCCTGCGTGCAGATTTGCGTACAGGGATCAGAGAAGCAGGAAGGGCTGATGGTAAGAGAGCAGCAGCTGTGCTCAGAGGTGTGTTGGCTGTGCCCTGGCAGCGGTCCTGGGGAGAAGCGAGGAGAGCCAGCGTTGGGCTTGGATGTTGGTGGAGGAGGCTGGAGGCTGCCAGTGGTGGCACGGTTTCCTGCTGCTTGGTCCCTTCCAACTCCAAGACAATAGGATTCTGTAAATCAGTAGGATGGTAAAATCCTGCTTCCATCATCGCTTTCTTATCCTGCTCCCACAACCTACCTGGCCCCAAACTGCAGCGCGCTGCTCAGCTCCAGGAGGACCAACAATGAACAAAGGGGCAGCCTTCCACCCCAACTGTCGGGAGCCTGAACTCAATTTCCCTGCCATTTTCGATACCTCCTCATCGAGCTGAAACGCGGGCTCTGACTAATCCCTACCTGCTTCCCGGAGCCAGCATGACCATTAGTGAGCCTCTGCCCAGGAGGCTGGTTTATTCTGAATAATGTAACAGGTGAAAGAGGAGACAGCAGAGGCTCGGAAGCAAGTCCTCAAGCCCGTGGATAAATGAGGAAAAATGAGGTGTAGGCACAAGCAGCTACGAAGCAAGTGACCACAGCCATGAGGGTGAAATTCCCCCAGTTGTATCATGGCCACGGTTTGGTATTTTGATGATTTTCGTGGGATCTCAGCCGGGGTGCGAGGATTCAGAGTGCAGCACAGCGACGTGAGCCAGCCTGCAGCCCGTTCACTGCTTCCCACCATTCACCTGTGACCCAGCCAACAGCCAAACAGCAGAAAGGGGAAAGGCAGCGATCTGTAAACCTGGGGAGGCACAGGGAGCAGAGGGCAGGCTTTCTGCTGTCAGAAGAAACAGGCAGAGGTTTTGCTACTCCCCGTTTTACCAGCTCCTGCTCCCTGGGGAGCTGTCCTGCCCTTGCTGCCTGTCCCCCAGACACCAGCACCAAACCATGCTCCGGTCTCCCCGAGCTTCCCTCCCTCACCCGCTGCTGCTGTTTCGGGCCCGCTGACAAACGCTCAACAGTGCCAGGGGCTCCCCGCTTGTCAGGACAGGACTAGAAGCTGCGGGCGTGCGAATTAAAGGGGTGTAAGTTAAAAATAAAACTGTGCCTTTCGTTTGCGTCTCAGTGCTGATTCCAAGGCTGCCGGCCTGTGGCTGGGTGGTAGAAAACGCTGTGGAGAAAGGCAGCCGGGCAAAGAGCGCGGAGGCTGCAGGCAGCAGCGAGGGAGTAACTGCTCCTCAGCCACCTCAGCTCTGATTCTCCCCAGGTGACTCGTGCTTTGGTCACGGTCCCCAAAACACACCGCACTGGGGCCACAGAAGGGCTCTTGGGGGCAAACGTCCCTTGTTAGGCCAGGCCTGTGAGGAACCGAGGACACAGGTCTGCAGCGGACCACCCTGCACCCCCCCAAGGGCGGCCAGTTCTCTTCGCCTCTCCTTTGCCAAAGGGTGCAATATTGTAGTGCAGCTCCCTGAGGTGTTCCCTTCCCTTGCTGGACGGGGGAATTCATCACTCGGTTCCTAAATAAACCCTGAGCCATCTCCAAGATGCCGGCTTGGGGCCTCAAACTGCTGCGTACAAGAGCGTGTGTGCACGAGGGGAAGGGAGCAGGGCTTGTTTCTGGAGATGGATTCAAAGATTTTACGGCTCAGCGAGCAAGGAAGCTGGGAGGGGGTTCCTTTAGCCCCTCAGGTGGCTGAGGGACAGTGGTGGCAGGCAGTGTGAGCAGCACACCCTCACCCAAAGCACGTGGGTGCAGCAACAGGGCCCTTAACCCCCCTGGGACGCACGCAGTGCACCTGGCTCGATGATGTGTGGAGTTAATGAGAAGCAGCAGGGGCAGGTTTGGCTGTGGGGGTGATTTGGACGTGCCACCTCCAGCAGGCTTTAGGATACCGGATCCAAGCTCTGCGCTGAAGCCCTCCATGTAGGCACAGCAGAACGGCACGAGCTGTAGCGGCAGTCTGGTTCCTGGCTCGGATGGGAAGCCCGAGGCACCCGGCCACGCGCAGAAAGTGAGGACTTGAAGATGGACCTGACCGGCAGGGCCTGCGCTCGGGAGGAAAGGAGAAGGATTTATCATAGAGCTCATTAGAAAACATCTGGGCTCAGCAAATGACCTGGAATGCGACTGAGCAGCGGGGCGCTCCTCTCTTCCCCAGTCCCGGGAATGTGAGCTCCCGCAGGGTGAGACTCGAGCCAGCTGTTTCCTCTAATCCCATCAGCTTTTCCTTTACAGGGGTCCCAATGCTCGGTGAGCAGGAGAGAACAAGAAAGTCCCGTTCCCTCCCCTCACTGACTGGGATTAGTGGTTTCTCTGTAGTACCATGCCAACGCATTTGGGGGCCCTGGGGCAGCAGTAAAAAACAAAGTACCCCTCCCATCTCCGAGCAAGTCCAAGTGTGATTAATCACTTTTCTTTCCACCTTGCCCAATCGTTCCCCTCCCAGGCACTCTAGGCCCCTCCGTCCCTCCCTCCCTCACTTCCCCAGCAACTCAGGTCATTCAAAACCCTTCTCTTACCAGGCTCACGTCTGCAGAGACAGTTTCTATCTGGGAAGGCTGGAACGAGGCTGTTGGGCTTCATTTGCAGGTGAACACTCTTCCCTAATATATATATATATTTTTTCTTTCCACTTCCAAATTCAATTTTCCTCCAACCTCATTACAACCGGCTAAATCCACTCTGATAACTGTCTTATTTTTTTTTGCCACACAGCTTCTCCCCCCCGCTGAAACCCTCTCATTAAATTAGTTATTTTCCTCGCAGCGCTGCCTGATGGCCCCGGCCCAGCTCAGGGCCTCATCACAATAGGTGCTTGTGTGTGTTTAGAGACAGTTCTGGCACCGAAGCGCCTACAAACTGTCAACCAGCAGTACAAACTTAGAACATGCACATGTGTGCAGGGAACATTTTGCACATTACCGAAAGGAAATCAGCACCCGCCTGAAACGGGGTGACTCAGCCCAGAGCAATACTGCGCTGCCGTTGCATAGGAAAAGGCTCGTGTACAAACTCACTGGCCTTTAAGGAAATCACCCAAAAACCAGGAGGCTCAAAGTCCTGATTGCTGGGGTCTTATTACCGTGAGAGACAGTCAGCATATTTTTTAAAAAAAACAGAGAAAAAAGAATGGATATCCTTATTCACGAAAGGTTGAACAGCGCTGCTCCCACTCCCCCCCCCCTCCAGCAGATAAATGCAAATCCAGTCCTCGAGGTGATAACGCGATTTTCGTATTTTAGAGGGTGTGGTCGCTAACATCACAGAAACATGGGGCACTGAGAAATCTGCTTGCATCCCCTCCCTGCCTCCCCTCCTGCCCTGCAGCAGGACCACGATTTTTGAGTACGTGAAGCAAATACTGTCGCGGCTGAAGAGGAACTGAATGCCAGGGGACACGGCCAGAAATCATGGCTTGTCGCTGCTTTCCTGAACATGCCGAGCGATCTGTGCTAGCACTGAGCCATTTTTCATCATTCTGCTTTTAATTTTTGTAACAGCACCGCTGACAGGAACTGCTGCAGTGGCTGCTGCAGTGTACGACAAGAGTTAACGCTGAAGCCTCGGTTAAATAATTAAAGGCTCATCCTGTGCTCCGAGGAGTCACAGTGACCTTCCCTCTCTGCCAGCCTACCTCTATTTATACCTAATATGGATACGAAATCCACAACTTAGCAGATAGTAAACTAGAGCCTCCCACAAACATGTCACCTACTGGGGTGCTCCCAAAGATTTAAGGGAATTAATTCTATGGCGTGAGATGAACCCGCTCACTTTCTCTGCTCTGCCTGACCTCCGGTCCCAGCCCACAAACAATCCTGTAGCCCCACGCTGCCATCCATCACCCGAAGACAACATTTATTGACACGCGAAATACCCCAGCTCTGGGCAGGTTATCTACACCACCGTGTAATCTTCAGAGAGAATGGAACAAAAAATGGGCCCCGTGCCTGGAAAAAGGGGGAAAAAACGCACACACCGTCAGGCATGCCCTCAAACAAAACCCAGGAGGCAAAAACAGGCTGAATGGGAGGAGCTGGGAGAACTGGGCAGTAATGATCAGCGCAGAAACAGGTCGTCTTGCATCTGAGAGCCGTGCCAGGGACATCTTCAGGGAGCGTGTAACAGGGTCCTTGAGCTGAAAAATTTCTGCATTTAGTTCATATCGGATTAAGCCACGGAACAGAGATCAGGAACAATGCAATCAACCTTAACGGCCTGGGAAGTTGAGGAGAATTTATGGCCAACAAGAACAGTTTGATCATCTGATCCGAATCCATGCGTGTTACACGGGTCGTTAGATTCCCCCAGTTACTCCCAGGCTGAGCACAGGAACTTGCATTTAAGACATCAAGAGTTTCAGGATGTATCCATTCCTCAATATGCTTCGTTGCTGATCAGCTGTGACCCCTAAGTGCTCTGTGATCTCTAGGTGTGACCAGCGTTTAATGGGCCTGGATGCAGAACGGCACGTTTGTTCGTAACAAAAGTCCACCTTTGAACCTAGAAAGATGCTGCTATAGGGAGAGAACACGTAACTCACGGCTCAGTTTCCTTTAGCCCAAGCCTCTTTTCCCTTCACTCCAATTTTAACTACAGCCCTTCCTCTCTTCTCCCTTACTGCTCAGCCCTACAGGATATTGTCCTGGAGAGAAGGCCCAGGAGTCTGGTGACATGGAAGCGGGTGGCTGGAATAAATGAAAGGCTGAATAAGAAGGTGCAGAAACGCTCCCACAGCACACCTTGACGTTGTTTGAAACACTCACCTGCCATAGCACACCTTTACCTTGTTCTTCTGGCATCTTCTAGGAGCTAGCCCACCGTCCAGAGCTGAATCTCACCTCTGAGTGAAGTGGGTCTCGAAGCAGTGGCCGAGCAGGAAGAGTCTCATCATTTGCATTTTACAGGGGAGAAAACTTGAGATGCTGTCTGTCACAACTGGACTCCTAAATCCTCAGGGAATGCAAGGCTCACGGGATTAGTGAGGGGTCTTGGGTTAAGCTGTTAGTCACTACTACTTCAAATGCGGCACCGAGGGGGAGGAAGAATACTCTCTAAAACTTCTAAAAAGAAACACACTCCTTCATACAACAAGAGATTTATGAACTGAATTTGAACTGATAAGGGCAGGACCTTTTCTAGGAAGGGGCATACACTCCTAACCCAGAGCTGGAGTCTTTACAGGCAGCACCAATAAAGACTACAGACGACCATAGTGATTTATTAGTCACCAACAACTTTCTCAGCATCTTTTTAAGCAACAGGAGGTGGGTGTCCACCAGCATGAGGAATATCCAGCTCTGAACAGCTAGAAGTGCCGTACAGCTACGTGCTGACAGCCAGAAGTCACACGAGAAGCAGAGATCCACAGCTGAATTTCCATAAACTACGTTCCCATTTAGTTTCAGCCTCAGTTAAGCATTGCACTGTGGGTGGGCTATAGGCTGGACTTCCAGAGCAGTTAAGACACTGTACACATTGCATACAGCTGCAATGGGGCTGCTGTGCCAAAATTCGCACCAGTCCCGTTTACAAAAGCAGGGGTGGGGTGGGAGACAGTGAGAAAAAAAAAGTTTGTTTACTTCTTACTGTTAGGATGTGTGTGGTAGGGGGGGAAAGCAACAAAACCCAGCCAGCCCAGAGGAAAAGGAAGGGTCGGCAATACCTCCTATAGAAAGTGGTCTTCCAGGCAGGTCAACGAGCACTTCTTCCCCAGCTCTGCCACGAGCCCCATTTAGCTGAAGAGCTGTTGCTCTATTAGAAATCACTATGACGACAACCACAGTCTCCTTTAGTCCACTCGTGCACCCACTGCTTGCCTTTGCGAACAAGCACCTTCATGCTTTCTTTTGCATTGCTCTGAAAACTCGGAGGGAACCCAATGAAAACATCTGGAAAACCAATTCCTTCTCCTTTGGAGAATCACCCTTATGAACCCTCTGGAAGAGTTGAGTTATGCCATTACCACTGCACTTCCACTGCTTAAGCAATATTGTCTCCTACATCTCCTCCCTCTATCTCTGTTACTTACGTTTGTGTTTAAGGTGGATCTGCTGAGGCAGCGGCCGTGCTCCGAGCTGTGCTGATGGCTTACCTAACACAGCAGTGTCCCGGTCCATGAGCAGGGCTCCCAGGTGCAGCTGTGACACAAAGAACTGGGAACACACTTCAATACCTTTTCTCTGTATCAGATTTACACCAAAGTCAATATCGAGGACCTCGGTGTTTTGCTTGCGCAATCACTTACTGGACTGTAAAATAGAATTCCTAATTTATCAGATACTTGAGGCAACGTCAGCAAATGGCTACAGGACAGAGCCTTTCTGGAGTCTCCCAGACTATGCAGTGGGCAGCCTTCCCCTGAAACTCCATGACCTGCCAAGTGAAAAAACGGTCAGAAGGAAAGGCTAATCGGGTCAGTGGCTCAAGACTCAAATCAGAGTCCCAGCTGCACGCCACATTCCCTCCAAGACTTATCACTAGGCCTTGGCTACGGCTTCTCCCATCTTTAAAACGGGTATTATAAACCTTTTTTTTTTTTTATCTCCCTTAATTCCATCTATTTGGTTTGTAAATTCTCCAGGGCAGAGACTAGTTTTTATTTGAGTGTACAGCACCACATACAGCAAGGTCCTGACCTTGGCTAAGGCTCCTCGGCATGATTGAAATACAAAGAAATGACAGTATCTTGATCAAACATGAAGAACTCGGATAAACAATAGAAAAGCAGCTTGGTATTTTTTTTTCCTGCAGTCTCTGCTTTTCCGTGACTTGTTTATTCATCTCAAAGCCTCAGCAGACATCTAATCAAGCTGTTAAGAGTCAGATTTGTGGCCAGTCAAGCACTTAGGGAGTTGTTAAATGTTCAAAAACATTTCTATTCTGCAAACAGCTACTTTTTTTTCCCCTTTCTCTCAAATAAAAACATGGTTTCTTTATTCACTGTATACTGACCATTTTCTATTGAAATTGCATCAGGGTGATAAAGTAACTTCTCCACTAAAAGCTCTCATTAAGCTTTGGGTAGGAACACCTGACGTTTTTAGGCCTATCTTGTTTGCACTTTTTGGTACCAATCCAAATCACACTACAGTTAAGACGAAGCAATGATTTCAGCAGGCTTAAGAAAGAAGGAAAAATGTGATAGTTTCCAGATGAGTGTATTATACTAAATTTAACATGCCTTTTGGTACTTAGAATTTCCACTTTTTCTCCTTCCATTTATGCAATTAGAAATCAAGCAGCAGGAAACTGTTCCTATTCCAACCTCAGCTGGGAACAGCGCGGTCTCATTCCCACAGAGAGAAACAGAAGGCTTGTCCTCGCAAGGAGTTTTGTACAGCTTACACGGACAGGTTCAAAAATAGGTTTTTAACAATACAATCTTAATAAAAGCGAAATAATACAGACCGATGAGACACTTGTTGTGTAGGTATATATGTTTGTGTGTCACCACAAACAAGCAGCAGCAGCAAGGCAGCTGTGAAAAACGAAATCCTGATCACCCCATTTGAAGAAAAAGAACAATGAAAAAAAAAATAATCCAATTCTTTGAGTAAAATCATGTAGTTTTTCCACATCCATCCTAGTGAATTTTATATTAATGAGCAAATTTGTTCTGGTTATTCTCACTCCACTCACAGAGGCCATCCACAGTGCACCGAGTGCCAGAGCAAGAACCACTTGTTTGCAGCCCACAGTAGATCGGACTAAGGAGTAACTCCAGAAAGCCGTATGTGAAGTAAAACAGAGCAGCCAAGGCAGGGACACATCATTTCCAGGCACAAAAAAAGCAAAAACGACATCCATCATCACAGCCTGAACAACACAGCACTTGCTAAAGCTTTTTGTGCAGGTTGATAGTCAACATATTCGGAGGGCTGCTACCACTGTGGGTTTTCCCGTCTCTTGCCCCAGCTGATGCTCTTCTCTCCAGCTGAACCCATTGCTTCCTGGACTGCTCGCACTGCAGCACACACACACAGAGCTCAATAAAAACACTTTCCAAACCACAGAGGAGCGACGGCTCCAAAGTACATAGTTCAAATTAAAGGCTGGGGCCAGATAAAATGATTCAAAATTGGGAAGAAAGATATCCTGTTTCCAATAAGTTGTTTTGACCTGACTGATGAATGCAGTCCGGCAAGGGAGGAGGTGGAAAAACAAGGACATGCTCAAGCAGTGGTCCTGGATGGTATCATGCTTTGACAGTCTTTAATGTTGTTCTGGCATTAAAGGTATTTTATTTCACAAGTCCCTTGCTCTAGGCTAGCTCTTCAGCTTCTGTTGACTCTGGGCACAGCTCAACATGTTTCTTCGGCGTGCACAATCCACACGCAAGTGCCCACGGGATGTGGGGGTGCAGGGCTGCTGTAGCACCTGGACCCCATTTCAGTGCCATTGCTCAGCAAAATGAGGAGTTTCTCGAGCTCTCTGAACTCAGAAGTCTGCCCATCAGTCTGTCCCCTTCCCTCTCTGGCACAGTTTGAAAAACCAATATTGTGTAACTTCTTTTCCATTATCTCCCCTTTCTGCAGGGGAATGTGTTGTCACTCTTTCAGTTGCCTGCACTCACCATGCAGCAGAACAGGCTTTCAGGAGAGGAAAGCTCCTTATCAACCTGTCCTATTTCCCTTCTGTCATGGGAGATGTCTACTCACATCTTGTGCTACATGGGCAGTACATACCAGGCATGGGAGGAAAAAAAATAAGCCCATAAGAGCCACCTCAATCGCTAGAAAACCACGCTACGTAAAACGGTGAAGACCTCTTGAATCAGAAGAAGAGCAGTAGGCTACAGGCTAACAAATATTTACAAGGGCTGGGGTAAATGTAAAACAGAAGGCAGCACTCAGACCAGTGGCTTGCCAAGGCAATAAAGAGCTTTAAATATTTGTGACCCATTCCCAGACACTGGAATCAAAACGTTCTCCCCCAGAAGAAGGGTGAAAAAACAATCAACCTGAAACACAAGCTCTGAGCCAGCTGCCATGTGCATCTGTTTAATTCACCTACTATACCAGGGAAGTTTCAAACTCGATTTGCTCCAAGACTCGAAGCTACAAGACACAACAGTGGCTAACTAGGTCTGCCACAAGGCTGGGATTTGCCCTTCTCTATCCTGCCTTTTTGGAGAGGACAAAATTCCAATTTTAAAGGGCAACTGTACAAACAGGACATAAGAGTATTTATATTCCTCTCCAAACACCGCCACAAGCAGCAGGGGTTGAGTGGGTGATTTATGAGGTGGGAATGCTTCTTTGAACCGTATGTTAGATGGGGGCTGCCTTTCAAGAGTGGAGAGCAACATACAACGGCTGTCTTTTCTGAAGAGGCTCTGAGAGGCTTTACCCAGGTGGTCACAGCTGCAAGGTACTCAAATAGAAGTCCTCTCCTTCCATTCTCTCTCCCTCTCACTCACATACAAACTCAACACACCAGAGAAGGCCGTTTTTGTTTTATTTATTTCCCAGAAGAGCTCTTCCTTGAACTTTCCAGACATACAATACAAAACAAGGAACAGAACGTTGTTTTGTGTGTGGAAACAGTTTCTTGGAGTATAAAGAGTTACTGGTGATCGTTACTGAAGAATGTTGGCTTATTCCAGGGGCACTTCAGTATTCCTGAGGAATAATCATTGATTTCTCCTTCCTTCCCACTGGGATAGTCTTAGCCATTAGTCACTGTTCCTGTAAAGCAAGAAGGCTTATATTATTAAAAAGCCATTGGGGTTCCTCACATGGAAGGCGCTGCACAATGTAAAGCAAGCCACTCAGCTTTGTAACGTTTCCAGAAGGCAGGCTGACATTTTCATCCTTTGCTAGACTGAGAAGTTGAATACGGAGAAGTTAGGTAGTTATTTTCATACTAGAAACATGCCACAGTTTCATGCATATAAGCCTCCGTTCTGGTCAACTTGGTACTTAGAAAAAAAAATGTTCAAGTTAACTATTCGCAGATTGAAGAGAATACAGAAATCAAAGCCACAAAGGGCAGGAGGAAAGGTTCCAACTGCGGAACCTCTGGTACTGTTGTACGTCAATATAATCAACACTGTTATCGAAGTATAGTTTTTTGTGGTAAATAATACAGATCAAATACCTGAAAAGTCTGATACTGGGCATTTTGCAGAGATACCTAGGTCATGTAATTCTTGGCCATCCGGTTTTAAGCCTTGGAATAATTGCTAGATGTTGATTTTAACTGCAGCCGAAGTCACGGTGAAATCCATTCGATCAAATGATTTAAAGCCCTCAGAATCTTATGACCACTAATTAGAATTTTGCTGCATTTTAAGTAGTCTTGGTCTAGATGACTGGCTCTTGTGTTGGTTTCACGATCATTTTACTAATCCAGAGGACAAGCAGAGAGATGATCCGAGTAACAGTAAAATGGGTGCAAAGTCACTTTGTAATCTCCTGATTATTTGGTATCATGAGGGTCCTTCGTCTTTGCTCATTTTCACTTGGGACTCACAACTGACAACTTGAAGAATCAAGAATCCAAATGGATAAAGCCCCATGTAACCTGGTCTAACCTCACAGCTGACCCTGTTTGAAGTTAGATTAGACCTCCTGAAGTCCCTTCCAACTTGAGTTATTCTGTGATCCCATGAGTGTGACGGGTTCAGAAAACTACAAATAATTTCATTTGAGCTGATCCACGTCACACACTTTTTTTTCTCTCAATAAAGCTGATTTTCTTGCAGAATCTCACATTTTGAGAAGCTAACATTTGAACAAAAACTCAGTTTGGAAAGGAAGTCCTATAGACTTCAGTTACAACAGTATTTTCTAGGAAAAAACAGATGACTGATAATGCAACAATATTTTCCATGCTCCTAACCAACAGAAATGAAATAATTTTGTTATACTAACCCTGGAGCCATTATATGTGACACGACACTTTGGAGAGAATTAATGACATTAACCGTTAGATGGCTTCATCTGCATCTTCCCCCTCTCAGCATGTTCAGCCTCTGTGTGCCAGAGAGAGCTAGTGGAGACGGCGTGATGGAAACTATCTGTCTAGTCTTGTGCCATGCAGGCAGCTGTGCTTCTTCTGTGAAGTGTCCTGTCCTTTCAATTACCTCATGCTCCAAAGGACCACCCTCGCTCCAGAGCACAAATTAGTCCTTAATCCAAACAAAACCCCTTACTAGGCTGACCTGAAAGTCAGTTTTCTGTTACTCAACATCCCAAGAAACAAGCAACTTTGAATGAACAATACTTTCTCAGAATATGTGAACAGGGCATTCTCCCTTCACCACAGACATTTCACTCCCGTTTTTTTCTGGGGACATAAGTGGAACAATACCCTCTGGATGGCGTGCAAAGCTAATGCATTTTTGACATTAACATATCTGGCCAGGAGAGTTATACACAGACTTCTGATTCTGGAACAGCACTGGGCCATAGCTGGCAATGCTCTATCAGTTGGATCTAAGCCACAGTTGCTCTATTTCACCATCTAAAGTATTTTCCTCTGAAGCAGTCAAGTAGTCATTCAAGAATCTTTCAAGAATCTTGTTCTCGTTTCCTTTTTCTTTATATATATATAGGCAGCTGGAGATAATCACAGATAGGTTCTTCTGGTAAGGTTCCAGAAGGTTGGCAAAAGCTCATCTGCCAAGTAAATCTGTGGAGGACCGGACTCAACTTTTACCTCTAGATGTGTCAGGAAAAAGCCTAAAATAATTTCAGGCCTTTTTCATTAAGCAGAAAAGTGACACAACATCAGCTTTTGCATTCTGTTCACTTGTCATGAAAACCTTCTGGCAGAACATCTTACCTTGGTACTTTCTGAAGCACTCAAATAACTGTAATTGTCCTGGTGGGTGCCTCTACACTGTTATCACTGCAGTGCTTTTTCATCACTGCATTATGTGGTTTTGCAGATCCAAAGTACTGCTCCCTCCCTTATTTATTTTAAACAATCCCCCAACAATAAATTACAAAAACAGTCTCAACTTTTACATGTGAAGAAATAAAAAGAACATTAATGAAGTCAGTTTCTGGACTTAGTGTATCATAAGTGCATTGTCAGTAGCTTGTGAGTAAACAAATGGTTCCTACTAATTAATCTATTTTGAAAATACTAATATTAACCTGTTATAAAATATTTGAAATATTTTAGCACCACGTGATCAGTGATAACCATGAAGTCATTTAAATTATCATCTTCAAAACTATTTGTATACATTGCCTTCAGAATAATTATTACATTATGATCCAGCAAAACAAGCCACAAGAACTTCCAAATGATTGTTTTCATGCTGCAAAAGATCAAAGACCTGCTTCCACAGGCAGATCTACTTGACCTGCCTTCCACTTCCTTCCTAGCTGATCTCTTTTAAAGTCTGAAAACACAATCTTACTGTCAGTTTGGTTTTTCAGCTTTTCTAACATCTATTTTTATTCCAAATGTTCTCACATTGTGGGAAAACCTACCTGCAGGATCCATTCAATTAGTTTTAGCTGTCCAGTCTAATAAATTCACTGTTAACATGTCAGATATTCAGAATTACTGACGAGCAAGGGAACTACCCCTGCTATAGCAGCACAAGTTTTTCTAACAATTAAGACAAACAGACATTTAAATGGTGTCTAGGTATACCATTTAATGGTAACTTAACCATACTTACTGATTAATAACAACCAGCACCCGTACTTACCTTTACAAATTTACCATGGAGAAGATATGGAGACTGGAAGTCATGTTGACAATTGGAATAAGCCATTCCTAACCCCATCCCTGACCCAAATGCAATAGGCCATGTCTTTCCTGTGGGGAAGGCAAGCAGAGAGTAGAAGGTAAAATCAAGAAAAGCAGTTTGTTTCACATGACAGTGACAGCCTTGTTAAATAAACACCGAGAAAGAATATATTACTGGAAGATGCACATTAGGCATTTTCAGTTCTCTGAGAGTCCAAAAATCTGCTAAAAAGAGACCACTTCAGAAGAACAGAAGTAAGACATCATATTTAGAATTTAATGGAGCGCAAACGCTGAATTCAAGATATTACTGAAATTTATTCTGTTAGCAAAGCATAACTAAAAAAGAACTTCAAACCATTTTAAAACCCTGGCAAGACTGGCATAAACTGATGTCTAGACACATGGCTCCAGTAATTTGGCACAGCGTTTCCTGCAATTCCAAAAGCTGACTGAGCACAGTAGGAGTTTACAGAGATGTCACATGTAACAACCCCGTTACCTAACGGTTAAAACCTTAGGTAACTCCATTTCAACTGAAAAAAAACCCCACATGACCAATAGTGAAAGAGCTGGTTTAACACACCAATTAAGTTTTTACATGCCTCCAAAATTTCTTGGTTTTAAACTGCAGCCGTAGTAGACAAAAGTTAGGAAACCAAAAAGTCAGGATTACCGAAATACACTTACTTTTGAAGAAGATGACTGAGAAAACAATTCCTAATCCGAATCCAGCACCTGTAAGAATAAATTCAGTGAGTTGCAACTAAGATAATGCAAAGAAACGAAAAATGATTTAGTTTTTTTACTTTGTTCTAACTCAGGAACACCAGACTACATGTTATTTCAATACACCAAACAGAAATGTTCTTTAATGCAATTCTGAAACAAAGAATTCTTACTTACATCAATAATTGAAAGCAGCTATTCTTACTTTCTTCAATAATTGCAAGCAGCTAATTCAAATTAGAATCCCAACATATACAAGAATCTCATTATTAGAAAGAGTTGGGAACCAAACTAGACTCTCATCCCAGGGAAAGTTACTGAATTTCTGTCACCATCCACAACGTGGAATTAAGATTTATTTAGCTCATTGTTAGTAAATGAGAAACACCAAAATGAAAACTCAGTGTCCTTGGGCTTGAGATTTTGCAGATTAATATCTTATTGTGTTGCGTTTATCTCACTACTTTAACTACTTCAACGTGTGTCCCGAGGGCAGCAAAACTTGGGTGCTTTGTGTTACTCTATACCTTGCAAAAGAAAGCTCCAGGCTGCTTATCTTCCACATCCACAGCATTCATTATGGAGCATATATAAATGCATTAGGAATGAATGACTTTCACATCCTTATACTATATATAGAAATAACTGCAGCAGTTGAGAAAAAAAACCAACAACGTATCCAGCACCATTAAAAAATTCAGCTGGCATATTTAAAAATAATTTTTGCTTTCCTTGGAAGGTGTGCAATGGGTTTTTTTGCAAGAACTCTGGCAAGTCTGCAAAATTCCTCTCAAAACCCAATAAATATTGGAGTGAAAAGTCTGAGTTCAGTGGCTAAATCCGACCCTTAATTATATCCACTAAAGACAAGAAATTGAGATAAGGTGCAGAAGTAAAGAAGTTTTAAAAAAAGCAATCAGCCACGCATATGCTCACTGAAAAAATACCTAATGGTACCTAAAGGTTTATTTTGCAGTAAACTAATTCTGCCAGCGTGAGGATTTCTCTGCTTTTAATACAAGAAATCTAACTGAAGTATTGCTCCTTGTATCAATGAGAAGACATTACTTTTTTTTTATTTAAATAGTCCTAAAAGCCCACGATCCTTAGTAATGCATTCAACAAGAGCTTAAATAAGTGGGTTGCATCCAGAACAATGCTGAAGAATCCTATACCACCTTGAGCCATAAGAATAAAGTTGCTTTTTTTTAAGTTTCCTTTTGCTCCTGCAACTTTTCCTTGCAGGAAGTACACTGGTAGTAGTTCCTACTGAGGCACAGGTTATTGAAACAATACTCCAGCAATGCACTACCTAGCAAATTCACAAAGCACCCCATGCTTTTTGTTGGTTAAAACCCCTTAACTATTGGAAGTAGTGACTATACGAATAAACCCTCTTACATCTACTCTTGCGTTAGGGCCTCACTACCAAATTTATGGAGTTGGAAATCCGAGTTGCTTTTGAAACCTCTTTGCATTTTACTACGCATTTTCGTTAGCTCCAACTGTGCTAGAGGTAACTACTTCACCAGGTCATTACAGCTCCGGAGCAGGCTTACAAAGCATGCGATGGCAGGGAAGAACTCTGTCTGCCTGCCAAGCGGTCCTGACAGAACTCCCCCAGCCTTTTTAGAGACCGAGCATTTCACAAAAGGTCAGGTTTTCCCTCCAACCATTTGCACAGCTCAACTCAGGGCAGGTCCCAGCTCTTCAGATGTCTGCTCAGGGCTTCATGCTTTTTCAGCAGTTCAGACAGCAAGAGATACGACACTTGGAGAACCTTGTATAAACAGCTAACTACTCACGCTGAATCGCTGACCAGCATTGAACTCAACTGGAAGAGACATCGCGCATTACGAGGAGCAGCAGTTCGTCTGTGCTAATTCCTCCACTCCCCCTCCCCACGCAGGGCCTTCCTTCTGTACCTTTGCTAGAAGACAGCTGGTGCTGGCTCCAGCAGAATGTTTATGCTATTAAGGATAATTACTATCTTCGAGAATTCATCCAACAGACAACTGTTTGGCCCTCGGACTTGCCTCCCTCCGACGGTTTCCTACCATACGTAGTTGCGCTGACTTTTGGATTCGGGCTGTTGCACTGTAGGGCTGATCAGGACTTTCTGGTGTCTTACTTTCCGTTCAGACCCCACCAGGCGTTGTTTGAACCGCCAGGTTCAGAAGGCCTGCCCTGCACAACACCGGTCCTGCACTTCCAGGCAGAGAGCAGATCTCCTCTGTCCACTCAAACAGTTCAGCTGATCAAGGAGAAACCGTTTACAGGATGACAAATTCTGCCTCACCTCAATGCAGAGCCCAAGCAGTTTCTAACATCGTCACATATTCCAGTCGCTATTACCAGTCAAACCCACATTCTTCTTGCCAGTGCGGTGGTAAACTGGTTACTCTCTTGTCTTAAAAAAAAAGAAAGAAGGAAAGAAAAAATCTGCACTGCAGAAGCAGCTGTAGTTAATACAGTTTCTTCCATCTATATCTCGTATTTGCTTCACCTCCTTTAGATGTGAGAATTACAGCTCCAGTTGTAATGGCTCTACACAAGGCCATCAATGCTGTTTCCTGTTGGCCATCAGGGAAGACGCAGGATGCACATGAAGGTGAAAAATGTGATACTTCTGCCAACTGCAAATCAACACAAGCCTAAAATAAAACCCAGGTCTTCCCCACACTTGCATCCAGCACCGCTGCTGAGCAGACAGTCCACCAGGCCTGACTCGCTAGGACAGAAAGGAATGTTCTTCCTAGGAAAGCTTTTTTCTGAAGTGGCAGTAAGCCAGGTTCTACGGAAGAGATTCCTCTTTTTCATGAAAATGTGGTGTCCAGTTTGGATGCTATCTCTCCACCTTGTTGCAGAAGGAAGGGGAGTACAGCGGCTGAAGATTTCAAAAAGGATGATGGCAAGTTCGCCAGGGCCTTGCTTTAGGTAACGGAAACATCACAAAGAAATAAGCAAGGAGGTCTAACAGCTAGCGTTATTTTGTTTGTTTGCTTTCTGCACAGGAAGGAAACTTGAGAAAAAGCCAGAAGAGAAGTACACTCGTGTGCTTGATCCCAAGGCACGCTCATTCCTTGTCTTGCCTAGGAACAGGCAACGATCTATGCCGGACGCTGCAGCTGACAGCAACGCAGCTACCAGCAAGGAGTGCCCAGCCTGCCTCATCATGCAGCCAGTGCTTACGTAACATTTGCTCTTTTCTTGGTTCGTTTAAACCCTGGTTTTAAATTAAAACCAGAAGCTTGAGCTCCACTTCAGTTCTTAGCCCACCTGGTTAAGAATCTGTTTCTGTGGGCAGTTTGTCACTCATCTTCATTCCGCGTGAAAGTATCTGCGGTTATGCGGTCATTTCCTGCGTCTCCAAGACCAAGGGGAGCTGAACCGTCGTTCCCTGGAAGCGCAGTAATGCGTTTCACTTTAATTCTGTATAAAGTTACACCAGAGATAAACAATGGCAGAGCTGCTGATGAGTTTTACAGGTTTGAGTTCTCACATGCTCAATTTCCTTTTAAAGAGGCAACATGTTGCTTCAAAGAGCCTCCCACCTGACCAGGGGACACTCAGCCTGCAGCTGTTTCTGCTAAAGATCAGCACCTCCAGGCCAGGCTTTAACTCCATAACAATAAAACATGAAAGGTTTACCTTACAATAAAAACAAATGAACATGGAAAAGCTGAGGGCTTGAGCCACACCGGGCACATTTTCCCTCCCTTTCTTGCATGACAGACTCTTTGGAGGAAAAGGCCACAGGAAAGGGTACAACACATTTTTCACCTCCTCTGACAGCTTAAAATGTTTAACTAGAAAAACAGCCGCTTCCACCCCACATCTATCAATTCAGTTTAAACTCATTTACAGTCAGAGTCAACAGGGGACAGGCCAGTTCTGCTGACATCTTACTCCCACTCCCTGGCCATGCGGAGCGGTGCAGCCACGTGGAATTGGCATTAGGCAGAAAGCCTGGTCTCCGAAAATTCTCATTCTCCTTTTTTTTTGGCTCGTACACCTTCCAAGAACAACATCACGGTACCTCCAATCAATCTAACACACAGAGGAGCACGTGCCATATACCCAACAGGACATCATAAAAGTGTCTCGTCAAGAAACACGGATCTTCCAGATAGACTCCTGTCCCTGAAGAACATCTGGGAAAAGCTATTCCTATAAATTTAATCAACAGCCCCTCCGGCGGTAACACGACACGAGCCTTTCCTGAGCTACCCACTAGCTCCGGGCCGAGGCAGCTATTGAGACTGCCACACCTCGATATGCTTCTCTTCAATACCTCGACAGACAGAAAGATTGAAATGTTTGTTGACGTCTGGCAGTTGCTGTTACTATAGCAGCTGGAAGATTTTTTTTTTTAATTACTTAATAGTTTCCTTTTCGTCATCAGATGGTTTTCCTCTCCCATTCCTTACTCACCAACACAGAACACGGAGCTCCAGCTCCTTCATGTTGTTATTCCACAGTTCAAAGAGCTACGTGGTTAAAATAAAAGGAAGAAGCAAGTGCTGGAAGATGGCTTCTTGCTCTCACAAAGTAACAAGGGCTCAAGAAAATCTCAGGAGCTCCGTTCGCTTCTCTCTGAGGTCAATGACAGCAACAGCTTTGAGGTTTAACAGGCAGATCTCACCTGCAGACTTGAGCATCAGCTCTGTACAACACTAGGATTTGCTTTAAATAAATACTCATGAAAAAAATCAAGGTATTCGAAACAGGCAACTCTCCAAGTATCTCCTTCCTGTTGTAGGGTCTCACACCCTGCCCTTCTCACCCCCCAAAACAACACTTTGCCAAGATACAAAGATGACCATGGTACAAAAACAGCACGAGGAAGATTCTTCAGACAGCACGGCCTTCACGGGGCAGCACTTAGCGCTCGTTAGAAATCTGAGACCACGCGACCACTTCTTTACCAAGAGAATTAATTCTGAGCAGCCCGTTAGCTAGGTCTTTCGCGGCAGGAGTCGGATTTTCTTCAAACACCAACCTCCGAGCTTTGCTCTCATCTCCCCCCCGTTGTGCGGACTGTTTGCATAGCAGACAGAAAAACGAGCAAGGACGCTGGAAGAAAACATAGTGAAACTATACACCGAGTACTTGAGGAAGAGGCAGGAAAACGTGTGTTTGGTTTTCTTGTAGCATTTGATTGTAGTAACCCCAAATTCTTGGAATGACGGAATAAAAATACCCTGATACCTGTGCAATACAAAAACCCTGACATTCTTTCAGAGGCTGCTTCCACCCTTAAGCGTTCTGCAGCTCAACCATGGCCCAAATGCAAGCCTTCGATAGACAGCAGCACTTCTGCACATGGATGTGGGAAGCATCGTGTTTAGCCCACGATCTCCTAAGCAGTTACAGCCACGTGGTTTCACAGCCAGACCAGAAACTCTTCATCTCCACGCTGGTGAGACAAGAGGGCACACACCTTTCCTCCCTCCCTCTTTTAAAGGATAAGGGGAAGAGAGTGGAAGCAGCTCTTTGAATCATTTGGCCAGCACAACGATCTTGTTAGTACTGCATCAAGCTGTTAGCCAAAAATCGGGGTTGTACTCTCTTTTAGGTAAGAAATCAGGAGGATACTCCTAACACGGACAATAAAACCCCAGCAGAACACCCTACCTTGTCTTACTACACCACAAGATTCTAGCAGTGAAGACAGTAACATTGCTAGACCGGGAGGTTTTACCCAACACTTCCATGTTTAAGGCTTTGGCAAACTTCACAGTCGTGCTTCTTCACGCCCACCCCATGTCGGTTGCCTGTTACCGATGTCCACTGGCACAGCTAAGAAGCGGGGACAATTCAGAGCAGAAGTGCTGCAGGAAGAAGCCGGCGTTGTTCTCAAACCTCTATCAGGTCATTTTCATTGAGGATGTGCCAGCAACCCTGAGTTAGGCAGAACTCAGGGCGACACAAAGAACAAGGAGTTGTTCCATGTCTCATGGAGCAAACAAGTGGCTCGGGAAGCACCTGGCTGCTGTCCCCTCTCATTGGGCAGCATCATCGTGTGCCATCCCCCAGCTGGCATCTTACCAGGGCATGTGGAGGACAAGGAAGTTGGTGCACTTGGAATTCACTTCCAGCAGGGCAGATCTGATGTAGACAGGGGCTTCAGATGGCTGCAGTACGACACGGATGTCACAGCTCTTCCTTTGGGTTTCCTTGCACTCAGCAGCACTGCGGGAACCCGCTGGAGCGAGGCACAAGCAGGGCTTCCCCCGGTGCCGCTCCGACAGCGGGACACAGCCCAGCTACGGGAACAGAGACCAAGATTCCTAAAGACACTGCTGTTGCATCTCTTCTTCTTCCAGATTATAGCCCCTGACTTTGTAGGCAGGCTCTCCACTCAATCCTGCTAACGGAACAAGCGGGTATCCCTGTTCTCAGAACGCTCTTTACGTACCTCTTCCAAACGAGACCTTTTTCATTGGCTCTGTCACCTCTCCACGCAGCCGGAGCCACGCGCAGCCAGCATTTATACTGACTGCTTTGCTACGAGATACAGTGAGCAGCACTGCACCTTCTTCTATGCAAAGGAAAATAACTCGGGGCTTACAAAGGCCACGTAATAACGCAGTTGTGTGCTCGTGTAATATTCACGTTCTCTCCAGCACTAGAAACAAAATCCCAGCTGCAGAGCTTGTCTTTTGTCCTGGTAGCTAAGCCTGGATGGTTATGTTAGGATCGCCAAGCAAAAAGACTTCAAAAGCAGGAATTTCAGGATTTTTGTATATTTAGAGAAAGGCTAATCCAGTTTTCAGAAAGTATAATCAAGTTTTATCATTATATAGACTGCCTTTATCCTATTCATAACCATGTGAAGGATTATTTAAAAATACTGACACCGCAATCCATACAGTGATTCCCTCTGAAGAATTCAATCTGGGGAGTGACACAAACAATGCAACTTCACCCTTGCCATTAATAGAAACAGCTATTCAAGCAGGCAAGATGATGCAAGCCAGAAGAAATCACAGAACAGTTACAGAATTGAAAGGGCCTTTTTCTCTAAAAAAAAATAAAAATCCTATTAAATGGGAATTAGAAGCATTTTATTTTCAGATGTCAAAACAGAGGATTACAGGAAGATGAACATTAGGATGCAGGGTTATTTACAAGCTTCCAGGCTGAGTTTTGGTCGAAGACAGACATACATTAAAACATTTGTCTCCTGCAAAAAATGAACTTCAGCGCAGCAACTGAACAAACAAATGCAGAAGCAAACAGCATTCCTTGATTACCTTTCACTAACAGGTAAATTACGATGTTTGAACCACGTAAAACCACAATGGTTTCAAGACAAGACACACGGGTACACAGGAATCCCCCCCTCCCCTTACACACACACACTCTTTGCTCTGGAAACAGCATATTACAGTTATTTGCCCAAAATTATAGCCTCACAGAAAAAGAAAACCAACTCTGCCAGTGTTTCAGGAGTTACTGCCTTTCCAAATAGAGAGCCATGAGTTACTGCTCAGTTACAACAACAAACAGAGCAAGCAAAAACAGAATACCAAAGAAAACAACAAAACCAACGACACAGCCCAAAAACCACCGAGAAGCTTTGAGCAGAGCTTGAAGTTCGTAGGCCAGAAAAAGTGCACGACACCATTTACTTCCGAATCCTTTCTCTGCGGGGCTTCACTGATAACAAGAGTAAGAAGGAATCGGTCATGACAGCAAAGCGGATGCAGAGCTTTATAAAGCTTTGCACACTGAGAAGGAAAAGAAAGCCAGCAGAGTTTGATTCACAGTGTTTTGTGCCTAGGGGTTAAGGCTAGATTTAGAAAGGGAAGAAAAATGCCTACACTCATCATTAGCAAAGCAAATAAATAAGCCATGTCAGGCCCGTTACAAAAAAGGGTGACACAAACTCCCTTTAACCACATTTGGACGCTTTCTGCGGGTTACAGAGGTGTGCAGCACCTAGTTCTGAAACCAAATATTGCCTTAGCGAGACATGACAACATCTGTTTTCAGCTAGAGAAAGACAGACTTTTAATACGGAATTCAAAGACGCACACGGGTAGGGACCGAGAGGTCAAAAACACCATCTTGGATTTCAAAAGATACCGCTGAAGATAAATAATTAGTTTGGACACTTTAATGGAAGGGGATGCCCAACTGAACCAGTACGCTGTGAATACAAATGACCCAGCCAAATGCAGACTTGCTTAAGCAGCTGTAGTAGAAAGCCTGACAGCCTAACACAAGATAGGGCAGGCCGTGTGCCCCCCAGCTATTATTTAAAAACACACTATTGCTAATAAAATCGTACCGATAGCTGCTACCTCCCCTTCTCACTCCCCTCTGTTGCCCAGATCCCTTCATCCCGCAACTTAATTCGGCAGGGTTTTGTCTCTGCAGTTCTCACAGACAACGGAGAACTGCCAGGCACGTGAGGCTTCAGAAATTCAGCGCCTTCCTTTACTGATGGTGCCCGAAATGAGACGGCACAGGGCTAATTGTGATGCTTGCTCTTCCCCCAGACTCTGGCTAGGAAGATATTTCTTGCCACGGCGTTCAGGAGAGATGTAAGGAACGGACAGGACGGAAGCTGTGGCCACCAAAAGGAAAAGCCCAACAAAGAAGCAAACATTTGGTAAACTTCTCTATGCCACGCAAGCGATGAAGTTCTCAAGAGAAAAAGTTTGTTTTCCTCCTTTCCACTGTAACAACACCCGGCGTAGTTTATTGGAGATTCCAACAAGCACAGAAGTAATACTACAAAAAGCACCACCGCCACCACGCAAGGTTTTAAACTCCTTGCAGAGGAAGGAGTTTGGACTCGATTGGACTAGAGCACCAGTGCAGAAAGCTTACACGCGTTTTCCTTCCTTCATCACTGCTTCAGGACGGAGGAAAACCCCAAGTGACAACAAATGCCTTGGCGATGAGACACGCCGCATCACAATCCGGTCTGAACCCACTTCTTGCAGCCTCCCTGAGAGGCTCTCCATGGACAGGAATCCTACATGTACATGTACAGCTGCAGCACAGAACGAGCCCTTGTTTATCATTTGGCATACTTAATATTTTATGATAAAGCAACCAACGCTATGGAAACATAAACATATCCGGGTCTGTTTGTCAGACAAACCTGAATAGAATTTCATAAGACAAAACATTGCTCCGGAACACTTGACACTTTTCAAAGGTCTGTTATAAACACTGGAAGTTTCGGTTTACACAGAACTATTAAACATCTTTTCTAATGGAAATGTATTAGGCAACTAAAACCCAGAGCTCCTCATCAGCTTTCAAGCATAAAGCCGCTACAGCAACAAATAATAAACATTTGCATTTCTCAGCTGTTGTTTATCCTTCTAAAAAAGGCTTCTGCACCATCAAGGTACTCACACCTTTTAGATCAGGCACTTTGCTCCTTGCTCCGTGTGTTATACTTGAGGAATTGCTTACGGACACTCGTTGCACAAAGCCACAACCTCGCTCCGGTTACCCTGCCGGCCCATCACATGGAGAGCACTGAACCACACACACACCCAACTCTGACCACTCACAAAACTCCCAGGTCAAAGGCAAACGTTACAAATGGCTTGTTGTGCACACGAGGCACTTTAAGCGCAAACAAACAAGGTATAAAATCAACAGAGCTGTTTTTGTATTTAAAGAAAAGGCACAACTGGCTGCAGAGCCGGGATACCGGACAGGAAGCTTCTCAATGTCAAAGCGTGCACACTGTACTACGTAACACGTGCCAGAGCTCTCAGCCAGTCGCGCTGAGCACTGCTTTTAATCAACGCAGCCCACCTCGCACACCGAGGGATGCGACCAGCTCTGCACAAACGGCTTTCGAAACCCAAGTGGCTGTCACGGAGCCAGGCGAGATGGTGGCAGGGAAGGACCCGGCGACACTGAGCGGGGCCCATTGCTCCGGACAGGATGCATCCCTCCGGCTGCGGGGCTCAGCACTGACGGGGATGACTCCCACAAACTGCTCATTTCCACCACAGGGAGCAAGCAGAGCCCAGCCCCGACCCCCCGACGCCGCCCCGCGGGTCAGACGGGGCCAGCCCGGGGAGAGGAGCCCAGGGGGGCCGGGGGGGCCGTGCCCGCCGCCAAGGTCACCTTGCCGGCCACCGAGCCGTGGGACCTCCCCCCCGGCGCCTCCCGGGCCCTGAGCGCGACGAAGCCACCGCCGGGGCCTAGGCCAGGCCCGGGAGCGTCGGGGGGGCTCCGGCCCCGGCAGGGCCCTTCAGCACCCAGCACGGCCGCGCCGCGGGACCTGCCGAGAGGCGGCCCCCGCAGGCTCCGGGCCGCCCGGAGGGCAGCCGCCGCTCCTCCCCGGGTCCTCCCCCTGAGGCCGGCCGCTCCCCGCCCGTACCCAGCTTGACGGCGGAGTCCGCCAGGCACCGGTCCCACTTCCTGCCCAGCTCGCCCTCCGACGCCATCTTGGCCGTCCCCTCCCACCTCAGGCCTCGCCTCCTCCTCCTCCTCCTCAGGACGCCTCTCGCGAGATCTGCCGCCGCGGGTGAAGGGCGGCCAGGCAAACATCGCGAGATCTCGTCCGCCCCGCCCGTTACCGTGGTTACCGACGGCGGGACTCGGCCTAACGAGGCCGCCCCGCAGGCCCAGGCCCAGGCCCCTCAGCGAGGGTTTGGCTCCTTTACCCACCTGGGCCCTCAGTGTGCAAAACCCAGCGGAGTAACACCAGAAATTGAAATGAATTCACAGTCACAGAATCATCTAGGTTGGAAGAGACCCCCAGGACCACCCAGTCCAACCTCTGACCTAACACAAGCCCTCCACTAAACCATTATCACCAAGCTCTACATCTAAACGTCTTCTAAAGACCTCCAGGGATGGTGACTCCACCACTTTCCTGGGCAGCCCATCCCAATGCCTGACAACCCTTTTGGTAAAGTTCTTCCTAATATCCAACCTGAACCTCCCCTGGCGCAACTTTAGCCCATTCCCCCTCGTCTTGATGCCACTATAAGGGTAAGGAGTGGGAGTATATATTAGTATATTAGTTTAATCGAGTAGAGAGGTTGAATTATGGATTTAAACAAATCATGGGTGTTTGGCACAGCCTGAAGCGGGCCCTGGTGTTGAGCCAGGAATGTAAGCGTGAATAGTTTCAAATTAATGAATTTTATATTGCAAATGTGTAGGCTTTCTGAAAGTCTTTTTCTAGAAGCCTTATGTGAAAAAACAAACAAACAAACAAAAAAAAACACAAAAACAGGGTGTTTTTCAGGTACTAATATACCCCTTCACACTCGGTAAGGCAATTTTTATCCATTTGCTTATTTTTTTATTTTTATTTTTATTTTTTTTTTCACATTTTGACAGTTTTCTTTATCAGGTGGGTGAGGAGGAGGCTATACTGTCCTATAAAACTCGAAGTTCTTTAAAAAGTAAGTTAAAGACTAAGCCAACAAATGAAAGCCTAAACTTCCCAAAGTTGGTGAACATTTTCTGAAGTCATTTATTATTGTTTGTGCTCTTTGGTTCATCTTAGGGGCAAAACTGTTTTTGATCTAAAGCAACTATGGAAGGCTTAGGTTTAGCTCAACTCCTTCACAAATCACTACACATTCAGAATTAGCTTTTATTTAGTTAACAATCTGAATGGCTTTTTTATTTTTTTAATGAAGTTTTTGGAAGGCACGTGGTTAAACCAATCCACATAAGGTTTAAAAGCTTTCACTGAAGAAGCCAGTTCTTGTTCCTCTGTAAAGGGAGCCTCCTCTTCTTCTCTTCCCCATCCAGTGTACTCAAAATTACTTTGCATTTATGTCCACTCAGTATCAGAAATAGAGCCATGCATCATGTTACATATAAAAATACCAACGGGATCAAACATTTTTTCCCTTAAAAGACAAAGCAGTGTTTTCTGAAACTGCTGATCCAATGGTACGTCCCAGTGTGCCAGCTCTACCTTCCCATTTCCAAGCAGAAGATACTTGAAGCCTCCAGATAAATCTTTATTTTTTTCCCCAAATTAAATTCCAGAAATCCGTATTTTAAAAACAACCCAGAAATATGGTCTTCTCTTTGGCAAAACCAAATAACCAGCACAGGCCATGTGTAATTTCACTTCACACTTACTCATTTTCAGACTTTTAGAGACACTGGAAAGTGCTGTTTCTTTAGGGATGAGGGAAGTGATGGTGAGCAGTTGGACTACAAGGCACTTTATAAAAGGTCACGTTGCTGTGTAATGGGTCTCAGTGTATATGACAGCCTTGTGTCAGCAACCTGATGCTCTAAACCCCTTTGAAGGATATGGAATAGTTCAGTGTAATTGTTTTGGATGTCCAGCTTCCTTCTGAGAAATCCGTCTGCTTCTTTTAAATCCCGGAGTCACTGAGTGATCAGAGGGGGCTCTGGAAAGCGTTACCCATTAACGATCTAGAGCACATTCTCTGCACCCTTTCTCCCCCACCCACTCCAGGGAAAAATTAAGGCAGGAGGGAATGTGTCCAAAGACAGCCTTTTCTCTCCATTGCTATAGTTACTTGGCAATTAGACCCTCTCAGTTTAATATTGAGTATTTATTATTGTATGACTCCAAGGTGATGTTTAGAACATGCGGTTTTGAAAAACCTGTTTTGCATTTCACAGCCTGGCGTGAGCTGTCCCTGGGTTCCTTCCCTTCCTTCTTTCCTCATGCTCTCCGCCCCTTTCTTTCCAGTCTTTTTGTCAGTATTGTAAATATATATGTGGAAAAAATACAGGAGGCTGGGCAACGAAAGAAGCCAGAAAGCTTCAAAAATCCCTACTGTTCTCTGATGGAAATCAAACTGCAGTAGGTTCAGGCCTTCTATCACCAGTTGACTTAATCATATATATATGCCTTGCTAGAGTTGTGTATTAAATTAACAGGATTGATCACAGGCTAAATGTTAGGCTTTCACTGCTGGTTAGTTAAGCAGATAACCATCAAAGAACGAAGAGCCCGAATTGAGAATCCAAGATGAATTGGTACTGCTGCTGTTCTCCAAAGCTGTATTTCCCTGGTGCCCTGGGGAAGAAGCCATGCAGAGAGCGTGAAGACAGCGCAGTCCCTGCATGCGCCCTGAGGTGAGGAGTTTCCCCTGTGCTGCAATAGACACAGCTTGCAGCCCCCTACTCAACACACCACGCTGCTTTCTGTTAACTATTTGTCCCAGCTTCTGCATAGTGCAGTATAAAGTCCTGATCCTTCCCCAGGATGAGGATATCGCCTCTTACTCTGACGCTAGGCACATTTTCAAAGAATCCTGTAGCACCTTTCCTGTCAGTTCCTCGTTGGGCATTAATGTGCTCCTGATCTCTTTTCCAAAGCACACACATGTAAGTTCTTGCATATTTTTAAAATAACATGAATATCCTTCCACGCACATATTTTTTTTCTGCCAAGAGCAGCAGTAATCTGCATAGGAAAACAGAAGTGTAGGAGTTATCTGCTTGAAATGGTTGACAGCCTTAGTACTGGGTCCCCACTTTGCTGTCTGCCCTCTCAAAACCCTTCTTTTATGTTAGAGAGAGAATCAGACCCAGGCAGAAAACTTCTCCTCTCAGCCACCACTCCAGTTCATTTATTTTTTCTCACACTTAAGCATCCATATCTGTTGGCAAATGCTGGTTTTATTTTCCTCTCTGAAAGCCTGCTTGCTACTCGAGCAACAACAAAAAGAAGTCTAAATCTGAAGTCTGAGGAAAAAGAAACCCCTTCCCAGCAGGACTTTGCCTTAGAATGGGAAAAGTGCCAGAGGCTCCATTAAATCTACTTTGCTGTTAGTGATTTTATGTGGAAGGCGGTCAGATCCAGGGGGATGAACAATAGGCTAAGGGCTGAGGTAGGCTTTCATTAGGAAATACAGCTCACGATGCAGAGCGAAGTATCATTCAGCCTTTTCATAGTGATCACATGCACGTTAATAAGCAAGTCCATTTTGTGTCTGTGCTAATGTAATTTCATGCCAGTTTCGCAAAGCTGATGTAATGTTGCATGCAGTGGTGTGGTACTGCTGGTTACAGATGTCAGGTACGGCTGATTGAAGTGGAACTCTGAAAAACTGAACCATACGTGTCACACCTTGTGGTGCTAATTCTGCTTTAAGCTGCTTTTGCTGTGAATATGAAGTTTGCCTACAAAACCTGTGGAGGAAAGCACTTATGTGGAAAGAGTGGTCTGTGCTTTTGTGAACTGCTGTGTTTTGTCAGTCTCCAGTACAGGCATCAACACCGATATGACACTTCCCATCTTCCTTCGATGTCTATAATTTTGTGATCCACTTTTTAGGTCAGTGGTGGAAATAGGAGAAGAACCAATGAGCTGTATTGATAGAGGTTTTCTAACGTATAAACCCTCGAAAGAGTGCTACTTCTCAGCTCTTTAAGTATGTTTTTCCATTCATCTGTGTCACTGGTTAATTCTATACAGATTCTAACTAGTGAACCATGACTACTGTATGAAGAAGGAATCCAGGTCCTTACAATTCTTTTGGCTGGCACATTAGCAAGCTTCCAATGAAGTGCAACGTGTCAAGGAAAAAGTACAGGAATGGAAAATTTGGTTTCTTTATGGTGCATTTAATCAGCTTCTCCTTGCTTCTTTTTTAATGACATTATTTCTACAGTTGATGACCAAGTTCTCAATACTCTCTTTGCTCAGGCTGAGACATTTTGAAAGGTCCTGTATCAAGCTCTCTTAATTATAGTATGAAGTTAAAAGAGCAGTCGCAAGGACAGAACTAAACGGCAGCCCTGGATATGCAGCTAAGAGGAATGTAGTAAAAAACAACGATCCCAGTAATCCTGCCATCCACTCTTCTGGACTGATACTCAAAGAAAGCCTCACGGTCCGTTTCTGGACAGACACTGCTGAATTTTGTCACGTGAGGTTGCAGATAGGTCTCAGTCACATTTGCCCATTTGTATCGCACATTTTGTAAAACACAACTGGGTAAAGGCTATGGGACGTGGAAACTGTGGCTGCAAACAATTCCAAGGCATAGCGGGAGACTGCTCGCAAAAGGTGGGCAGGTATTTCTGGACCAAAAGAAAGCAATTGCTATTAGTGGATGAGGATGTTACTTCATAGGTTTAAAAATAAATAAAAAATCATTCTCTTATGTCTAAGGTATGGTCACAAACTGCAGAGATGTGACTTTGTAAACGCCCTCTGTGCCTGTTGGCTTCAGCTGAGTGAACCCATCTGCACCTCAGACTGGGAAAGAGGGCCGTGAGAAATGATGTGGTCTCACCTATTTAGGCAAAAGGCATAAAAATAAAGAAAAAGCTCAAAGTTGGATAAATCTTGTGCCTCTAACAATACGGGTGCTTGAGTGACACGTAACCTTTAATTTTTCTGCCAGTAATGTGACAGAGCTGCACGGGCGGTAGAGTGTGTAATTTTTGCCAGTATCTGGACATTTTAGGCTGCCAGGCTTACGGTCTTTTACGCTCATCAAAGGAGCAGGTAGGCAGCAGATCCACTTGGGTGCTGGCAAAGCGAAAAATCTCATTTTGGGGCCTGTTTTTAGCATTCTTTGTATGGGAGGAGGAGTGCTTCAAACCAAACGGCCAGCGTGTTGGTTTTTATTAAACACCGTATTTTGATTTACTCCTCAGCTCCTGCAGTGAACGAGAAAACTCTCAAAACCTTTATTCTCCAGAGTACACTCATCAAAATTGCCTTGGAATTAGAATGGGATGGAGGCTTTTGTGTTTGTTTGTGTGCTATTTTGACAGCGTGTACGGAGATCTCCATAGAGAGAACTATCTGTGGCTTGAATATGGAATTCCAGGCTGCCGGGTAGCGTTTTAGGTACCTTTTCCCTATATCAGTTTCCAAGAAACACTCGGTTTTCAGCCTCAAATCAAGTGATGCTGCTGGTTTACTGACTCTGACTAATAAAACCCAGCAAGCTAAACCGTACCATTGCTAGAAGTAGAGACTCCTGCAGCAGTAAATTCCATTTATGAGAACTCCTAATAAAAGTTTACATGTCTTTCAAGTGCCACAAGCTGGGCATGAAAGAAAATGGGCAATCTGAGTTAAAAAAAAAGCCTAAGTTGTCTTTTTCTTTAATAGAAAAATGAATATTCGATGGAATCTTAACGTTTTCTCTAGGTTGTTGTTTCTAAGTATGTTCTCAGTCATCGTTGGTCTGGGCTAACTAGTGGAATAAAGAAAATAAACAGCATTTCACCATGCATGCAACGTATGCAGGAGGATAAAATAAACACATCTTGTTAGACCTCAAATCCTCTATGAAGTTCTGGCTAAATGTGAAAAGTACTCTGTAATGCTAATAAGAAGTATTTATCCTTTTGCTTCCTTGAACATAATCAAACATACAGGGAAAGCATATGTATTTTATAGTTGCTGATTGCAAGATCAAAAGCCTTGTTATTAATTGCACATGAATCTGATGTTGCAGGGCTGGTTAGCCGTCAACTAACATAATTGTTTGCTTCCTTTGTTTATAGGCCCTCGTCTTGGGGATGCACAATGCCTGCCGCTAAGCCGCCCTCTTTTCTCTTTAGGTGGACGATTCCACGCTGGGAGGTGTGGGAAATGCCCGCGGCGCAGCTAGCACCGTCTCCCAGCACCAAGATTTACGGAACGGCTCCCACTCAGAGACTGCATGGGCTTTGTTTGGTGACAGCCCCTCCAAGAACTGCACCAGAAGGTAGGTTGGCTACAACTCTAGTTACATATGTAAAGCCTTCTGCCTGCTGAGATCCACTCCACGCTGCAAATTGCAGGCTACCAGAAGAGCCTGGCCCTACGTTTAATAAACAAACAAACAAAAAAATTCCCTTCAGCATGTCCTGCTATAAACAATCAAAGCGAGCAGCTGGTCCTCATTTGAAAAGATGTTACATCAATTTCAAAAGGCATCTGCAGATCTTCTTAATGCAAATATTTTGGGGAAAACAAAAAGCAGCTGTTTATTCTTCTTTATACCTATTAGCAGGAAAACAAAATCCAGGATGCTTGTATTTCTTCTTTTAAGAAAAACATCCTCTTGGCATCAACATTCATTTGGATCTCAAAACGTTTAAAATATACTAGGCTGCAGAACTCTGTTTTTGCTCTGTTTCTTCAACAAGCAGCTAGAAATGCTTTTTGTTCATGGCTGTAAGAGCTGTTGAACTAAAAGCAAAGCAATCACTGAGTAGCTTGCATGGGTTTTGTGACAAAAGATGTGAAGTTTAGAACATGCATTTTCAATTGTATCAGTTCTGTCCTCCCAGACCCTGCCTCAAGGAAAACGCGCATCAGATGTGTGGACCCCTGTAAAAGGGATGAATAATCCATCACGTAATGAAAGAGCTGCTTTTTCTTAATTCCTGCTGGTAATTACTCTCAGGAAACCTAGGGACAGAAGGATCTGGGGATTGCAAGATACAAGGCACTTCAGATTGCTACAGATTACAAACTGGCTTCAAGGAAGTTGGGCTGCCTAGTATTGGCGAATAATTGAATTTGGAGACTGTAGGGCAGGAAATGCCTTCTGAGGTCATGTGGCTCCTCTACAAGAGGTTGGCAAGGTTTCCCATCCTAGGGTTTATTTGGTAGTGTTTTTTATGTGCTGTTGAGGGCTTTTATGTGCTTTTGTTTGCCTGTGAAGTAATGTAACTCCTGTTTTTCCTGAGGTTATGAGAATCATAGAAACACAAGGTTGGAAAGGACCCACAAGATCATCTAGCCCAGCCATCCTCCTATCACCAACACTAGCCACTCAATCAGATCTCATAGCACCTCATCCAGGCGCTTCTTGAACACCATGAGGGACGACGGTGACTCCACCACCCCCCTGGGCAGGCCGTTCCAGTGCCTGACCACTCTTTGAGAGAACAACTTTTTCCTGATAGGTAATCTAAATCTCCCCTGGCACAACTTGAGGCCATTTCCTCGAGTCCTACCATTAGTTATCTGAGAGGACGACTCTCTCCTCATCACAACCTCCCTTCAGGACGTTGTGGAGTGCAGCGAGGTCTCCCCTGAGCCTCCTCTGCTCCAGACTAAACAATTCCAGCTCCCTCAATTTAGGCAATTATCAAGGCATAGATGACATCCCAACTTGGGGCCATCTGCAAACTCACTGAGGGTGCACTTAATCCCCTCATCTAGATCATCAATAAGGACATTAAACGAGATAGGCCCCGGTACCAACCCCTGGGGGACACCACGTGCAGCGGGACGCCAGCTGGACTTAACTCCAGTACCCACTGCCTGCCAGGCAAATCCTTCTACTGCTTTCTGTCCATTGCTTCCCAGATTCATTTTGTTCCTGCACTGAAAAACCAGAGGTTTAAAAATGACATGAAGGAATGAAAAAAAAAACCAAAAGTGGGCAAAGGTTAACTAAAAAAAAATCAGTGGCAGCAGGCTGCCAGTCATCAACATATCGACGGTGCAGACTGACCTCTGTAACAGTTACGCCCTGACACAGGCTGGTGGCTCCCGCTGGCTGCCGTAACGGAATGCAAACGGCCGAGTAGTAATTTCCTGGGAAATTAGCTCGTTGGTTTAGAAACTGGAAGTTGCAGCTGGTTTGCCCTCGTAAGTAAAACGAACGCGGTCAGAGTTGTCAGGTCTTGGAAGGTCCTGTTTGGTATCTGATAGCTACTAAATTTACGAGTCAATCCACAAATGTTTGTGATAATGTCTTGAGGGAGGTCAGAGCTCGGCCGTGGTTGTCTCCTGGTGGATGGATGTACCACAGAACGTAACAGCACAGGAAAAAATGAAGCTGTTCCCTTAAGAATACATCCTTTCTGTCACAGCTGCGCACGTGCTGTGGAGTTTCGCACCATCTCCAGGAAGAACGCATCCGAGTAGGAAGCGGTGCGAGACTCCCATGACAACATTTCCAGTTTCTACAGCAAACTGAGGAAGGTAAATGGAACAGCAGCAGGACTTCGGGCTCACGAGGGCCAAGTCCGCAGTGGAGGAGCCAGGGAGCTCCAGCAGAGGGTTCTTGGGCTCCTGGCACCAAGCCTGTTGGTGCAACGCAGGCCAAAATATTTTTCCCAAAGCGTAGCAGAGGAACGTGGCGCCACATATTAACTGAGATGATCTCCCAGGTTAATTAGGGAGGCTGCATCTGTTAAATGCGCGTGTCCTGATTGGGGGAGTGTAAGTATTGAGTCTGGGATTGGTTTTATCTGAGATCACTGAACTGTCAATGAGCACGTTAGGAAAAAAGAGCGTATTTCTTCCTGGAACAGCCTGAGAAAAGCAAACATGTTTTATTTGTGCATACACCCAGGTTTGCTGATTTTTATCTCGCTTTTGAGATCTGTCACGCAGCTGCCCAAGCCCTGAAGCCATCAAAATGTGTAAGCACCTGCTTACCTTCCAGCAGGCACCTACACGCTTTGCCGAATCAAAGGCTCAGCTCCCCGAGAAGGCCGAACAGCCGCCGCTCGGACAAACCAGCGATGTCGCTCCGTACCCAGCGGCCGGCCGGTTGTCCCCGGCGCTTGGGGGGTAAGGCAGCCGAGGTGTGACCGGCAGCACGAGTCACGCTGGGGTGCGAAGGCGAGGCCTGGGGGTTCGCAGCGCTGACGCCCCCCCGAAGCGCTCCTCCTTTACCCGAGGGCGGCTGCGGGGCTAGACCAGAACCCGCGAAGGCCGGCGCGCCGGCGCGCCATCACGCGGACCCCGACCCCGCCCTCCGCCGCCGCTGATTGGCCGCCTCCTCCCGGCCTCGTTCCCGCGCTGCCATTGGTCGCTCCCCCGCCCTCCCCGCCGCCCCTCCCCGCCCCGTTGGCGCGCGGCGCTCCATACTTGGCGATGCCTGGCGAGCCGCGCGCCGATTGGCTGGACGGGAGCGGCGAGGGGGGGCGGAGGGGCGGGGCCGGCGCGCGGCGCTGACCCGGATGTTCACTCCTAGGCAACGGCGGAAGTGGAAGGGGCCGCGGCCTGCCTCGGACGGAGAGCGGAGGGGAACCGGGAGGCGCCGCCGTCGCTACCGCCCAGCGCAGCCCCGCCGAGCCCAGCCGCCATGGTGAGCCCCGGGGGAGCGGGGGGAGGCTGTGGGAACCGGGGGGTGGACGCTGGGAGGCCGGGGAGGAGGCTGGGAGGCGGCGGCGGGCCCCTCCCGGTGCATCCCCGGGGCTGGGCCCGGCCCCCGGTTGTTTCCCGTAAGGGAGCGGCTGCTCCGCGGGCGGGCCTCGGGGCGCTCCGAGCCTCTCCTGCCGCGGGTCGGGAGCCTCGGGTGGGTACCCGTGAGGCGGCAGGGCCGTGCTGCCGGGCTCCGGTGGGGGCTGCGGGACGTGGGGGAGCCCCCGGGGCAGCGGGGGGTGGTGCGGCGGCGAGCGGTGCGTCTGGGCACCGGGGGGAGCCCGGCGGTTTTCGCCTGGAGCCCGGGGATTGTGAGGCCGTGGAACGCGGTCTGGATTGTGCGGTGGTTGCTGAATGGATCAGGCCAAGGGCCGGCCCCGCGATCTCGTTTCGGTGCCGGGCGTGAAGGGGGCTGCGGTCCCGGCAGGCTGCGGCAACGCGTCCGGGAGGGGGGGAACCGACCTGGGCGTGCTGGGCTCGGCCCGGAGGGGTGCGTGCTTCTGGGGAGCCTGGCAGCCCTGGGGCGCTGCGCAGCGGTGTAACCCCTGCGGTGGAAGCTTTTGCTTGGTATCGCCAAGGACTCGGTGCTGCTCGGGGTTCTGTGGGCGAGGTGGTTCAACCGAAGCTTTGGAGGATGCTCAAACATGGTTTGAGTTAAAAGTCACCGTGCCCGGCTACCCAGCAGTATTAAGGCTGGTTCAGTGAACGACTCTTTTCTGGTCTTTTCCTGTGAGAAGAGGCAACGCTTTATTTTATTTCTCTGACACTGGAGGTCACAGCGATCGCGCCCCCTGCGCTGTGCAAGACGAAGCTCTTTAGGTTTCAAGGGAGAGGTGAGGAGCGCCTCAGGTTCTGTTCCTGGACAAATGCCGTACCTGGCAGCTGAGTGCGCCGCTCACCGGGTGGAGCAGCTTGATTCTGCTGCCCAACTTTAAATCAAGGTGCCTGAAGGGGCGTGAGACCTGACGGCAGGCGTTGCTGACAATTCTGCCACGGCAGAAATCTTCCCAGGGAAAGGCTTCAAGGAAAACAAGTGGGCTTTGTGTAAACTGGCCATGGTGATACAGGCTTCGCTTCTGAGGGGATGCCAAAGCGCGCTGTTAGAACTCCGCTGGGGTTTAGGTGCGGCTCTGTCCCTCTCGCTGAGGAGGCAGAACACAAACCCCTCAGAAGTTCTGGGAATGCTCCAAGCCGATGCTGTCTGCATCTGTTCGCCTTCAGTAATGGAGAGGGGTGGGCGTGGGGAGCTCTGGTCAGCCTCAGCCCCCATCCGGATCTCAGAGCGCTCCCAGGATCTCCCGTGTCGGTGGGCATGAGAGGCCGGCGCCTCCAAATGCTCCACGCCGGGACTGGAACGGCCCCGGCACCGCAGGCTCCGGCAAGTCTTGGGGAGGCTGGGACAAGCTGGCATGGCTCGGGGCGTTGTGCCCAACACTGCCTTGGTGCTGTCGTCCCCTCCGCGCAGTCGTTTAAGACCCTCTCGGGTCTGAATTGCCCCTGGGGAGTTCCAGATGTCGGGAGCGTTGGCGTTTCGGTCAGGTGCGCGCTGAGATGGGGCAGGGCAACGCGTGGAGCTTACAGACCGGGCAGGTGCTGTCTGCTGTGCTAAAAATAAACCGAGGGCGCTGCTCAGGGCAAAGCAGGACTTGAGGCAGTGCTGGCTTCGGGAACCGAGGGGCAGGAATGGCTGGAATCCCCTTACCCTTTGTGAAAATAAAAGCCTTCCTTTCCAGGTGACCCGAAACGTTCGCGAGTAATTCTTGCGTTGTGCGGCTCTTCAGGAACAGGCAGACGAGCTTAGCAAAATTTACAGCTTAATCAACCCTAAATACAAGAAATAAATGTCTGCTGCAGCTTCATGGCTTCATCGATACCTTGGTTCTGTGCCGGTGCTACCAAAACAACCCTGAGTGACTCGCGGAACCGAACACAGCCGCTCGGAGCCGCTTGTGTTGCTTTTCAAACCCCCACGCGTGGCATAAGAGCTCGGGGCAGGCATTCAGCGTCCACTCCGAGTCCTTTGTGCCTTGTGCCTTCGGGGAAACATCACCTGAAGCTAATTCACAGAGTCCATGTCTTATTAGCCAAGCTAAACGTTATCTAAAAGGTGAATCCCCAAAGCGATGGAGTCAGAGGGTGGTGTTGGGACGGGGAGCGCTGCCGCGGTGCTTCCCCTTGCATCTCCCTGTGGTAGCCACAGAAAAACGGCTTCGGGCTGGAGCTGTTCAAGTGGGATTTCCTCATGGGGAACACGCGCGTGCTTCTACCTCACTGCCTGGCAGCTGGGAGTAAACCAAAAAGAAATTACAGTTCACCTCTTCTGAATTTGTATTTTTAGTGGTTGTTGCTGCAGCTGGATAGAGGAAGGGCTTCAGGAGGGCCGCGTTGCTGCTGCCTTCCACGTCTAGTTCTGCAGTCGTCAGCTGTCCTTCTCTTGGCTGAATTCAATGCGTGCAGGGTGTCTGGTGGATGTGGGGAGTGATCATTGTCCCCTTGCACTGGTGCACGTTGCAGTCACGTTGCCTCAAGTTTTATTTCACCTTCCAGGTGGTTCAGTGCCCGCGGAGGAGCCGGCACTTTTACTGGGGAGGCAGCACAAGCAGCTTAGGTGTGTGCTACGCCCGGTTTTCCACCCCACTCCTACACAACGCGAGGTTTTAGAGCTTTTTTCCAGACCAAGGACGCAATTACTAAAGTTTAAGGCGATCAAAATCGTGTAGGGCCTCTGTTCACATACGTGGTGTTGTTCACTTGACGTGCGTTATCGATTCCCCCTTTCCTGGTGATTTGTGCGAGGAGTTCCGAGGAGTTTGGAAAGCCCCAACCAAACCTTTGTCTCTCTCCCCCCCGATGCACAAGATCCCAGACTTGGATTTTTCTTCATTTTCCCACGTCCTAATCCTTTGCCGTTTCCAGGAAGTTGGGGGGGGAGAAATCTCACCTTAAAACGTGGGATTTCCAGTCTGAATTTCCATTCCAGGCGAAACCCCCGTGGTGTGACGGAGCAGTGAGTGCATCCCAGCACCCCGAGCCTTCCCCCAGCTTCCTGGTCTCTTCAGCTATGCTCCAGCACAGGTTTCCTTTGCTGACGGGTTCTGTTAATTAATAAAACCTTCCCTAGCTTGTACGTAAAGGTCAGGAATTCAGAAATGTGCGAACACAAAGCTCCGGGGGCTTACCTGAGCTGGGTAACGCCGGGTTCCTGTCCCCGGGACCTGCTGGGGCAGCTGCCACCCGCTTGGGTCCCAAGGCCGGGTGGGACGGAGCCTTCCAAAGGGCTTCTCCTGGGGACTGGGCGCTCCCCCCCACGCGGCAGGAGAGCTGCTTGCTTCTGAAATGTCCTTTATGGGGCCCGGGGGTGAACACCGAGCAAGTTTCGAAGAGATTTCCCTGTTTGAGCTGGGAGGATTTGTTACGGGAAGCAAACGGGGAAAGCTTGAGGAAGCTGCTCCGCTCGGTTCCTAATTATGAAGTTGTAATTGGCCACGGGAGGGGCTGTCTGGGCAGTGCCAATGGGATCTTTTATCCGGATTTTTGGATACAACAAAACTTGGAGCCGCAGAATCAGAAATGAGATCTCTCTCTTTTATTGTGATTGCCCCAAACGAGCTTTTATTTACAACGAGTTTAATTGCGTTAGGTAGCGTTTTGTGCTGGGCTCCCTAGAATGGTGGCCTGAGCTGTGGTGTCCAGCAGCAAGACAAGTTTCTGGTAGCAGCAGGCGCTGTTCCTTGGCCCTGCCTTCCTCTCTTAGGGTCTAGAACCAGAACAGCGCCCTGGAGCCGCTGCTCTTTGTGCCACCGCTTCCAAGTGGGGCTGAAGATCTGCAGGATGTATTTGCAGGCACTTCTCGTAAATGACCTGCTTCGTTCCTCCTCCAGGCGAGGTAAACCTGCTGCTTTATGTTCCATATGTGTAATCTGTGCTGTTTTTCATCGCGGGCTCGGTTTGGGAGCCCAGCCTCCTGGTTCAAAGCCCTCAGGACGCTTGTGTTTGGGTCCTTGCTGCCGCTCTGAGGACGGATGCCCACCGGGTCGGTCTGTTCCAGGACGCCGACTCCTCTCCCGGTGGATCGAGGTGGAATTCCCAGCACGTCCTTGTTGCAGAGAGGACGTTGTCACCAGCCTGGGTGACAGCGGAACCCCATGCTCTAACAACTGAGCGGCACCGGCTGGACAAGAACGAAAACAGCGCTTAAAGAGGATTTTACATGGAAGGAAAAAGGGTTGAGAACGCACCGAAGACGGGAGCTTAGCCTTAAGCCACCAGCCCACAACGCCAGAAATAACACGATCCTTCTTCTCGCAGGGAATTCCGTTTGCACGCCTTTGTGTGACGGTTCTGGTTTGTCTTCTCTGGCAAAGCGCCGAGCTTGGAAGTGCCTTCCCCTTTCTGCTTTGGTAAATGTTGGAAGCGCCTTCCCCTTTTTGCTTTGGTAAATGCTGGGATTTAAAAAAAAAAAAGGCTCAAAGCACCGGTGGGGGCGGCTGGGGGCTGCCTGAGAGCCTGTGCTGGCAACAGGGCTCAGGAAACGAGAGATGGCTTTTTGTAAATTGAATCCAAAGGATGGCAAAGCTGTGAAATGATGGAATGAGATAAAATACCGGCTACGGCACGCTGACCGCAGCGCTTGCAAACCGTGTTTATCCCCTGAGTGCCGTCCCTGTGCAAGCTTAGGGCTGGTCACGGAGCCTTCGGGGCGTGATGCTGTGGATTTCTGTGGTCTTGGCTCAGCAGTGCCGCTGCTCCGCTCAAATCCAGCTTTCACGTAGCCGTGGGTACAGGTGGGGCCGTTCCGGAGCGTGGAAAGGTAGAAATTGGCCAGGCGGAGTAACTCCGAACCTCACCCTAAACCGAGGGAGAAATCTGGCGTGGGTTGGAATTGGCAAATGCGTGTCAGGTGAAACGCTGCTCCGTTATAACCCGTCGCTGCTACTCAGCTTGGAAAGCCTGGGAAACCATCGCGTGGTTCAATGCGCGCCGTGTGCCCGCGGCTCTGGCGTGGGGTAGGTCAGGCGCCTCCGTAAACAGCAAGGGAAACGTAAAAGGACGGAAAGAGTGGGCAAGGATAGGAGCGAAGAGTAAGGGAAGGAATTCCAGGGGACGTGGATGTGTTGTTTGGTGGAGACGGGATAATTTTAAGGCCTAAGTTCACGCAAAACCGTCAGCTTCCTAGATTTAAGCTTGGAATTTGTATCAGCGAATCCCTGGGATGAAAGCGAGCTTTCCTGCAAGCTTTGTGGCGTAACCCGCAGCGTACGCCTTGCTAGGCACGAGCAGAAGGCACATTGACCTACTTTTCTGACCTTTTAGGCAATCGGAGACCAGGGAGGGATGAGGGCTAACGAGATAACCCCTCTGTGCCTTGCCAGGCATCCGGTTACTTGCCGGAGTTATCTCGTGAATTTACAACCCTGGCTACCAGAGCGGGGGGCGCTGGAAGGCGCCGAGCTTGCGTGGTGCCAACCCGTGCCCGGGCCGGCGGAGCGAGGCGCCGCAGGCGGCCCCACGTGCGGCGATGGCTCCAAAACCTTCGTGGTGAGGCGTGGCTGAGCTCGTGGCCACCTCGCTGCCGGAGAACTCGCCTCCGGGCTGCCGTGATAACGTGAGCTTTCCCCGAAGGGTTTTGACGGTAGCGAATTCTTGCATGAAAACATCTTAGGTGGCAGCTGACTGGAAGGAGAACGCGGGCGGCTGGGAATGACTCGCCGAGCTGGGCTGTTCCTGCAAGAGCAAAGCTCCCCGTTTGGATCAGGTGGTTCCTGTGCTGCTGCCGGCTACGTCGAGTCAAAAGCAAGCGCGTAGGATAAAGGAGCGTCTGGAAAAGGTTACCCGGTGTTCCCGGGATAAAAACCAGCACCACAAACGCCACCGTGCAAGCAGTGCAGTGCGGTCGGGATGACAAATGGCGGCGCTGACTCTCAAGAGCTGTTGTGTTTGTCGTGAGCAGGGATGAGCTCGACAGAAATGAAGCTGAGGAACTTCCCCGTGTAACCCATGCACGTCTGAATATCCCCAGGTGAATGCCCCGTGGGCTCAGCCCCAGGCGTTCCCCAGTGTGGTTGAAACAAGTGGCTTCCCTGAGGGCTCCCAAGGTCTGGTACCTCGAGGCTGCCCTCTGGAAAAGGGGCTGCAGCTCCTGCTGAAATCCCGTAGTTAGGAATCTCCTGACAGCAGCGCGGCTGTAACGCAGAGCTGCTTCAGTTCCAAGTGCTGGCAGCTTCTGTCTTGCTGCGTTGTCTCAGTTGCCGCCGTTTGAACTCCTTGCAGCTCGCTGCTGTGCCTCCCAGTCCCAGAACCCGTCCGGCCTGGTGGCACTGAGCTCGGTTCTGGTCAGCCTTTGCCAAGGGTTCCCAGCAGGGCGCTTCCTCAGCGGTATTTGGATGGAAGGCGAGGCACAGTGGGTGAGAAACAGGTCATGGGGCTGGGGAGCCATCGCAGACCTCCTGCCAGCCTATGTCAGAGGCCGAGCTGACGCGGGTGGCCAGGGACAGGTGCTTTACGCTGCGAATGAAGTGGGAGGATGGCGACGAGGGAGCGTTCATCGGTAACCTGGGGTACATCCGCAGGGCTGGAGCAGGGAGCCGTGTGCTGCAATCTCCCGGAGGTAACAGACGTTTCTGCAGAGAGCTGATGAGGTCAGGGAGATCCTGCCAATGATTTCCTGTCGCAGGCACTGCAGGAGCTCCGCTGGCAGCGCCGATCCTGCCTTTGGTGGCTTCACAGCTTTGAAGAACGCAAGGCCTGCACCACCCCTTAGCGCGTGCCAGAGGATTTGCGAAGCGACAGAAAGTGAGCCTGGCTTTTCCTTCTGCGTGGCTAAGATTTCACACCTACAGAAATACCTAACAAAAACACGTTGATTTTGTGTTAAACCCGGACTTAAACTGGGGAAGAAAAAATAACCGCAACTGCTCAGCAGTAACAGCAGCCTGGTTAAATTTCTTCACAGTTACCTGGAATAGGCGGTCAGCTCCACGGTCAACTTGAGTGACTTGAATCCCATTTATTAAGAGTTACCAACGCAGCTCTGCAGACCAGCTCTTCTGCGGGGCTGTTTCCCTGCCGTTCCCCTCTTACCCTTTCACGTGGGGCTCACGGATTTCACGTTCACTGGGCGCCGTGATTTACTGGGCAATGACTTTTTGCAAACTTTCCGCTTCACGGGAATTCCTGGCAGCAGATGAAAGCCGGTAAATTACATTGTCACCTTGACTAAATAAAACATTGTTTCTGTTACCCAGAAGACAAACAGCAGGGCAGAAATCATTAGTGCTGGTGGCAGAAGGGCACGAGGAATAGCAGCCTGTTCCCAGAAAGCCTCGGTGCCGGTCCGCCCTGCTGGTACGTGGGGGCTCTGTGCGTTGGGCAGGTGACAGATTTGCCCCCGGACTCTGTATGAACTGAAACAATAGGTGCTGAGCTAGGTTTGAAAGCACAGGTGGGTTTTGAACCCCTTTCAAGGCGTCCTTGCTTGCTTCACCGTGTGCTGTACGCCCGTGGCAGCGCCAGCGGGAGCCCAAGTGGACAAACGGCCCCCCGGGAGCGTGAAGGGGCTGCAGGACGTCCGCCAGGAGATGCTGAGCTCCTGCCTCTAAAGCAAGCAGCGAATTGCCAGCTAACGGCCTGCTCCACGCTGTCGAGGTTCCTTGTTTTTTCCTCAGTTGGTGTCATCTGACGAAGAGCTGTTCCACGAGACCGAGCTTCTTAGGGAAGTGGTGCCATGGGCTCTGGTTTATTCGGAACCCGCTGGATGGAAACGCCTTCGGTGTGTTATGATCCGCTCGGTAACGGCTTCGGAGGCTGCGTAAAGGTGTTGGGTGGCGTTCCGTGCGTGCTGAAGAGTGCTGCTTGATTTGGGGGTCAGAATGATGTAGTCCAACGTGAAACAGGATTCAAAAAGCACTTGAAAGCGTCAGCTCAAAGGCAAAGAAACAAACGAGGGCGTAGGAAAATGCTGAGCGTGAGCTTTGAAGAGCTCGAGTGCAGGAGCAGATTCTTCGGTGGTTGCTCCTAGATGACCACGGCCGCTTGCTTCGTCTCTCTAGGACTTGCCTTGTGCCATCAGCCTGGAATAGTGACAAGTATCCGGTGTCACCACCATGCTGGTGGCAATGAAACTGCAGCTGCCTCACTTGCTCTCCTTCCCGTCGATTATTTTAGTTCCCCACGCGACCCTGTGGAGCAAGCAGCTGAGTTCCTCTTCTCCTCTTCACAGTGGTCCTGCAGGGATCCCTGGTGAGCGCCTGCCTTGCTGAGATGGGCACGGCTTACATTTCTGGACCGGGGCAGAACAAAAAGTGGTCAAAGCAGCTCTGTCGTTTTTTGACAAGGGCACAGGTGTGTCTGTGGGTACGGCACAGACCTGGATTTAGAACACCAGCCTTGAACGTGGTTCTGGTCACGTGTTGGCACCAGTGCTGCTGCTTTGTGGCGTGCTCACATCTCTCCAGAACATGGCGAGCCATCACTTCTTGCTTTTATTTTAACCTTCAGTCCTTCTCGTTTGGAATCTGATGAACGGGCCTTCGCAGCAGCCGCTCTGCCTCGGGCTGCCTCGGCCACAGCAGCAAGGTAACAGCAAGTGGGGCTCAGTGTTGGTACAGATCTGACGTGGCCACCGCTGTCAGAAGATAAAAGCCCCAGAAAGCACCGACCAGACAGGACCAAGCTAGGAGCAGGTTGAGGAGACTTTGTCTGCACCAGCATCGTGTTCTTCTAGTGATCTTTGATCTTTGCTGTCCGTGATGTCTTGTTTTATTGCTGCCCGTGATACCTTCAGCTTTTACTGCGCCTGATGGCTTCTTAACCCTGCTGTGGGCGTCGCTCCCAGTAGCTCACCGTGCTGTCGGGACTCCCTGATCCACAGGGACGTTACAAGTGGCTTCGGGTAGCACCTGCCAGGAGAGGGAAAAATCACGTAGGGAAACAGATTGCAGGGAGACACGCGGTCAATGGAGACATGAATGCAGAACTTGTCTGGGCTTCGTGGATCGGGGTTACTCCCCTTCCATCTGGTGTCTGGGGAAGTGAACGCTGACAGCCCGGAGGGGAACCCTGCACTCAACACGCTGCTGAGCTTTTATTACCCACGGTAAGGATAACTCAACCCCCTGCTCAAGCTTCCAGCAGCAACGCTCTTGTGCTGGGCGACGTGAAAAAGGAGCCTTCTGCCTTCCGAGCGCTGGAAGCTGGCAAGGAGCAGGGTGGGAAGCTGGTCGTCTGTTCCAATTAAACAAAACCAATAATTGTGCCCTTACTGAGCACCCCAAAGCCGTACCATTACTCAGACGTTCCTGGTGGGAGAACTGACAGGAAATGATTTACAACCCGGGGTATGTCTGCAACATAAAAGGAAGAAGAAAAAGCCATTTGCTGGTTGCATCCTTCTGGTCCCGGATTAATTTACGAAGGTATTTTGCTCGGAAGCCGCCCGGCGATCAAAACGGCCTGATGTGCAATGGCTTGAAATGGCCCAAGTTAAGCAAAAGTTTTATTTTTGGTGCCCCTTCTGGGTTTTTATCTTTTATTTCAGTGCTCTGTAAATCGAGATGCTTGCGGCTGGGGTAACTTTTCAGCTGCAGACGTCTCAGCCCCAAGTCAGAATATTCAGCTGATAACACCGCGGGCACCCCTGCCCGAATGGTGAAGGTTTTCACTCTCTAGGCAGTGGTTTTTTAACCTTGATCATCCCTTCTGAAGTACTTTTTAGGTCATCCAGCTCTTCTAAAGTCGCATCAGAGACTGGGGAAGGCATGGAGAAGGCTTTGCGTGGAGCTGGTGCTATGCTTGTGCTTCTGGCTGGGACGATTCGGCTGCCCCAGCGCCTCCCTTCTCAGGCAGGGCTAAGAGAGGAGAAGCTGCCCCTGCAGTAGCACTGAACTACGTCTGCTGGCTGCTCCCGGTTCAGAAGCTAGCTCGGGGCGGTGTTCATGTAAAAATACAATACAGAAGCGAAACCAGTCTGGTTTTCTGTTTGAAGAAACTGCTTGATTCTGTTTGTGCTCAGCAATAACGCAGGCAAATGAGCAGGAGCCATCAGAACAAAGCGGTGAAGACCAGGGAATTAAATCTGCTGATCCATTAAAATCAGAGGGAGAGAGAAGCAAATTCCTGCTGACTGCGAGGCTGGGAGCTGGAAGTGAAATCTCTCACCTGCTTTCAAATGCAGTGGCTTAACCTTGACAAGGGGCAGGGGCTTTGTCTAAGCCCTCTTTTAAAGCCTGGAGTCTAGGTTAAACCTCAGGTACCGGGCAAGGGAGACTTGGGGTAACTTGTGAAAGCCGTCTGTGAACTCTGGCAAGTTTATTTAGTGAAAGGCTCGTGTGGAGGCGTGTGCAAGGAGAAGTGCAAAGTGCTCGGAGAGAAACCAAGCACGGCGTCTGGGGCTACCGGCGGCGTGGTCTTGGAAGGGCTTTGGGTGCGAGTCCGGGCTTCTGGCAGCCGTGTTCATCAGGTGACAGCTCCGCGTGAAACGATGCGAGGGGGTGAGCCATGGATCGGCTGTCGCTGCCCGGTGCTGGGTTAAACCAAACTCTGGTGACTTCCTGAGTTGTTGTGGTTTCTGCGTGGAATGACATCTGTCCGTGCTCGGTGTTTGGCCAACGTTGCCGTGGGATGAACGCAATGAAGAAAGCACCGAGCCACGCCTCTGCGCGCCCCCCGTATAACAAATGGTTTCCAGCACCGTTTTTATCTGAGCCCCCAGAGCGGAGCGCTGGAAGGAGCAGAGCCCAGAGGCCGTTTCAGAGGGTTCCTGACTTTGCTGCTCTTAGTGTGAGAGCAAAAGGCTGAAGGGGAGAGCAGGAGGCAGGCAAAGGAAGCTAAACAAACGTCACTGCTTCCAGAGACGGATTTACAACATCTTGCCCTGCGGTAGTATCACGGGAAAGCTATCGCAGATGCTTAAGTGGAGATTGGAGATAGCCAAATATCTCAGAGGAAACGTATTAAGGAGCTTTCATCTAAGCTAATATTTTCAGTCTTTGAAATTCCTGTGATCTCTTAAATCCTTCGGTGACTCGAGCTGTAATAAAACTTCATTTAGAGTTTCCATCTGAACTCCCTGCTCCTCCGCAGGAGCTCTGTGCTGGATGAAACGAGGAATGATGGAAAACGTCCTGGTAGCTCACGAAGTCCTGCAGCCTCCAAGAGCTTGGCTCCAAGAGAGGCGGCCCGGCTGGTCGCCTCCCCAGCGGGCTGCAAGCCTCTCCGTGTCCAGAGACAAGAGCCGTGCAACGTGTTTGGTCCGGAGATGTGTGGGGAAGCCGTGCCTTTAGGATGGGGGAATTCAGCAGCTGCACGCCTTGCAAAGGTGAAGTTGTGGCGTGGAGACGAGTGGGCTAGGTCGGTGGCAGTGAGGTGACACATCCTGGGTTTCCCAACGACACCTTCCTCTTGTACAGTGCGTGTGAGGGCTTGGTGGGAGTCCCACATGCCTCTAATACCATGCTGCCGTCAAAATTGCAGGGGAAATACATTCCTGGGAGTGTTCTTCCCTCTGTAAATACAGGAAGTGTGTGCAGCTGGGTTGACGCCTTCGATGCGATTCCTCTGTCGGCGTGATTCCCCTGCAATACCCACAGCTGCTCGGGATACTCTGGCTGGGACCGAGGTCGAAACCAAAGGCTACGTGCAAGCACAGACCTGCTTTTAAAAACCTTGCTTCACCTACACTGAGCAAACAAGGAGCAGAGGATAGGAAGGGGTGTGTTTCCCCTTAGGTTCTGAGGCTGAACATAAAGACATCCAGCACCAAAAGGTAGCGCTGCACCGTGTCACCCTTCTGCCTGTGCCAGCGTGGCTTTATGCCGGATCGAGGTGACCGTACGAGCACGGGCTGAAGCACAGGGACAGAGCAGAACCTGCCTGTGTTTTAAGAGGTCTGGCAAGCGAGAAAAAACTGGAGGGTGCTGGTGCTCCGCTGGGCTTTTACCCCGTCGCTACCAGCGCAATGCACGGCAACTGCTGGAATGTTTCATGGTTTTTTGGTTGCACGCAGGTATTTATGCCAGCTACGGCTGAACCTCTGCAGGAATCCCTGCCTTAAACGGGCTTGCTTGTGTCTTCCTGCAGCTGAACGTACCGTTATAAACATGGTCAGTCCAAATTCTTGCCGTTAATCCACAAAACGCTGCGAAGGCAGAGGATCGTCCTTCATTCGGGGTGGTTTATTTAAACTTACCGTGCTATTCAAGGCCAGCTCTGGGTTAACGGTAGCTCTTAACATCGTTTTTTTCCCCCCGGTTTTGGTCTATCAAACAATCCCAGCGCTTCCATAAGCGTTCCCACGGTCCCCAAGCGCGGAGCGTGACCTCGCGGCCGTGTGCCAGCTTTCCTGCCTTGCTGGAAGGGACAGCGGGAGGTAAAAACAATACCTGGAATGAAAGGTCCCCTGCCAGGGCTTGGCTGCTGGAGCTGGGCAGCCGTAGCCCGTCTAAACGACGTCTTTCCCTGGGGACTAAAAGGTTAGTGGGGAACAGTGAGTTTTCCCTTCCCTCTGAAGAAAAGAATGAGATGCTGCCGTCGCTGGGGAGCTTCCTCCCATGAGTTTCTAATTACGCCTGTAGGTTGTGCCTCTGCTCAAGCCTGGGTTGATGTTTCATCTTCATCCGATCTTAAATATTCGGCCCCTCCTGGGAGGAGGGCTGTTTACTGTGCGGAAGGAGAGAGGAAATAATTTGTGACCGCGCTCACGAGCGGTGTTGGAGCGGCTTCCTATTCCCGACCCCGCTCACGACGCGGGGTCGTGGCGCGGAGAGAACTGCCCAGAGCTCGAAGCTTCGCTGGGGGGGTGCCCGGGGAGACTCCGGCAGGGAGGCAGCTCAACCCCCACCTCAGCCCCTTCCCGGTAACCTTCAGTCACTGACACTGAGCAGAGCTAAAGGTGTTGAGACACTCAGCCGTCCCTTTTTTCCCACGATAGTCGATTGATCAATTGTTCTGTGGTTGTGTTTCAGGGGAATTAACTTCGGGCTTATTTTGTCCGAGGGTTTGCTTGTCGCATTACCCAAAAAAAGAGTCCGGGGGCTGAATTTGTGTTACCTGAACGTGTGTTGCATCGGTCTGCCGTAGCTTCTGTTCCTGGTGTTTGCTTTCTGCTTTCCAGGTCGGAGGCTTTGATACTCGCGAGACTCTCGCAGGCAGCTGAGTCGATGCCTAAAGGCCCGTAGGGCTGCAGCTCTTTGCAAACAGGACGTCCTAAAACTTAAACGGGATGAGAAATAAACACAACCTCTTCCAAGCCGGCTGTCTGTAAAATATTTATCTTTTGATAGTGGATGGGCAGCGCCCTTTTAGAACGGGTTTCGTAATGCTGAACCGAGCGGTCCCTCCTTTCCTCCTTGCCAGGGCGCAGATGGATTGCGGGAAGCTCAGCTTCCCACCGCTGCTCGCTGAGCTGGGGGATGCTGCTTCAATAACGTGGCCTCGTAACTGCTGCGTTTTTGAAGTCTTTCTTAAAGACAACTTGTAGAGCTTGGCTGAACGTAGGAAACGAAATTTAAGCTCGTTGCGTGCAGGTAGCTGGGGACAGGGAAGGAAAATGAGAGGAAGAAGCAGTGGCAACGGGCAGCTGGCTGGTGACGCTGAGCAAAGCAAGGTGCAGATGTGGGGCTACCGTGAAGTTTGCAGGAGAGTGCCTCTCTTACGTGCCTTAGGGAGAAGGAGAGCTACAGGTTCTGCTCGTGCAGGGCCTGTGGTAATGCCTGTTGCAGCTTTCCCAGCTCTGAAATGAACCTTAAGCTTTTTTTGCCCGTGTGGGATTGGACGCAGGGCCAGCTGCAACAAGTACCGTTGGGATGCGTTGCTGCAATTCCTCGGAATATTTAAAGCTGCCGATTTCTCAGATACAGACAGGTTGGTTTGTGTTGTGTAGCGAGAAGGAAATGACGGATCATACCTTTGTCTGCCTGTTTCACTCTTTTTTTTTTTTCCCTAAAGCTGAAGGAGGGGGAGAGAGCTCTGTCGGAGCAGAACTTGCCTCGCGTACCGGTTACCTTCAGCTGAGTGGCTCAGCGCAGATGAGGAAGTACCAAAACTGCTGCAGGAAAAGGAACTTTCAGTTCCCTAACTCTGCTCATTGTTGAGGTAGCATGGAAAAACATGGCATTAAACATCTGCACAGGTGTTGGAAACGGTTTTTGGTGGAACCTGACTCCTCTCCATCAGCAGGACGGTGTTAAATTGATGGCATGACACAAGCTTAAGCCGTGTCCTGTGCTTTGGGAAGCTTTTTGCGATACCAAAACTTTATTGAAACCTATCTGCGTTGATCTAACACGCTGCTGGTTAGAGCCGGGAACTGCAGTGCTCGTGTTGGAGTCGACGAGCGCTGCGGTTCTTGTGTCTGTGGGTGTGATGTGCTTGTGTGTCCGCGCTGCCACTGAGGGATGTTCTTGTTTCCGCAGAGTGACCAGCAGCTGGATTGTGCCTTGGATTTGATGAGGCGTCTGCCTCCGCAGCAGATAGAGAAGAATCTCAGCGACCTCATTGACTTGGTGAGTACCGGATGCTCTGACCGAACGGTGACTGAGCCCTAGGCGTGACAAAGATCTGGTATGTAAGAACATTTTCTAAAGCATTTCCAAGCTGTGGTGATGTGTGGTTCTCGTGTTTCGGCAAGGCTGAGGAATGGAGTAATTGCCCAAACAATGTCCTGAATCTACGTGCTTATTTCGGGCAAGCCAGCAGGTACCGCGGTGTGTGCGTGGACGTCCTGCGGATGAAGGCTCATCAGCAGCTTTCTCGATGAAGTCATCGGCGGTTTGGAGGCTGTTTAAAGCAGCTGGGATGGTTTATACAAGCGTGTGCCCTTGTACGTGTGTACTGCCTCCTGATAACTGCCTGCTCAGGGCTGCTTGGGAGTTTCTCACTGTCATGGTTCTCCAGCTCAGGGCACCCCCGAAGTCCGTCATCGGTGTAGCGGGCCTGCGTATCTCTGGTCCTCCTTTTTCTATTCACGTACTTGCAAAAGCCCTTTGCACTGTCACCCACAGACCTGGCCGGCTTCAACTGTAATTGGGCTTTGGCCACGTGAGTTTTCTCCCTACAAAAGCAAACAGCATCCCTGAAAACAGCGTGGCACGGTCCCCTCTGACCTAATCTTCCAGATGTTCGCAGCCGTGGGGCGTTGGTTTGGAACGGAGCTGTTGGACCTTAGAACCAAGCCTCTCCTCCTACCTTCTGGTGAGAACGACACCCCCTTTCTGCGCAGGCCTCAATTTTATGCATGGTGCTGGCAAACCTTACCCCAGAGACCCTAAAAACCTGATGGCTCTGCAGCTCCTCGTGCTAGCACCTCTGAATTAAACCCTTTAAATAATAGCATCCAAACCGTTTATCATCTTTGTACGCGGAAGAGTGGCTGCTTACCAGGGAAAAGCTGAGCTGAGGAGGTCTGCCACGAAGTGGAACTGAAGCTGGTGTTAGTGAGCTTGGGAGGAGCCCTACGGTGAAAAAGCCGGCTGATAGAGATTTACCAAACTCTATTTAAATAGTGTTTGATAAAGGCAAGGTGCAGATAAGAAAGCTCTGTGGGTCGGGAAGGAAATCATTCCCTGCAGGAAGGGATTCTTGTCTTGAAACCATTTACTAATTGGCTACATCTGTGCCACCAAAACTCTTGGCCACCGAAGGCATCATTTTTGTGGCCGTTGCTTGAGGTGGGACCCGATAACCAGATCCTTGTACGGTCTGGTACGGCGTGGCTGTCTTCCTGATGGAATTTGGATGTCAGGGTTTAAGCAACTCGAAGGACCGACCAGAACAATGACTGCTGTGGGGAGCTCTGGTAAGCCTGGCTGTATGATTGCTAAGAGGTTTTTCTAATGACTCAGAAAATTGCTGGTTCCCTCTAAACGTTGGAATGACTTCTGGATGGCGCTCGTTAGCGCTTCGCGTGCTTTCCATCAGCATCACACTCACTGGGCTTTTTTTCATATCGGGAGCATAACATGCAACAGCCCGGTTTGAACCATATTAAGAGGAGGGTCCACGGGATTCCCACACCAGGTGGGGAGCCTCTTCTCTGGGGTGGAGGTGAAATAACTCGTTAACTTTATTGGTGAGACATCTGTGGACCTACCTCTTCTGCAGCCCGCTCTCAGCCTGACCTCCACAAGACACAAGCCTGCGCTCCGTACAAGAGCGGTACCTGCGCTGCCACCTTGTAATAATTCCGAAACCATCACGAGCCAGACTCTAGCAAATGGTTTTTTGACTTTTTTTTTGGCAAGTTTCATCTAAACCTTTACAGCTGATGGCTTTTATTCTGGTTGCTGTACTGTTACCAGAAGAAACTAACACCTTCCTGGGTTTGTAGTGCTGCTGAGGAGGACAGCTGTACGAAGTTCCCTGTTTGAGGTCCCTGTAACTCTGTCAAAACTCTGCCTTTTAATAAAAGAGCATCCTGGTGCCGGTAAGAACGTGTGGGATACGTTCAGGGCTGTACATCACTGCCCCCAAGCGTTGAGCTGACCAAGGCAGAGGGCCTGGACTTCAACACAAAAAGGGTGGGTAGAAGAGCAGAATTTTTGGGTCATCGGCCCTCATCAGACCAGACACTCTTCTTTCATTAGCAAACCAGTTGGTGAGTTGCCCTTTTACCACATCTGTTGTTGCTTTTTCAGACTGCCGAGTCCTCAATTAGAGTTCATTAGAGACCTTGTCAATCACAGGGCTCCAGAAGCGCGGGCTGAAAGGAGTTGTGCGCGGCGCTGGTAATGCGCCCTGGCACGGAGCGCTCTGCTTGGAATCCAATTAGTCGTTAGCTGGAAATAGGCTGCTTGGAGGCTGTCAGTGGCCAAGAGGGCTTTGAAATCGTTGCAGAAAGCGTTCGGTGTCGGCACATGCCTTTCGAAGGACAGCTGATTTAAATCACAATAATTTTCCAAGGAACTCTGGAAACGGGGGTGGCGGGGAAGACTCGGGGTGTGTACCTGTACCTCTCAGCCAGGTCAGAGCAATCCATTTTCCACGAGAGGAACGTTACAAGGGGTTGCACTGCTCTGAGATGGAGCTGTGGTGAGGGTACCCCAAGCAATGACACCTGTGGCATCGCTGTACCATTAAAATCTGTGTCACAAATCCTGTCTCTCTTCCCTGTTGCCTCAAGCTCCCCAGTAGAAGTTGCTGCTGTCGACGTTCTGTGCTTATGGAAGTCAGTTGTGAACCACGTGCTGAAAGGGGGATGTGGAGGGGATTTTCTGGGCGGAAATGCTGCTTTCGTCAGATAAGAGTAAGGTTTTGGTTTCGCTCACGCAAATCCCACTGACTGGCATGAAATAAGGAGCCTGGTGGAGCGGGCACGTGGTTTGTACCGAACGATCTTGGAGAATTGTCCTCCTGCTTCCTTTTTGGAAGGTGACAGCTGTGCAGGAAGTCGGTCCTCAAATGCTTCTAGCTGGTTTTTTCTCCCCAAAAGAAGCCCCATCGGCTTTCAGGCAGTGCTGTCGTGGAGGATCTCTGCCAAGGACACCCTGGAAGCACGAAGCAGGGGAGGTGAGCGTTGGCTGGGATCACGCCTTCCTGAAGCCTCTCTCTTTTCAAGACATCTTCACCGGCACGTCTCGGAGGGGCGCATCCCTGGGAAAGGTGGAGGATGGAGACTGGGTTTGGTGTGCCCAGGGGCCACACGCAGCAAGGGGTCCGTGTCAGGGTTGCCCAGATGGCTTTGGCTTGGGTATGGAAGCTGATGTGCCCTCAGCCTTGGTGAAAGCGAAGCAGGTTCCTCTGTAAGTAAGAATTTCCTGCCGAGTGTTTAATTTGGATGGTTGCCTGCCTGTGCACGTATAAATGAAATGAAAAATCTCGCTGACTCAGAGAAATCAGAAGGCTGGCGTGAGGTGGGACTGGGAAATCATCCTTTCCAAGCTGGAGCATAAAACGGACAAGCAGACTCACCTGGAGAGTGGGGCTTGTTCGCAGCCACGATTTCATCCCTTCCCAGTAGGGTCGGTATTCAGATAACGCTCAATTTATTCCCACTTTTCTTCGGTGTTAAATGTGAAAGCCTCCTGGAACTAGAGAATCAAATTATTGTTGCCCAGGAAGAAACAAGGCTAAGGTTATTTATTGATAAAGCAATCAGGAGCTTCTCTGGCTGTTTTTTTCAAGGGTAATTTGTACTTAAAGATTTGGGAGGTAACTGTCTTTGCTTGAATTTCTGATTACAGCAGAGTATTTAGGTACTTCAGTATGCGTTGCTTTTTAAAAAGTCCCAGAGTAATGAATTTACACATGTAAAAACTTCTGATTTTGAAATATTCGAACGATATTCATGAGCCTGCTTCGTGGAGGTAGCGTGCTTCCGGGCAAGCCTCAAATCTGCTCGTGTGCCTTCTGGTGACTGAAGATAAATGAAGTCGGAGAATCTATCCCCGGTAAAGCGGTGGTGCTTTGGCTGCACAGACCATAAAGAACACGAGAATGTGGCTGGGGTTTTTTGTACCTCAAGTCCAAAAGCCTAAGTTACATGGTTTTGAGGAGAAAGATAAAGTAATTGAATGCAGATGGCTAGCTGAGCAGCTAGTGAGGGCAGAAGGTATTTTCAACAAATAAATACAAGTCAGACCCAGTGAAAACTTGAAAAGAGTGGAAGCAGAACTACGTTGACAGCCTCACGGTGTAAGGGCTGAGTTCTTGATCCGCTGCTCTTCCTGAGTTTGCTGATGGGTGTGATAGGCTCCAGGCTACCTGCAGCCTAACACAAGGATCGCTGGCTAAAGAAGAGGGGGGCTGGCTCCGCATAAACGTGCGGTGGTTGCAAGCCAGTTTTCCGTTCACTGAGTGGCTTTAAGCAGGTGAAAGGAAAAGCTCCAGCTAGCAAAGATTACCTCGGGATACCTCGATGGTAGCTGGAGGTCACCATGTGTGTGAATGGTCAGTGCGACGCTGGCCCAGAGCTAGCGCTTGCATGAGATGGTAAAAAGCAGTTCCTGTTCCCCTTCTGGCTCTGCGTTCATGTAGTCGTTTTCTTCTGAAGCCTGAACTGCGTCTTTCTTCTTCCTGCTGGTGTTACAAACCCTTGGGATGTCTGTTCAAATCTTTTTAACGGAGTGTGTGTTTAGGGGAGGGTCAGGGGATCACTTGATGAGCTTGAATCCTGATTAGAAACCTGTCTAAGAGCTTTCAAAGACTATGGGGGGGAGGGCGGCAGGGGAAGCCAGGCTATAGAAACTTCAAGGTAAAGAGCTGGAGAGCGTGCCTGTGCCTCTCCTCTAGCTGTTGCTGGATATCTCCAACACCAGCTGGACTCCTGACACATGCAGTCGAGACTTCCCAAGATATTGATGTGCTGCGACAACTCGTGGGACTTGTGACTGGTAACGAGATGCAGAAGCCTTCGCCTGCAGGTCACCAGTCAAAATCTGGGGTGTCTCACGGTGCCTGCCAGATGGCCAGCTTTTGTTTCTCGGTAAGCTCCGCACCGCAGAACCTAGCAAAAGCCCAGTTTTATCCAGCAAGTCACCGGAACGATGCCGAGGATCCTGTTTTATGAACAGCAGTCACCTTTTGGAGACTTCAGATGCACTTCCTGGAGCTGAACTGAAAAGGTCTGTAATTAACGTGATGTTTCTGCTGGGACATCGGATAAGTCCAGATCCGCAGCCTTACGCTTGCCTTTTCCCAGAAAAACTCATTGATTTTTCATTTAGTTTTTGATCATTCTTATGGTGCTGGAATTCAGTGCAGATACTCAAAGCTGAGCTGTTTCCAATACCAGTTACATCAGCCTTGGACACAAGAGCACATTTAAATGTCATTTAATAAACAGAGCACGAGGAATGTACGGCCCTCGGACATCTGATGGCTCAGATTAAGGTTTAGCAACGTGTGGATTTGTGGGACCGCCTTTACTGGCGGTTTTAGGTCCAAGATGAATGGAGCCAGGCTTCCTTCTAGAGTTTCCACAACATCCGTTAAACCACGTCCGTGTTCTGCAGGAACAGGAAAATCTGAGGCTGTGGGATGACTCGGAAAAATCATAACGATTTATTAGATGCTGGCCTGGAGGGGAAGAATAATCCAGGCTGAAGGGTTAGGGGGGGTCTTGTGCTAAAACAATTCTTCTGCGGAGCTGCTGCTGACCTGCGTGGACTGCTGGGTGCATCCAGGTGACACGGGCGATGTTTTTGTCTACTTCTGTAACGATTTCAGTTGCCGTGAAGAAAAATCAAAGTCTTAAGAGCTCAAGTGCAATTAAGATGCTTGTTTTTCAATTTGGATGCAGCTTTTAATTAAAACCTGATCAAGTCACATGTTTTCAGCTACCTGCACGTTACAGACACGCCTTCCAAAGGACAAATGTGGAAATCCGTGCGTTTTTTAAGCACAGAACCTTACACAAGCAATATTACTGCTTCAGTTGTAAACATGATTTATTTGGGTTAAGGCTGTAGGGGGGGAAAACCCCACCACTGATACCCGTAGTGTACCGGGGGTGCCTGGCTGGTGAGCCGAATGGTGAACTTTTCCAAACGTGTGGTGCAGAATTAGCTGCAGTCCAACAGAAAGCCTGACCAAAGCTAGGCTGGAGAACGCCTGGGAGCCTGAAGAGTCTCACGTTCACCTGTTTAAACATTTACCTGCTTAGCCTTCACTGCTCCCTGATTCTAACCTTTTTTTTTTCCCAATTCTGTTGAAACAGACTAATTCAGAAACAATCGTTTTGGTAACATCACCAAAAAGTGAGTCAAGAAGGAAAGATTCTTAGGTTCGCTGTGCCAGCGAATGCACGGTTGTGACCATGGCACAAGTGATTATTTGTCTTGATAGCAGAGCAGCCGACTTAATTAAAACACTGTCCATACCTGGCTGGCTGTGATGGAGAATACCGTTACACAGGACAACAGGAGCCTTGTTCAACACGCAGCAGAGTGAGCCTAACCCCTTCACTTCTTCTTTCCTCTCTGCTATGTGTTCATTGTGTATCTCCTTGGAAAAAACACATCCCACAGCCAGTGCCCCGGTGCACCGTCTGTGCTCCTGAATGCTGCTGCCGTTCCCATCCAGCCGAGTCCGGACCTCCTCGGAGCCCCCTCTTTTTCTTCACTGATTTACAGCGAGGGTGGTCTCGCTCCGTGACGGCACACGCAGGCACTCTGATGGATGGAGGGCTTCTTTGTGGAAACGCGTGCGCTGGGGGCCGCAGTACGCAGTGGGCCCAATGGTATTAACGATGGCCGTTAGCTAAAGATAGGAGGCTAAAATTCTGTTCTGCATTTCACCTTCCACTGCTTTAAGGGTGGAGAAACTTGTGTCAGAACAAAGCTGGGAGCACACGCTTTGCTTACAAAGCAGTCCTCATACAACGTTTTCATCGCAGCGATGCTTATTCATAGCGTGGTGATGAATGGAATAAAGTCACCGCTTCGGCATCTGGGGATCGGCCTGGGAAGTGGGTTTATTCCCACAGTACTAAATTTTAAGTCTCTTTATTAAAGACTGTTAGAGACAGAAGTGCTTACTCAGACCCCCAAGAGCCTTTTGGCTTTCCAGTTAACACAGACCAAGTGAATACCAAAAGTTAATGCTCCTCTGCTGTTTGGGTCTGAAGCCTTGGGCCGCCAGCGGGCTGGCTGCTCTTTGAAGCAGAACTGTCTTCGCTAGGACTGGAAGATGCAGATATCTTTTTGCCAAATATAAACTGAATTCCACAAGTCTGAACACGCAAACAGTAATGTAAATGAAGGTTCAGTGCTTGACCTGGGGAAGAATTGAAGGAAGGACACGTGCCTAATGTAAAACAATTGTTCCATGCTTGCATTGCGGCAGCTTGTGTAGCCTGGCAGTGCAAAATACCTTATCAGTGCATGTTTAAAATGCAAAAGACGTGAGTTCTGATGGAATCAAATAGTCTTACGCAGCTGGAGTCTGTAAAGCAGCAAATGGCCATGTTCAGATTTTCCATTTGCCTTGGAAGTGGCTTTATAACGTAGAAGACCAGTTTGCATAGCTCTTGTCAATCCTTTCTTAAAGTCTTGTCAATCCTTAGAAAGGAAGTACAGCAGCTGGTGAAAGTTGATGCAATAAATGATAACGAAATTGTTCTCCCGGGGTAACTGTGCCACACGTGGACTTTTTTTTTTCGCAAAAATTGGAATTGCCTGAGTAGCTCCAGCAGCTGAAATGCCTCCGTTCTTTTATGAACACTGCTGAAATTGTCGAGGTATGAGGAGATTTTCTTCCCAATTTTCTTCTGAAAGAAACTGAAGGAGAAAAGAATTTACTGTCTGAAGACTTGCAGAGCGTCTGGAGCGAAGAGAAAATGAGTTTTAGCAATGGCAAATCCCAGGTAGGAAGGAAACCCGCAAAGATCGTCGGGTCCAACCCCCGGCTCCGCACGGGCCTGCTGGGGGCGTTGCTGCGGTACAGGCGGTGCAGGAGCAGCCCCTCAGTGCGTGGTGCAGCACGTGCACTGGTACAGCTGTACGACCAGCCACAGCACGACCAGCCACAGCTCTGAGCAACTGGGAAAGAGGCCGTGCTTATGAACACTTCTTCTACCAGCTCACCCCAACCCCAACTCACCGCCACCGCGCATCATCGGTGCGTACAAGTGCCTTGTTTTTAGGGCGTAACGTGTCGTGGGGAGCTTCTGGGCAGTAAGAGGCTGAGTTTTCCCGTTAGGTGATACAGAAACACCCGCAGCCTCCGTGGAAACCTCCAGGCACGGCACAGCCTGGTGTTCTGGTGTTCTGGATTCGAATAACGAACCCTTAATATTGCTTAGTTAATGAGACGGGGATTGTAAATATGGAAAAAAGCCGGCAGCCGTAACAGCACGGTCAGAACTACCCCGGTGATCTCTGGGCGCTAGTCAATAACAACTCAAGTTTGTTTGGCAGCGTTAATTATTGTTCTTTTTTAATCTGGGATGTGGAAAATTCTTAGAGTTCTGCAGAGATTCATCGGAGCTCTCGATGGGAATTTGCAGTTGGATTTTTTTCCCCGCAGTAGTTTTGTTGGTCGTCTTAATTCCAAGTTTTGTCTTTGGCGAGTGAGGATGAGGCGGATGATGCCTGCGTTCCTGGGATCCGCTGGTTTGGAACCACCTGAGGTTTGGGGCTCCATGGCCATGTGTTTGCTGCGGTCCTTTAGCCAAAATCTTTCAGCTGTGTGTTCTGTCAGCCTTTGCACCCAAGGGGATCTCTTCTTGGGAAGGATTTTGGTGGGCACGTGCTATTTTTAGACAAGATAAATTTGATTTAAAAAAAAAAAATCGACCTTGAAAGCGGAGGAGGGGATGAGGGAATTCATGCTGGTCCTCGATTCCTTGAAATTTTATCCCTCGGATTTAGAAAGCTTTGCAATTGAAAGGAAATCGCATCCTGCACAGCGTGAGCCCTATTGCCGAGCATTACTTGGAGCTGGGAGAGCGGTGGTGCCTTTCACAGGCTTCATCCCGGCTCTGAAGCTGATACCTTAATGAACTTAGTACCCACAGAAAGTTGTACCAGCAGATAATTACTGCCGTAGGCACGCTTTTGCCTCGTGGCAGTAGCACGCTGCGTTGTCTAGGCTGTCGAATAGCCAGGCTGCCGTCACTTCGTTTCTGTTGGGCTTTTTTAGGGGTCTTCGGTTGGGATGGATGTAAGGAGCTTTTCTGCAGGGGGATTGACTCGGGCTTGCGCTTGGGATTTATTTTGGAAACACTTTGTGTGTATATATCGGAGTTTGAAGAACTGTACAGCGAAACCTCTCGTGCTCTCCTACCACGCGTGGGGCTTCCCTGAAAGAAACACAACAGTACCGGAGCCTGGACAAAGAGCCCCTTCTCTCCAAATCACGTTTTCATCGCCGTTCCTCACGTAAAAGCCTGTCGGAGTGAGGAGCCTGTTTCGAGGCTCTTAGCCCTGGGTGTGTGGACAGCTGCCCATGGAGCGGCCGAGGAGGACGGGCTCAGCTGGTCGCACCTAGGAGCAGCCTCGAGCGTGGCCGTGAGCGGTGAGGTCTTTGGGTCTTGTTGCACGCGCGTCTAAAACAGAAGTCGTCGTCTGGAGCTGCTGTGCCCCTGAGGACTCCGCCTGAAATTAATGGGCAGTGGAGAGCTGAAGGAAGAGACAAAGTGGAACCAGATGGGCTCGTGAGCGGGGAGACGTCTTTTCTCTTAGCTTGTGCCACGCCGCTTCTGATTTGTATCAGCTCCGTGGAGTAGCAGGATCATCTGTTTCCCGAAAAAGTAAAGGTTTTACCAAAAGCTGCTTGCTTCCATTCTGCTTGTAGTTACTCGGCAGCTGTGTGATGGTGGGGAGGTTGCTTCGGCCGAGTCTCCAAGCATCAAAGGGTGAGCTCCTAGGAGAAGCGTTTGCCTTTGTGTAAATACACAACTGCCCCCTTCTAAAGAACTGAAGTCCGAGCTCTCCTGTTACCGTTGGTTGCCACGTTAGGTTGTGTATAATTTATATTGTGACCAAATAAATAACAAAAAACCCCGTTCCAGCTTTTTTAGCGCAGTCAGTAGCTTTACCAACCATTTCTTGGCTTCCCTCCGTGTGTTTGTGGGGTGCTCTGTGGGTTAGCTGCTATGTCTCTTGCTACCACATCTTGTTTTGGCCTTTTTTTTTTTGGCTTTTGTGGTTGCTTTGTTTTATGTGTCCTTGCTTACTTTGACTTAATACCTTCTTCTTTATGTTACCTCCTTGTGCTTGGGGTTATTACGGTTTTTGTTTCAGCTGGTTTGATCTGTTATGATACTGGTAGAGCATTAAAATAGCTTGTGTTATGCCTTCGGGAGCTGTTGTAGCCCTCATTTTTTTCCATTTAGGCTCTTTTCTTTTGAAATAGCACCGACCGGTTCAGTGAGTCACTGGCTTGAATAGGAGGAAGCAGCTATCCATATTTTCTTCATTCCTCCTTCCCTTTTCATTTCGTACGAGTTGTGAATTCATCGCGAAATGATTGATTTTACCCTGGATTGCTTTTTGTCTTGATGTTTTCAATCAGGCTTTCATCTCCACGATGTAGCATGAAATGCAGGAGAGATGGCACCCCGGTTATTTCTCCCATCTTCCGTATTAACTCATTGCTGTCACCAGCATATCCGAGAACTCACCGGTTGCTCCACTGCGTTCCCAACTTTTCTGCTGGGCCAGGATGGTTTATTTTAGTCCTTTTCCCTCCGGGGGGGAAATCTGGAACTCTTTTTCTTGAGGGAAACGCGCCACGCGCCCATTATTTCATAACAGCTTCAGGATGGTTCCGTCATCCCCCAGGTGCCGCGGTGGCCTGAGATGGGATTCCTGCGCTGGCCCAGCCACAGCCTGCACCTAGGAGCACCGATACCAGGGCCACCGCCAGCTCCAGAACAAGAGACCACGGGATGGAAGCTGCTCTGTTGGCTTGGCTGGCTTTCACGCTAGCCTCGGGCTGCAAAATGTGCTTTTTTGTCTCCTTGCAGTGCATCTGAGCTCCTCTGCCGTGCTCAAAGCAGATTTTCACCGTCTTTCTTCTCCTCTCGGAGTGCGTGGAGACAGCTGGGACCACGGCTCCGTTACAAGCTACCTGTGTCGGAGATGTTTGATTTTACATGAGCGCACGCGTGCGCACACATGTATTTTTATTAGCCAACGTGGTAATGTTTGGCCAGCTGCCTGGAAACTATTCTAAACTCGACCCGGAGTGGGAGCTTGTGAAAAATACGCTCTAGCATACGGATGGCGTATTCTTTTAGCAGCTCCCTAGTTTCCACTCCATTATAAATATTTACCTTTATTCATCAGTCCTCAACAATCACTTTACTAGATGTCATTGGCAAGAAGCTAACATTGAGACTGTATATATTTAAGAGTGCTGGACCACACTCGTGGTTAGGTAATTAAATCTGAAATTATTGGAGGTGGGAGCCTAGGACTGTTGTAATTTCAGTGCAGGCCTTTTTCTTATTTCTTCTTTTTAAAGGTTTCTGGCTTTGGGACAGATGTAAGCTCTTAATAACCAAATCTGTGCTTAGGGATACCAGACTCTCCTAATTTGAATTTATTACCCTCTCTTCCCTCTCTGTTTTTTCTCCAATCCGTCAGGTCCCAAGCCTCTGTGAAGATCTCCTCTCCTCTGTTGATCAGCCGTTGAAGATTGCACGAGATAAGGTGGTAGGAAAAGACTATCTATTGTGTGACTACAACAGAGATGGAGACTCGTACAGGTGAGTTCACATCCCAAGAAAGGAGCTACCTGGTTTATTTTCTACGTCAGAATATTGTAGTCTTAAATCTTAAACTCTTCTCAGTGATGAATCTTGAACTGTTTCAAATGCTGTTCTCCTGAGCAAGGCGCTGGCTGTGGAAGCAGCCCTTAGTAGTTCCCTGGTGCAAAAAGACACAAACATCATCTGCAGATGACTGGAGTTGGAGGCATGCTGGTTGTACGGGTGCTAATCTGATGACCTTTGCAATGCAGGTCCCTGTCTGTCTCTGTGTTGCAGAAACAAGATGGGTTTTGTCCCAGAAACGTGGTGGTGCTTCTGTGTGGTTTCTGTACTGGGATTTGCAGTCATTCGCTCAAGCCTAAAATGTGAGGCCATCACCTTGTTAAAATGCTGACACTAACAGACTTCTCGTAGGCTTTCTGTAGCATAGATAGGTCTTAGAGGGTTAAAAACAGTTGGATCTTCAGAAGAAATGGCTGTGGTGGCCTTGATGGGAAATTAAACCACTAATTTTTAAGGATGTAAAATCTTTGGAACGGGTAACAACAGAAAAGGGATGATGCAAGCAGGGAGTTTAAACAAAATCATCTTTAAGAACTTAGCTTTGCTAGGTGCAGATTTGCTGTAGCGACTTGCCTTCATCTGGCCAGGAAGTTACAAATACTCGATTTCAACACGAAATTCCAGGAAATATTTAACTTTTTCTTTTAACTTGTTTTATTTTGGTTCAGGCCATCGTTACAGAAGCAGGTAAGTTACGAAGGTTTATAAGTAAATTGTTTTTAATTACTTTGAATTGCAGGAAGGGTACTTACCTGAACTGAAAGCCTGTCTGTCTGCAGACAGCATACTGAGATTGATTACTTAGTGATCAATTACTTAGTGATTGATTACTTCGATTGATTACTTACTGAGGAAATGTCTACGGTGAGGTGTTCACTCGTGTTCTGAAGGGTACTGTTCTGACATGGAAAACTTGTTCAGCTGAAAGTTTCTGTAGCAGCTCCTGGCCTCCACGAGATGTGTGCACGCAGCTGCATCCTTTCAGGCAGGTGCCAAGGGAGCACATCCCAGACACTGTGTTTCTTGTGGGTCCTCCAAGAGATGGAGCCTCTCTCTGAGGCTGCAGGGTGGCTCTAACAGTCTCCTTGGATCCCGTTCAGACTGTTGACGTGAGCATTTAGCACCAGAGGCTCAGAGAAATTGGAGAGGCACTTGTTGAACAGAGCTGTGACACGCTGCAATAACTAAATAACTAATTACCCTCGCTCCCTGCCCTCCCCAGCACCCCATGTTTAATTAGCACATTTGGCAGCCCTTTCTTTAGGGTTACTTTTGTGCCTGCCTCTGAAATTCGCTCAATCTTTTCTTGGCTGAGAAGATCCTTAAATAGTTAAGAGCAAGTAGGAAGACTTGTGTTTTTTAAATCTCAGAGAAGTTTGGGACTTACTGGGTTTTCGGAGGAGCTATTTCATTTTTTCACACCGGATAGCCGTAGTGCGTTCAGCTGTTGGCGTCAAAGAATTCTTTTTCCTCTGAGGCTTTTGGTTCAAGTGTTCTGGATGGAAGTGATTCTCCCTTCTGGAATTGATTGGCCTCAGCTCTGTTTCACAAAGTAAATTCTTTCCTTCAACACAACGCAAAAGCCTTTGAAAACCAAGTGAGGCGAACATGTACACGTGTTAATCCCATTCTGTGCCTGCGCTCAGACACTGCTATTCATACCTCATAAAAACTCAAGTTGTTACTGAGAAGTGGCTCTTACACTAATTTAATCAATTAGGCCAGAATCTAGGAGGAGTTTACTGTGCTTTTAAAAGCTTTTGGTATTTCCACAAAGGTTTTCAGAACCACACGCTAGACGTGGACTCATAAATGCCATTCCCCGCCTGTAAAATGCTACACCTCCAATTCCTGTACATTTAAAACTAAACTTCAATTGTCTTACCGGAGCGTTTGCTAATTGTGTTTCTTGTAATACTAATCCAAGGATTTCAAAGCATTCTGTGGACATACCGAGCCTCACGTAGTTTCTGCAGGAAAGGTGAAGCTGGGTACTCAGCCCTTGTCACTGGGAATTGAGCTCTGTAGGTGGTTTCATTTTTTTTTTGGCTTTATAATTTGACTGGGAGTCAAATTGAAAAAATGGCTGGGACATTTGGCCATTGTGGTGAGAATTCCACCTGCATCATGCAGGGAAATTAATATCCTCATTGCTGAGCCCCTCACAATTTTCTCCTTCCTCATATTTAGATAGACTTGTGGGGTTTTTTTTCTTCACGCCAAACACGGATCGGACTAAAAGGAACATCTGGAGTCTCTCTTGGATCTTCATAAATGAGATTCACATCCCATCATAGCACCACCGCTGCTTGCGGGAGCAGCCTTTGGCGTGTAGTCTTGCAGGCGCTTCTGCGAGAGCTCCTGCAGTAAAAGGTTTGTGGGGGGATACGAAAAAGCAGTGGGACCTGCATTGTGAAAGCAGACCTCGTTTTCTTTTTCTGACATTAGACTCCAAGGTCTCTGCCTTTGGCCATACGTTTCCATTCACAGTGTGTTTGATCGCTCCATTAAATGGAATCCTTATGGGGAATTTGGTGCCAACAACACTGAATCCTGTTAGCTGAAACAAAAAACATTCTCTTGCAGGGGAATTAGAGGTCTGACTTTTGAAATATAAGTGCCCTTGTCCATCTGTCTTTCTTCAAATAGCCGCCGTGTAAGTTTTTAAATCTGTTGTGAGTACTCGTCCACAAAAAGAAGAAATCACAGGGTTGTGTTATGATTTTTTTCTTTAGGTGAAGTTGCTGCTGGCTCCAGCAGCAACACCTTACCCTGCTAGGCTTTCCCTAAGCCCCGTTCCTTCAGCCCGCAAAGAGATCTGTTATTTGCACTTCAGGCATCTCCACCACGTCCTCTGCATGGATTCTTTGCTCACCCGTCCCCTTGAGCTGGATGGAGAAGCAGTCTTTTGAGTTGACAGAAAACGGGTTTATTTATTTAGCTTGAATCTACCCTTTAACATTTAGAGAAAGAAAAAAGCCCGTCATGGAGATGGTGCTGGTTCTGGATTTCAGCGAGCTGTTCGATAAATGAACATTCCTGCAGCTGCCTTCTCCAAAGTCACCGAGTTTTAGGCAACTGCTCTCAAATGGGAGCCGCCACCTGAAAATCATTGCCCTGGGTTGCTGTGACATCATTTAGCTTTTCCTGATGCCTCACCTTTTTGTTCGGAGAGGGTTGAAGTCCTTTGAAGGCACAGGGGCAGAGGGACGCGGAGCCTGCTCTTTGTGCTTCGCGTTAAACACGTCAAAGCTGGGTGTTTCCTGAGAAATGAGTAACAAACGGCTGCCGAGGCGACAGCCCTCACGTCTGGACTGCATTAAGACCCAGCGTTAGCTGGCTGGACTATTTTGAAAAGCGAGTAGGCAAGGGGTAGAGGTGGGTTTTCTTAAAGCACCGCTGACACGTGTAGGTTGGTTATCCACGGGGACAATGAAAAGGAGAGCACAGGTTTACAAAAAGGGAATTAGAAGAGTCTCAAGCAGCTGGGCCGCGGGTTCCATTCACCTTTCCATACCGAATCTTGCATTAGGAGCCCTAAATCGCTTCCACACGTGCAGAAATCGTGTGGTAAAAACTGCAGCTTTACAAACCCTGTTAAACCCTTCGCACTGGACAGACGTTTTCCGAATGTTGTGGTAAAAGAAGGGTTTATTTTAAATCAAATCGGTGCAGGAGAAGTCAGGCCTTAAATACAGACAGCAAAGTTTGGCTCTAATATCGTCAGACCCCAAATAAACCACGCAACGTGTATGTATTTGCATGGAAATAAATTTAAATATCTAATGTGTAACAACCGGGGCCTCACCTTTGAATATTTAAGAAGGAACAGATTCAAACCCAAGCGTGGTTTTTTTATACAGTAGAAACATGAAGGGAGGGAGTGGTCCCGGTTACACTGGGGAGTTTGAGGAGTCAGCGTCCCCGTCCTGTGCATCGGGTCTGACCCACGAATTCCTGCCCTCTCCTTGTTTCTCTGTTGTCTAACCATCTCTGTTTTCCTCGTCTCCTTGGCAGATCACCGTGGAGTAACAAGTACGACCCTCCCCTGGAAGACGGTGCCATGCCATCTGCTCGCCTGCGCAAGCTGGAGGTGGAAGCCAACAATGCCTTTGACCAGTACAGAGACTTGTATGTCAGTTCTACCGTACAGAGCCCTCTGCTTGCTTTGTTTCCTTCAGCAGGCACGCAATGCCTGCAAATATCTTGGTCTGAAACGTGGTCGCTAGCTGCCTCTGAGAGTGGCGTACCAGTATATAGTTGAGGAAGGAGGGAAGGCAGCAGCTGATCTGTTGGGGAATGTATCCACTGATTTCATGATAGGAAACCATGATAAAATCTGTCAGCTGATGCTAAAGGCAGAAACTGAAGTGCTTTCCTGCCTCCCTCTCTCCCTTCATGAATAAATTAATGGCATCTTCGTCCTGAAATGACCTGGGTTCTCTTTGATCTTGACTAGGTTCAGTCTTTAACCATCTGCTCTTTCCATTCCCTCTGGACTGTGCTCTTGAAATACCTGTAAATACATACAGCAGCCACGTGCACATTGTCCCATCTTCCTGTAAGATTTACAAATCCTAGTTCTGGAATTTGGCAGTTCACAAACTTCTGCTGCAAAGGCGATTCTCTGGTGGCTGTGCTTTAGGCTGCGTCTTATTAAAGAAGTGTGAAGTGAAGGAATTAACAGAGCTCGTGTGAGAAAAATGTAATCAGGCAGTGGCTGGTTAGGGTAGCAGTAGCTAAATGTCCGGGTGACTTGTCAGTCCAACAGTTTTTCTGAGAGGAGTGGTCTTGCATTGCCTCACGGCTGCCTTGCGTACAGCTTGTGGTCTCTTGAGCAGCCTGGGATGAAGTAGCAAAGCTACATCTAAAAAGCAAGGATGCGTTGCAAAGCCAAAGCAAAAAGTTAAAGACAAAAATCTTGCTCATTTTCTTCTTGTTTCAAGATGTGACCTCACGTAGCTTCTCCAGGCGTCTGATCCTCACGCTTTTGTTTCAGATGACAACGTTTTACTTATTTTCTTGCATTATTTTTATAGTTATCCTGCTTGTCACATAGCACCAGGTGTTAGAGGTATCCGAATTCACGGAAAGAATGGGGTTCGTACATGCAGCAAAGAGGTTTGCAGGTGCACGCCAGCCCAGTAGGGTGCTTTGTTCACCAAGATGAAAATGAGCAGGCTGGTGGAACCAAGGCTGCCTTTCTGAATCCGGCTGTGATCGTTGACCGTGAAGTCCCAGCTGAGTGCGGTAACTGCTCTAAAGAAGTTTCATTTGCAGGAAGGAAAGCGCGACACGGGTTATTCTCAGACTTGGGTGAGTCTGCTGCCCCCGCTCCCCGTGTGGTACAATGGTAGCCTGAATTTATTGTATGGAAGTAAAAGGAGAGGTCTTATCAAATTTCATCTTTCGGTTTGCCGGTCCGAGGTTTGTAGGCACGATGTTAGAGGGGATGCAGCAGGGATTTCTCACAAAGACTTCATTCTTTGCACCAGCCAGAAGTGACTGAGGCGTTGTGACTTGCAGAACAGTCAGACTAGATAAGAGCATCTGTCAGCGCGCTTTGATGCACGTTATGTTCCCAAAAATGTGGCAGAAAAAGAGGAGGGTGGCTTACATTTTGCTGAGCGCTGTAAAAATCGCGGTATTTGTGGAAAGAATTTGCAAAGTTAGGGAAACTTAACCTGACCTGAAGGGTTCCTCGTGATTGAAATTGGAAAGGATTTTGTGCTTTACCTACAATAGAGATTTGGATGAAAACATGCTTTGTTTTTGTAGTTGGCCTCTGCAGTTTCCTTGACAATTGGATTTGGTGTTTTGACAGCAAAAGCTTAATTTTCACTTGGAGGTCGGACGGGGGAAAAAACGAGGTGGGCTAACAAGTGCCAGCTTTTCACCCTGCAGCTCGCTGCTCTTGCCAACATCCCAGGTTGGGACTGCCCGTAACAATTACCGGCCTAACAGCTGCTGAAATCCCGTGGGAGTCTCAAGTGTGGGGAAGGCTGTAGGTGAGAACACGGTGGCAGTTGCAGTGATGTCATTTCCATGGTCTGCCGGACCTGGGATCCAGCTCCGTGCACCCACTGAGGTCTGGGTGCTGTCTGCTGGAGCTGTCGCTGGCCTTCCAGTTTGGCAGCTGGCAGCGCTGGGGAAGGAGCATGAGACGCATCAGGACGACGTTGGCATCGCCCTCGCTTCAGCTTCCAGACCCAGTGACAACAGGGATCCTCCAGCACTGTGAGAAATTTCAGGCTCGTTTGAAAATACAGCTGGATTTAAAAAAAAATAGTGTGCTGGCAGTCTTTGATACTGTACATGCTGTGTCTTCTGTGGAAACGATGACTTTTGTTACTCGGGAGGGTTTATAACAGGCACACCTTCTGGTAGTGGCGTTATTGTCAGAGGCAGGTTTTGTAGGTTTTTGTAGGCAAAAAAAAAGGCTTCTTGAATTGTCCTGCAGCGACTTCCATTGTCCCTGTGCACTTTGGTGGGGTTTCCAGACAGCCTGTAGGTGACATGAATCTAGACTTGGCGTTCTAAGCACTTTCTTAGGAAAAAAAAGTGAGTTTGCACTGTTAGACTGTGAGATTTCGTTGCAGGTTAAGAGGATGCAAATTATGCTGAGAGGAGGCGGCGCTGGTTTGATGGACCAAGGTCTAACACAGCAGTCCCTTAAGAGGCTCTTCTGTCCCCTTCTGTACGGGGTAGAGAATGTTTTTGGTCTACCCCTCTAACCTCAGTTACGCTGTTTTATGGTAGAGAGGTAACAGTTAATACAAAACGAATCCTGCGTAAGCAGCCATTCAGAGAGCACCAGGCTCCGGTGTGCTTGAATTTCCCGGGTCGTTCTTGCAATAAGGATTTCTGCTAGGTTTTTGAAAGCAGTTTGTGGCTTTGTTTCTCAGCCTTGCCAGACTAAACAACTGGACCTTTTGTTCGCGGTCCTCTGGCCGGTCACAGAAGGACACTTCTTGGCATTGATTCCTAGGGCTGGACGAGGGAGGTGATGCGTGGATGTGAGTTCAGGCTGCACAAGCAATTTGTTGCCGATTGCACCAGAAGAGCCTCTGTACAAGAAAGCAAAGGTTTGGTTTGGTTTGGTTTTAAACAAAGCAACAACAACCGAAACCTACCTGCAGTGTGCTCGGACTTCTTATGTTGAGCGGCAGCTTACAGTTGGGTGCTGAGGGGTTTTGAAACTTAACCTTCAGATTGTAATTCTCAATCCATCGAAAACAGCTGATAGGTGATTGTGAAAGGATGCACAAGGCTTTTTCTGGAGGCAAAACACTTACCACAGAAATAAAGGGGTAGAGCATTTCCTGCCCTGGCCTGAATTAATACCTTGTAAGCACTTGTTTCTGAGATGCTCGGCGTGGCGCTCGCTTCCCTCCCCAGCTCTAGGATGCTTCCTTTCCCGGTCATCCCAGCAGGGAGCAGAAGAGGAGGATGCGTATTTTCCAAAGACAAACGAGTACTTTGAGAATCTTTGCTCCTTCCTTCCCCTCAGCGCCCGGCGTGAGGTCCAAGATTCCTTTGGATTATCTCCCTTTTTACCTTGATGCGCAGTAAGCGATCATATCTCACCGAGTTCATCCCGGGCTTCTTGTAAAGCTTGAAGAGTTTCAGTTTTTCCTCCTGTCGGTCCCATTTGGCCCACGTACCCTGCCTCTTCAGATTCCTTTGTAATCAGGTGCGGTACGTATCCACCTACATTGAGTGAGTCATCAGCGTGTCTTTGCCATTTCCCAAGGGGCTGACACCTGCTAGCGTGGGTGGTTTGAGGGAAGCAGCCTGTTAGGCATTTGTTAACAATTTGTGTGAAATAACCCGTTCGGATTTGTTCACTGGTGGCTGGGCTTAGCTTTTCGAGACAAAGCTCAGAAGTTACCGGCCAGAAGTTACGGAGTACGGGGCGAGAAGAAGCTTGGAAAAGTCTCGTAGCATCCCGTGAAGTAGTTTCAAATCGTGAAAGCTTGAGGAGAAAAAACTTTTCTGGGGCGTGGAATCTCCAGTGCCTCCCAAGCAGCGCCGAGTTATTTCCTGCAAGTGTCTGCTTTAATGCAAGCTGCTTTTGAAGCCTCGCTGGGCTGCCCGCCTTTTATTTCTGGAGGAGCGTCCACGTCTCCTCGGGTCAAAGAACAACTGCGCCGGGTTTTAATTGGCTCTCCGTTACACGTGCAAAACACCAAGCATGTTTTTTAGCTATTGTTTTACCAAAGTGCATGTCACTTTCCCAAAAAAACAACTGTTAAGGTTTGATCTCCTGCTGCCAGGTTTAACTCAGACACTGCCTGAAGCTAATGCCCTGGTATGTTTTTGTTCAGGGACTTATTATTCCCAGATGGAAGCCTAATATCTTACACCATTCGGTTCGAGCTTTGGCTTTCCACTTCAATATCGGGAAGATAGCTTCTTCAAACACGTGGTTGTAATTTATTGCCCTTTTCTTGACGTGTGTGTGCGACTGATTGAAATCAAAGCGTAATGAGGACCAGGGCGTCTGGATAAATCTATTCATTTTAGACGCTGCGTTCTGTTGTTTTGGGTTGGAGATAATCAGTGCTTTAATTAAGTAATCTAATCGCTCTTTGTTGTCTGGAAGAAATCGTTTCTGACGTGATTAAATAGACCTCCCTGGGGAAGGATGCTGCTGATCTGAGTATCTCTACAAACAAGATGTGTTTTGGCAACTCCGGACTAGTTGAAGCTGACGTACATCTAGAATCATTCTGCTTCTGAACGTATTTTTATTGATTAGGGCTTTGAGCTCCTTCAACACAGCAAGTCGTGAAGCCTTGAACTTCTCCTGTCTTTGTTTTGATGTTGATCTATTTTCAGCTTACGTTGGGGCTCTGGATGTGGAGTTTGGTAGGAGTGGAAGGAGGTCTGGGAGAGCACTGACCTCTAAAAGATGTCTTCGTTGTGTATAATCCTCTTGTTGCTGAATTTTGGGTCACAATTGTCTGAAATGGAGCTAGTCACTCCCATTTATGTGCTTAGTTAGGTGTTAGCAGTGCTGAGGATGGCACCCAGGCCTCTTAACTTTGAGAACGCTCGGGGTGACTTTCATTGACGTTGTATCTCCCTGAACAGCCTTGCTTCGCTCAGCAGCAGGGATGTCTCATTCTGCCTCAGCTCTGGCTCTTCACCACTGAATTTTTTGCTGTCATCTCTACCACTGAGTATCTTCAAATGCCATGGAAGCTCTGGACAGCTTTACTCTTTTTAGCTGTTCTTACCTTTTGCCACAGTTTGTTTTGGGTTCTGTGCATGAACCACCTCTGGTGTTAGCCTTTATTACGTCAAGCACTGGCACAACTGTATTAGGGCTGCCCTCCAACTTCATCTCCTTCAGATTGCTGCTGTAGTTTGTCATCTGATGTGTTCTGTACCCCTTTACCTGGTGTCACGCAGCCTTTACGTGACCTGAGAGCCCCTGAGATCCTCCGAGTGGAGTTCGTTCCTCCCTGATTTTGAAAATACTCCGCGCTTCCCAGAAGGTTGGAAGCAATGGTTGTATTTATCAGTTTGACCAAACGTGATTTCGTTTTGTATGCAGCACAGCACCTATTACACCGAGTAAATAGAAAGAGAGGACCAGATGTAAGGGCTGTAATTAATGGGATGGGGTTAGCCGACACTACCAGCCCGTAGCTGGAGGTGGGGGAGCAGCTGCTGAGCTCCGATGGCTGCAGCCCGCAGCGTACCTTCAGCTCCCAAAGTGATCAGGCAGCTGCAAGCTCTTTATGTAAGCATTCTGTCTGTGTTTAGATGTAAACTTAGTTTGCCTAAACTAAAAACCCACGGAAAGCTTTGAAGTGCCTTTATTGCCATTAGCTCACTGTTCCTCATTAATGGTTACTAGCCCTTTGTGATGCCTTTCTCTTGGGCATGATAGTCGCTGTGGTTTTCACAGCAAGGGCCCTGCAGATTGAATCCAGATGCGTTTGTTATGCATCCTAGCGCTAAGGAAACCTGACTTTCCATCTCACTGCTGGCTAGGCTTTTGCACAATAGGGTGTGACATCAGGATTATGTCATCTGTGTGATTCTTGCCTCCGGGTTAGGCTGATAAGTACAAGATGAAGTTTCATGAGACGGACCTAAACTGCCAAGATGCTCGCTGCTTTAATGTCCGTGCGCTTTTAAAATTAAAAGCACGATGTTTTCCCGAGGAAATTGTTTAGATGTAAGTGTAAACAGACCGGTGTTGGGGTCCCTTCTTTAGCTCACCCGTAGCCAGCTTAAAACTCAAAGCAGCTCCAAAATCGAAGCTGTTAGGCATTACGGAGGGTGGATTTAGAAGAGAAGAGGGAAAAATAAAGGATAGTGTCCTGCTGTAAAAACTAAATCAGTTGCTCTTCATCTGATTTCTTGTCTTTTGGGTGCTTCGTTTTGGAGCGTTTCTGGGCAGCCTGCATTCTTATCTTCTGAGTCGGCGATGTGCAGCGGAGGAGTTTTCCCCTGGGTTCCCACGGTTGTGTGATTACATAAAGCCTGACCGCCGCAGAGAGAAAGCCCGGGTTACGAGGCCAGCGCTGATGATGCAGCATTATTCTGAAACACCGCTCTCTGGAGCCTTCAAATCCCTGATAGATGATTTCCGTGCTTTCAGACATGGGGCGCGACTAGGTGTTAAGGTGTCAGTTCACTGGGATCTGGAATTTTTGGAACTGATCACCTCTAATAACAGGTGTCTGTCTGTGTTGGTGCTTAGAAATTACCTTCTGTCACAGATGCGTGGTGTTCTCATGATGGAAACTGGAAGACAGGAGTAAGAACTAGTCCTAGGCATCTTGCAGCGTATTCAATAAATGCATATTTGAAGGAAGAAGGCTCTCACACAAAATGTGCAGCCTGTGCAGACTTTGGCACGCGTGGGACATGACACGAGAGGCTGCTGCTGCTGTTTTTCCCCTCCTACCCACGTCTGAATCGTAGCTGGCAGCATCCAGGATGTGTCAGACCGTTGGTTGATGAAACTGTGGGCTGGTCGGATGGATGAGTGAGAGGCTTGGTAGCAGTTGGTGCTTCCTCGCACGGCATGAGCTGGTTAACGTGTTTGGCCACGTTACAAAGTGACCCATTGTCTTCGTTATTAGGTGTCTAATGGAACTGTTTCCAGGTGACTTCTCAAGAAGGATTTGGTCATTAGGTTCCATCTGCCAAGAGCAATTGGGTGGTAAGGAAAATGTGAGCAATGCAGCGTGCTGGTTTGTTTTAATAATGAGAGGAACCAGCAAGCACAAAATCTGAGGTTCTGGAAGATATTTAGCCTTCAGGATCCCATTGTTTGGATGCTGTTTTCCTTCCATGCAGAGTTCCTACACTTCACAACTCTGCTTCACAGTTTGAGTCATCCCACCACGTCCAGATGTGTGCTTTTAAGTACAACTGGCATTGAAGTTACACATACCTAACGAGATTGGTATGTTTGCCCCAGGGATTTTTGCACCTGTGTATGCTGGAAAGAATTTCTGTAAAATACCTGCCCAGAGTCCATGGGCATACTTGGGGCTGTGTTCATACACGGTGGTGAAAAACAGCTGCTCTGAATACACGACCATTTTACCTTCTTCCTTGTAAGCATTTAGGTAACGTTCTTCAAGCATTATACGGTTACGCTCCTGGGACCAAAGCAGGGGAGAGAGAGAGGAATTTGAAATCATCTGGATTCAGTGGGAGAAGGGTGAATTCCTGGGGTGTTGCTGGTACCAACCTGCCCGTTTCATTAAAGAACAGGCGCTGCAGCCTCATTACTAGAAAGCTGGGCACAGGCAGTGAGGTCATTTACTGACAGCTCTGATCTCCTGATGTTGTCGTAAGGACTTTTTCCCCCCTTTCTTTGAGCTCCAAGGTTGCAGGTGCTTCGAATAAATGTTTTTATTCGAAGCAATGCTTTGGGCTCGGTAGGGAGCGGGTTGCTAAAATTTCCTGTTTCCTTCATCTTTGTGTTGGTTTGAAATTACGGGGTACAGGCACGGGGGGAGGGCTGGGGGAGCATTGTGCCGAGTCGTTTGCCATTAGTTTTGTCTGTTTTTATAACACTTGCAGTGTCTTCACCTTCATCTTTCAGGTGACGTGGCTGGCTGCTGTTGGACACCAGCTTCTCAGGATGTGACTTTGATCGTTGTCCCTGTAGAACAAACATTTGTAGGGTGAACACTCAATATTTTCCTCTGGGACAGATTTTTAAGACAGGTTTCTTGGAAGAAATTGATATAAATGGAGGCACTGCCCTTTCTGTGCTGGACTTCTGTAGCTGGAAAAGGTATCTGTGCACCGCTGAGGGGGGATTTTTATATACACACAGATATAAAATATACATTTTGCTGCTTTGCGAGAGCCAATTTGAAACGCTGCAGCTCTTTGGAAGATCTGCGTGGCCCTTCTGAGACTCCAGGTATGGATTCTTTGGCACCAGGGTTTGGTGTGTTGCGAGAGTCCCAAGGCAGAGAGAAAAACCCACCCACTGGCTTTGGCTCTCCCTTCCTTACTGGAAAACACACAAGTGTTTTTATGGATGAGTGATTTGGTTCTAGAGTGTAATTGAGAGTCGCAGCTTGTTTTTATTGCTGTGTGCTGGAAACTTCTCAGCGTACAGTCCAACGTTCATTTGTAAGGCTGCTGAGAAATAGAAGGCTGGTGGGCAGGCTGTGCTATATTTCCTGATCTGTTATTTAGCGGCAAAACAAAATGATTAATCTGCCCTCCTTGACTGAGGTGTCTGCTGGAAGCCGGGGATTTCCTCCCCTGATAGATCCCTCTTGAAGTTACGGCTTTGTTCTGGCCACGGTCTCTTCTGTTTCAGCCTGGTTACGGCTGCTCAAGTTCCTTAAACAAGTTTCCATCCTGTCTCTCCACCCGCTTAAACTTCAAACACTTCATAAAGCTTTGGATCACTCTTAGCTTAAATATTTTCTTTTATTCTTGCGTTCATAAAGTAGGTCAGTCCTGAGTGTGACATTTTTTTTTTTTGTACAAAACAGCTTTTTCCAGGAGTTCTGCGGTTGATGAGTAACGGGTATAAAACTTAAGTGTTTGATCATGGCATTAAAACTAGAATTGATTTTGAGTGGAATGCCATTCTGAACGCTGCTCTGAAAACAGGTTTCAAGTAACGCTCCCCTCTTCAAACGTGGCCTTCATGGGATTAGACAGTCTTCAGAAAATCCCACATCGGTACCTTTTAGGGGAAAGGTAAAATCTACTGTTGTGATCTATCCCCTGTATTTTCTCCCCGTGAAGAACGAGTGGGGTTTTGGAATTACTTGGTGTTGGAGGAGCACGGGGGAGGCTCTGGCTGCTATTTATCCCGGCATGCCTTGGATTCATAACGGCTCGATCGCTGGCATTGTTGTTTGAGGCTCAAAATACTGGATCTGGCTATGTCAAAGCAACTTTATTGAAATAGCATGTTAGTATTTAAAACAATATTAATACTATATTTGATTCATTAAATATACAAAGGCAAGTTAAAGCATTTCCATGTGTGCGCTGTTAGTTCTGGCAGGAGGTTCTTCAGATGGTTTCATGTGGTTGCAGACAACATTTTAGCACATTCTTAAAATACCCGCAAAAGCCTTTATGTAAAATCTCATAAAGGTGAACCACATAAAAATGATTTTTTTTCCTGTTTCATGTCATTAGGATCAAAGTACGGTAGGTAAGAATAAATTTCCCCAAACCTTGTTTCAGCCCCTGTCTTAATTAATGTTTCATGCTCATAGCAAGCTCATAAAGGGCGTAATAGGGGAAACTGTCTGTACACACTGTAATATTCTCAGTGACTTCTCGGTTCTTTTTGGATTGAAATCACTTATTCTTTGTATGAATACTTCAAGCAATCTTCCTCTGGAAACGGCCGGTGCTTTGTGCTCTCTGGTCTTTGAGTCAAACCGATCGAGCTGTCCTGTCAAAGGAAGCATCAGCCAGGTGGGGGCTCAGCTTTGAGGGATGAAATCCCTGTTAACGGCATGGAACAGAATCCATTTGGGAATTCCCCGGGGGGATGTGGTGTTGCTTGGTTTGTTAGGTTTAAATTGCCTGCTGGGAGCCTGGCGTTAGCATGCCTGTGGAGCTGAGGGCTTTCCTTTGATGGCACGCTCTCAGCGGCCCTACAAATACCATAGGGCAGTGCTGTGGGTGGTTGTTGCTTAAATACCTAATCTAAACTTGTTGGTGACTAGCAGTAGCCAACCACTGAAAATAAAATGCTGTGTGATGAGTTAATATGAAGTCGTACACGCTCCTTGGGACGACGCTGATTTTGATACAGGCGTGGATGCACGCTCCTGAGGAGAATCAGGGTTGTTCCACGGACTCTCTGCCTTAAAAAAAATGTATTGGAGCCATCCGTGAATGCAGAGAAAACATTCAAAGCTACATATGATATTGCAAAACCTTCCTGATACCTTTTCTCCTGGCTTGTGGAAAAGGATACATTAGCGTCCCTGAATCTGCCGCACTTCAAGCTAAGGGAAAGTCCAAAGTGCACAGTAAATCAAATCTCACGTGCCATTAATTACTGTCAGGATCGTGTTCAGAAAGGAGGGGAACACGAAGACGGGAGGCTTCGACGAGTTTTTCACGTTGGCGATGAGCGATGCTGTCCTTTCTTGCCGAGGAGGAGAGACCTGCAGTCACTTGCACACCTTTGCCCTTGTGCCACCCCTGCCAGTGAGGGGCAGGGGCACGGAGCTGCTTCACCTGCAGGGCTCGGGCCCGGGTTAGCTCCTGGGAGCTGTCTGTCACAGAAGCTCCTCGTTTCTCTTCGTGATGAGCTTTTGCCCTCCTTCAGACAACAACCCCCCAGGTGTTTTGTCTTCTTCACATACCTACTTGCACAACAGTCAGAATAAAAACCGTCTGGCTACCAAAACGTCTTGCCGTCCATCCGTGGCTGCCGAAGCTGCTTCTCCTTTCCTTAACCTTTCACCAGAGCTGGTGGTGCTGTGCAGCACTAAGCTCATCGGGGAGATCTCCGAGGTGTGTGCCATGACAAGTATTTTGGGTGGTGGCTCGCTGATAACTTGAGAACGGGGCTGGTTGTTAAACGCCGTGGGTTAGGGTTTCGTTTTTCTAGCAGCCAGATTTGTTTCTTGTGCATCATCCTTCCTACAGCCTTGGGTTGTTTCCTGCTATCTTCAGGTGTCTTTCATCTAGCACAGAAGGAGCTCGGCGGTAGTGCTGTAAAGGAATGGAGTTGTGCAGATGTCCCTGCGTTGTTACGGTCTAAAAATGGACTTTGTACTACCAGAAACCTGAGGCTGAGGGGGTTGCTGTCGTCTGCTGGATCTGAGGCTGGAATTGTCTGTGAACCTAGACAGCATCCCTTTCTTTTCTAAGAACTTTGGGTTTTGATTCGATTCCACTTGGAATTAATCAGTAAGTCAGCTTCACACAAACGAGACAGCAGCAGCAAGCTCCTTACTTGCTCCCTTCTGTCTTAATTAGCAGCCTTTGTTGTAAAGAACTTCCAGCCTTGCCCAATAGCAGGAGAAAAGGAGGGGGGGAAAAGAAAACCAACTGTAAAATGAAGCCTAACTCTCAGCCTACTTGGTAGCGTGTGTTTTCACCAGCTGTTACATTTAATTGGAATGTAATTAAAGAGGAATTGTTCGCTCAAGTACTGTAGAAATGCATGGCTGGCTTTGTTTCTCACTAGACTTTGATTCTCCTTTAGAGAAACAGTTCTTTGTAATTACAATGTGTGTTATACGATGATGGGAGCTGCTGTGTTTCTAGGTGTCTGACTATTGAGAGAGCGCTGTCTTACAATCAAAAATGTTTGGTAGGATGTAAAGATTATTATTATTATTATTATTATTATTATTATTAGACTCTGATGTTGTTTACTTTTAACATACCTATTGGATTGCATCCTGCAGGTATTTTGAAGGTGGAGTCTCCTCTGTCTACCTCTGGGATCTGGATCATGGTTTTGCTGGTGTGATCCTCATTAAGAAAGCTGGAGATGGATCAAAGAAGATTAAGGGATGCTGGGATTCCATCCACGTGGTGGAGGTTCAGGTACAGCCTCTGGGGCAGCTGATATTCCTAAGTGAAAACAAAACCCAGTTAATTCCAGCCGGTTAACGAGCACAGGTGTTCCACTGAACAATACAATATTGTGTTAGGGGCTGTAAACTTCTTTCCCATGTTAATTTTTGAAAATTCCCTGAAGCAATTTGGATAGAGATAAGTCAGGGCTGTAATCAAAAAGAATCCCAGAGGAATTGAAGGTATGTTACTTTCTGCGCGTGCGATCCTGAGCTTATTTTTTTTAAAACGTAAAGGTCTACAGATAAATATCACTAATTAGGTAATAAAAACAAGGTAATGGGAGGTTAAATTGCTCCAGCTAGATTTGCTTTTGGAAAATTGTAGAAAGGTGCATGCTTGCAATTGTTTTTCAGAAATAGACTGTGCTCTGTAAGCGTGTTTAAATGTCTCTCTCCTGCTGGGCGTGCGGTCTTTGGGGCCAGCCACCTTTCAGTTTTTGGAGGGGTTTTGATCTTTTGCATCTTTCCTTTTTCTTCTTCCACTTCTAGGAGAAATCCAGTGGCCGTACCGCTCATTACAAGCTGACCTCCACAGTGATGCTGTGGTTGCAGACTAATAAAACTGGTTCTGGTACCATGAACCTTGGCGGGAGCCTCACCAGACAGGTAGGTCTGCGCCGGGATACCGGCAGCCCCACAGCGTGCTTTACTTACATATCCAGTAGCCTCAGCTGGGAACAAGAAGTCTATTTTGTGGGGTGTTGTATAAACATCTGTTTTCCTGCTTCATATGCAGTCCCGTGAAGCAGTCAATCTGCAGTCGTGGAGTACCAGGATCCCCTTGAACTCTGCCTGATGGCAGAATAGGTTTCAACTAGAAATACAAAATATTCGGTAGGAGCTTAGATTTTTTTTTTAAAGTCTTGGCTTTGTGTTTGATGGTCCCAAACTTGTATACTTCTGCATGTGTTGCCTGGACAGATCATTTTATCTTTCAGGTTTGCCCACTTCGTTACTAGAAAAGTCCAATAGGATTATAAAAACATCTCTTTTCTTAAAAGAGATGTCTTGACATATCTCTTTTCTTAAAAAATCAAGGTGGGCCGCTGTGACCAGACCTGTATCTTGCATAGACCCTGAGATTCTTCTGCTCTTAGACTTGAAGTCTCTTTTAGCATCCTTAAGTATTTTTCCTCCTGCTGTACCAGGACAACGCTTTAAATAAATAAATGTCTTCTAGTCACTTGCTTTTTATGCCAGTTCCAACTGCTTAGACCTCTGCAGAAGGCCATTTTTGGGAGGGAAGGTGCCACGCTGATGACCCTTCAGGCACTGCTGCTCTCTGAGGTCTGCCAGGTCTTGCCTGTCAGAGGCTGACTTCGGGGGGCTGAAGGCTCTTCTGCCCCAGCCACCTGCCCAAAGGGTCCCGTCTCTTCACGGCAAGCTGCTGATGAATTGGGGTTGCTCAAGATCTGGACTGTGGGAGTCAACGACTCAAGAGGAGCAAGAAACTCAGGGGGACAGGAGTCGTATTGTGTGGCTGTGAGTGACTGGAGGAATTGGCAGTTGCTGGGACTCCTTTCTGAGACTTCCCGGGGCAGACGCTGGTTTCGATACAAAGCACAATGCCGACTCTGTTAAACAATCCATGTTTTTGTACAGGTTTGGGGCAGGTGAAGGAACAAAGGATCGGTGATGGCAGGGAGAGGAACTGAATTGCAGTCGCGTTGCAGTCACAGAAACGTGCCCCAGACCTGGGTGATTTCTCTTTCAACATTGTTGCTTTACAAAAGAGGCTGCTGCAAAAGCAGGAGGGGGAGAAGAAGGCGTCTGGAGGCGGTTTTGAGCATTGCCTGCTCTTTTAAAATGTTTGCAGTACTTAGCCCCAAGTTACGGTGACCCGGACAGACACTGAATCACAGGCCTTCCTAATACTTCACATCACAGCCGTGAAGTGGACGCCAAGGGCTTGACTCTAGCCACGGCCTTATGGTGCGAGAGCTTTGCCAAGAAAAACAAGAGTCTGTTGAGAATAGGTGTCCTCAGTACACCTTGGCCCGAACTGCTAGGCCTTGTTTAGTTTGACTTTCACTCGCTTCAGTGGGGAGATTCATGCTCCCGTCATCGTTTTAACAGCAGACCCTCTAATTCACATGTGCTGCATTAGAGCAGGGGCCTGCTTCCAATGTCAGTAACCATAAAGAAGCCACTGGGGTAATGATGCACTGCTCCTGCACAAACAAAGGAAACTTAAAATCTACGGCTCGGCTTTGGGCTGGAGGTTTTCTGCTTTGCAGATGCCCTCGTAGGCTTAACAGGACAGGCTTCGTCAGGATCCAGCGCAGAAAACGAGGTCTTTGTAATGCCTTGAGGTGTGCTTCGTGAGAAGGAGCTCTTTGCCCTGAGCCGCTTATTTGGCTGTAGCTGGACCAAACCCAAGTGCCAGGCTTTGGCTTTTTGTGCTGTAAATCAGTTTGCCCCATTACCTAGGGACAGCGGGTTTTGTTTGTACTTTTTGATGGGCTTTTTATACAGCCTGCAGTGAATTTAGGCACTGAAAGTGGCTTTTAGTTCTCTCTTGAATGGCACGTTACTGCTTAACTTTGCCAATATCTGTAATCTGTTGTTCTAAGTGTAATTTTGAAATAGTTTTGTCTTGTGGTAAGTTGTTCGTGTTCTTGGTAAGCTCAACATTGAAGGTACTTGACCACCTTTGATGCTAAAATGCGAATAGCAGATGTCCTTACATTGCAGTGGAAGCTTTTGAAGTGTTCTCAAGCTCTGTAATATCCTGGCTTACAAGCTGATGGCAGAGCGAACCTCTCCGTGCTTGGAAAGGCGAGGCTGTTGAGAGCCAGTGCTTTGAAATCAGTTTTGCCTCGTAGCTGCAAATCGGGTATTTGTCAAGTGCTGACTGGGATGATGAACTCAGCGGGCAGGAGCAAAGGAAGCGCTAACGGAATGCCTCCTCATTTACCACCTCTGGCACCTACAAAGAGCTGGGCACGTCTCACGCCAAAATGCGACGGGGAGGGTTTGGGACGTCTTATGCAAACACTTGCTCAGTTGTTCCCCTTCCTAATGCCTGCAGATTACACTTGGTGCAAGCCATCGAGCAGTCCTGATTGCTCTGTAAATGGGCAGCACAGCAGTGGGGCAGAACCCAATCTAGAAGAGCCTGAGACCTTCTCTGCTGTCATTTCCTATTGTTGAAGCATCAGGCACAAATACACCTCTTTTTTGGTTTTAATTTTTGTTACATTGATCAAGACAGTTTGGAAAAACTTGTCTTTGCGTTACCAGAATATCCCCAGTCTGTTAGTAGAAGGCTCCTGCTATAAGGGTATTCCAAGCGATGCATTGAATTCCTAAGAATAACATCTTTGTTTTTTCTCTCCCCACCCCAGACACCACGTATTTCAGCGTTCTTACACCTGGCTTGGGGCCATGGGATGGCACGTTCTGCGTAGATATTACTTAGAAGTCATTTCCCTCTCCTATGTCTGCTTTAATGTCATACCACTGATGCATCTCTTCCAACTTGCTCAACTTCTCAGTGGTTTTCCCGATGCAGTTGTGTAGCTACTCCTTTGTGTAGCTTTAAATTTACTCGGTGGCTTTCAAATGAGAACTTAAGGCTTTTTCTTCATCCATTCAGTTACGTAAAGTTATTTCTGACAGGTGGAGTGTAGACTGACTGAAATGAAACGTAACGTCGTGTTCTCAACAGAGTTTTGGATCCTGGTTTAGTTAAAATGTGGCATTCAGATGCTGTCCCCATCAAATACAGAACTGTGTGTATGTGTACACACACAGCTCAGAAATGTGTATTGTGATATACATTACTTAATTTATGCACATACATAATTGGTTTATATGTATGTACAAACCTCTCTATTGAGAGGATGAGAGGCTCTGTGCATGTGGCATCTACAGCACGTAATTTCTCTGACATCTTAGGGAGAATTACAGCCTCAGTGACAGCTTCACATCGGACAGCAATTAGTTCCTTATTGAGGGAGTCCTTTAGTATGGGAGAACCCTTTTTTTTCCCTGGTGAAGACTTTGTTGTTATCTCTAGCAATATGTGGTGGTGCTACACGCCGTGTAGCCATCTCATTTGACTACAAGTGACATTAGAGAAGAAACTTTTGGTGCAACCGGAAGGCTGAAGTGATATTTCGTTCCCTCCCCTTGCTATGGCCCTCCCCAAAAAGGCAAGAAAAATCAGCTAGAGATGTTCTATTTTTACAGTTGTCTAAACAAGGGTGCTCTTCCAGGCAGTCGGCGCTCTGGAGACAAGCCTGGATGCTTGTCAAGAGAGCTCGGAGCCGAAGCACCGCAGGCCAGGACGGAGGAAGTAACTCTCAGCTCACATCCGACACTGGCAGGCTTCAGTAAATACAAGGGCTGGGGCTGGAATTTGGGTAGGGAAAGAGCGATCAGCGTGTTACGTGCCGCCTGCCTCAACGGAGGGCTGCGGATTGAAGAGCTGTACATCCGAGGGGACAGGATGGGACACGCTACCTTCAGTTCGCAGAGAAGGAGCTCTGCTTACAGGGAAATGAGCACCAGCAGCCTTTCAGTTACCTTGCGCTTCCTCCAGTGGCCGCAGGTAACTCCCAGCCGCCTCCTGAGTCAAGACAGATGCCTGGCAGGTGATTCTCTCTCTGTCTGACAGCCGTTACGGCCCCGTCCTCTCCGTAGCCTATGTTGGCATTACTCGTTTGCCACGGCACCGTGCTGCTTTGGCTGAGCTTTGGGGTTTTCGTTAGGCTGCGTTTTCATTTCAAGTAAGAGCAGTCGTACGGCCCTGGTTCACTTCATGCGAAGTAGCTGTAGGCTTCCAGCTTCCTGGCAAACGGTCAAAACTGCACTTTGCTGGTCAGGTTTCTAGAGCCCCCTCCTTAAAAACCAAGCCCAACAGGTGCCTTTCTGAGCTCTCCTAGCGCACAAAGAACCCCTGTGTGTTTCCGAAGCCAGGATGAGCATTGTGAGGAAGTGCCAGCTTGCTGAGGAAGAGGCTGGCTCCAAACCTATGGTTTATTTACATCTGGAGGTGTGGGAAGGGGAGGATATGAAGTTGTAGGGGAAACGAAGCCTGGGATTGGAGATTAAAGCAGTGCAGATGTGTGTTGATTTTCATGCTTGAAATACTCCGTAGCAAAGGTGGAACGTTCTGCAGAGCCTGGATGAAGGCTGGTCTGCTGTAATCTGAGCTTTTCCTGTGTTCGGGAAGATGTGCCCTGTGATAGATTACTGCTCAATAAAGCACCAGAAGAGACGTTTTGCCGTTTATCATAATAGGTAAAATCCTCTGAGGCTAGTGCTCTGCAATTAGGCAAGTCATATATTTTCATCAAGCTGAGCTTTCATGTAAAGGCCTATCCCACCGACTTCCAGATGCTGCAGCAGTAAGCGGGGCGCTGGAGGAGCACGTTTCCACCAGAGGGATCTTCCAGTTGTAGCTGTCACGATCCTTCATCCCCACCCTCAGCCGTTGTCCGCTCCCACGGAGGCGTTGTCTCATTGCCACGGCGTATTTGGGGCGCAGAGGGTAGCGGGGGTGCACTGAGCAGGGACCGGTGGCACGGAGAGCTGATGTAGCATCGCCGGTTTTGCTCATGGTTTTGAAGGTGCAGTTTGCTGAAAGGTAGGGGATGTCTTTGGTTATGTTGCTTAGAATCGATATGCTTGAAGGCCACGAAAGGATGAGGTTAGCTCTTGGCTGCCTCGTATAAAACCGCAGGCTTTGTGGAGCTCACAGCCTCCATTTATCGGGTTAGAGTTTGAAATAAGCGTTGGAGAAAAAGGCCAGTTTTTGCCTAACCGATATCCAGATAATTCCACATATTTTCCACCTGGGTGCTTCAGCCTGCCCACTGCCCGTGGCCTTGGGAGCCTTTGGCTCACGTTGTCTGTTTGTGTTTCATTAAGGAGGTTTTCACATCGCTCGATGGCCAGAGCAGCCGTGGTTGTTGTCTGCAGTTCTTCAGAGCGACGTGGTGGATGGGTTTGCTTCGTATCTTTCTAGTATTTTTAGACACTTCCACGACAAACTGAAGTGTTTATCCGACTTACATTTCTCTCTTACGAACTCTTCCTCTGAGTAACGTTTACAGAAAGCCCAAACAACTGCTCCGTCCTGTGCAGGAAGCATCCAAAGTGACCGGCCACCACCGAGAGCTTGACGTACCCAGCAGAGCGAGTTTCCCTCTGAGTCAGACTTGTAGCAGATGGCCGGGGAAATGAGGCAAGGAGGCCAAGCAGCTTCTCTCTCGAATGGGAGAGGAGCGACTGAGCCGTGGAGATTGGACTTGGCTCATTCTGGAGCATGAGGGTTTTTGGCTGAGCTCAACAGCAGATGGGGAGCGACAGTGGGAAGATGAGCGGCTTGTTAACGTTAACTTAGAGAATGGAATTTCCCCTCCAAGCAAATTAACCCCTTTATTTAAGCAGACACCAGCTTTCTGCTTAGGACCGTACAGTAATGGCCAGCGGGAGGAACCTTTCAAAATCCCAGCAGCTCTGCTGTTTGTGTAACGTGGCTGCTGACTGACTCTGAACTCCGTTAAAGCAGTGTCTCCTAACATCTGGGCTTCTGCGGCGTATAAAAGTGGCATCCTGGCAGCCCATTTTGTGGAGATGTAATAATAAGCTTTTTGCAAAAAAATAATTCTATTTTCGGATTCTGTTTCTTACCAATGAACTTGGCGTGTCCAGGTGCGGAGGAGATGCAGCGGGGAGCTCGTGGAAGCCAGTGCCCCCCTGGCAGCCCCCCCCTGCTGCCCTGCATCGGGTCGCTTTGCTGACAGTTCCCAAAGTCACCGTAACTGGGGTGGGTGTGCGCGTCGTTCACATTCCTGTCCTCCCTCTGCAGTGACTGGATCCGTTCTCCAGGCAGCGCGTCTCCGTTCCATGTAAACAATCTGACTGTAACCTCAAGGAAAAAAAAAAAAAATAATCGTATTCTTTTTCTCTCCCCCCTTCTAGGTTATCTTTTGCCTTCGGGCTTCCAACTAAATTACATGCTTCCCCAAGCCTGTTAGAGACTTGGCTTATTAGAAGAAACCTGTAGCTGGTCCAGATACTTAAACTGTACCCTGAGGGAGGGATATGAGCAGATGGATAAGAGAATTCAGAGGGATTAGTAAAACCCTTTGAAGGCTGTTCTTCCCACTACATTTTTCTCCCAGTTTTGTTTTCGTGCCATCTCAGCACATCTTGTGCTGGTTGATGTTCCTGGGACTGACGTTCATTGCTCAACAGCTTGTCTGCGTTTAGCCAGAATTTTCATCTCAAGAACTTGGAAGGATGGTCTTTTTCTTAGCATCAGAAATTTATGGGTCGTGGACAGACAGCCCTGGCCGCTAGATGAGCATTATGCTGGGTAAAGGCAGATGAAACACATCAGGTACGGCACTCAGCAGTGCCAGCTTCCTATTTTTGGTCTTAGTGGTGAAAACTCTGACGTGGCTCGGTCCCCGTGTCCTGTCGAGGCAGCGCTAAGGGTGTGGTGTCATGGTACACTGAACCTTGATCCGGTTCTGCATTGCTTCCACATCGTGCACTCTGCTTTACGCCCCCACCCCATGCTTGATGCTCAGTACTGCCTTCCCCCAGCAGGCAAACGTCTGATGAGCTACTCCTCTTTTTGGTCTAAAAGGGGAAAAAAAAGACTGCAAAATTTCTCATTCCGTATGCTTGCATTAAGGGAAACGATTAGCAGTCTTGCAGGGGGCTGTCATTGTTTTCATCTGACTGTTCTTCTCTACTGGAGGGCAAATAACGCCTGGGGTGCCTTTTGCCAGGAGAGCCTGAAAATGGAGAACGTGCCCTCTGTGTGGTTGGAGGTGGTATTTGAGACAAAGCTGGAAAGAAAGAGCTGATTTTGCAGGGATGGATCGCAGCGGTTACGCTGACAGCACCATCCCTGGGTGCGCCTCGTCGGCAGCATGGTTTTCGTACCCACGTGCTGCGCTGCCGTGCTGCCAGCCCTGTCCGTGTGCGCTGCCGCAGACGTCCCGCAGCCCCTTGGTAGGTAGGGAAGGAACGTTTGGTAGCGCCTGCCTGCATCGGGGGACTACAGCGGGATTTTACTTTGATTCATGGCTTCCAATGCACCGCATTCCTGCCACCAACACGTGAGGCTTTGTCTTCTAGGAATCTCCCAACACTGGGCTGTGTGCACGTGGAAAGAGCAGTCACCCCGGGGTTTTGAGACCCGTTTCTTTCGTTCCTTCTCTGGACGAGTAAAGCTGCTGTGCATCTGCCCTCAGTCTGTCTCTTTTTCTTTCTAGATGGAGAAAGATGAGACCGTGAGCGACTCCTCTCCACACATAGCCAATATTGGACGCTTGGTAGAGGTAAGTGTTGTGAGGCTGCCACAGCCTGAGCCTGCTGCAGGTTCTCACCCGTGTTTGGTCCCATGCCGAAGAATTCTGCCGTAGGCCCGCTTTTGTCTTGACAAGCTGCTTATTTGTGTTGTGCCACGTGGAGCGGTGGGACTGCTGCTCCGTGTCCGATGGCTCCGCGTTCCTCTCGGCGTTGTCTCCCAGCAGCTTGCAGATAGAGAAAAGCTGCTCTGCGCTTCGTCTCCTGCTCGATACAGCAGTAATTGAGAAGGGATTTGAGAAGAGAAGACGGAGGGGGGATCTTACCGATGTTTATAAATACCTGAAGTGTGGCAGAGGGGTTTGGCCGACCTCTTTTCAGTGCTCTGTGGGGACAGGACAAGGGGCAATGGCCACAAAATGGAGCCCAGGCAGTTCCGCCCCAACATGGGAAAGAAATTCTTCATGGGGAGGGTGACAGAGCACTGGGACAGGCTGCCCAGGGAGGCTGTGGGGTCTCCTTCTCTGGAGATACTCAAGGCCCGTCTGGACCCTACCTGGGCAGCCTGCTGTAGGGAACCTGCTTTGGCAGGGGGGGTTGGACCTGATGGTCTCTGGAGGTCCCTTCCAAGCCCTACAGTTCTGTGGTTCCTGTGAAACAAACGGTCCTTTCTTGAGACCTGCCTACCAATTACCTACCCCCTTGTTCCTTTTTACAGTCATTTTGGGGCAGAATTATTTGAAGTCCGGGTGTGTTATTCAGAACTGTCCCTGCAACTCAGAAGTTCAGCGTCAAGCGCTCATTAAATCCACTGGAATTATGTCTGTTAGTACTCGGTTTTATGGAAGCTGTTGGTCCTGTGTGCTCAGCACACTGAGTCTGAAAGCTGGGAGGGTGTTCGAAAGCCTCTGGTGTCACACGGGTGTGCTGTCACCGCACTGTCATCTCGGAGGGTGTTTGAATCTCCTTGACTCTCAGAGCCCCCTGCACAAGAGAGGAGGAAATTCTGAATTAGACAATAATACATTTTAAAACTGGGAAATGAAAGAAAAGCAGATACTGTTGGGTTTTTTTTGATCCCTTTTCTAAGTTCTTAGCCTGAGTAAAAGTGACCTAAGACAAGAAAGATGCTGTTCATTTGCAAGATCTTTCCCTAAACCGTTTTGAAAACCGGTTTTAATGAACTGGACACCAGCTTCAAAATTCAGGGAAGCCGTAAGCACAAACCTGTCGCTCTGCCAGCTGCGCTAAGGGACCGACTTGCCACTTGTGGCCTGCTCAGTGCCAGGAAATTCTTGAGCCAGCTTGAGGTGGAAAACGCTTGCCTTTTTTGCGGATCGATGCAGAAAAGTTGCTGGGAGGACAGAAACTGCCCTCTTGTGGTCCGGAGCGCACATCCCGGGTGTGTAGCTTGGAGTAACGCTGGGAGAGGACAGAGCTACGCCTTTTTGTCTTGAAGAAGAGCAGAGAGACAGGGCTGTACTGCCTGCTGTGGGGGTTACTTCGTGTACAGCACGAGTCTTGTAGGTCAGGACGAATGCTTCAGGTATAAAATAGAGTAAATGCAGCCGTCCTGAGAACAGCTGCAATGACTGACGGCTCGTGGTTTGTTTTTCTTTTCTAGGACATGGAAAACAAAATCAGAAGTACACTGAATGAGATTTATTTTGGAAAAACAAAGGACATCGTTAACGGGCTGAGGTAAGGAGCTCGAGCCGACCACTGGAACCCCTTTGCCTCCCTGCCACCCCCCTGCAGTGCCTGCAGCACTGTCCCCGGCTGAGCAGTGCTCTGCTTGCTTGCAGGAACTCCTCCTTCCTACCCCAAATCTGTTCATGTCCCTAATTATTCACCTCCCTGTGCTCTGGAAACATTATTTGTTGTGTGGTGTTCGGGGACGTTTCCACCTTGTAACTACAGGAATGCGATGTTTAAATCCTTTGTTCCCTCACCAGGAAGAAAAGAGCCCAAGTAGCAACGCCTCGGAATTACTTTTAACCGGGAGTTTTGTTTTTCCCAGTTCTGGAAGTTGTACTTAAATTCTGACTTCTCATATTTTTAAAAACAGTCCGGTGGTCCCAGAATTGAGTCGTGACATTAATGCCTTCTGGTGCTTCGATTTTGGTTTCGATTCTTTCTCTCAAGCACTGCTGGTCGAGATACAGCGCACTGGAGCCGATGAAGCGATGGGCCCTCTGTGCCTTTTGTAGGGAAACTGCTGCACTTCCCAGCCCTGCTCGTGTCTGCTCAGGAATTTTGTATCGAAATCCCGAGCTGGCAGTCCTGCTTGTAGAGCAAAGCACGGAGCTGTGATGCCAAACAGTTTTAATGTGACCTGCAGAGAGAGCTCCCCTGCACAGGGGGACGATGTAGAATAAGCAAGCGGAGCACGTCCCTGTTCTGCTGCTCTGCCTTGTACTGAAATAAGAAAAAAAGTCACTAACCTCTCCTTCAGATGAGAGAACAGCGGTACGAATTAAATAATCTGTGCTGCCTTCTTAACAGCGTGGGCAGAGGGAGTCAGCGGTGCCCTGACAAAGCAGCTGCTCTTTTTTCATTTCTTTTTTCCCAAATCCGAGCTTTCCCAACAGGTCTCTTCCCACGTGTGCCGGGCGGGGGTTTTGCCACGAAGCGTTTATTAGCATGAAAAGGCAATACGGAACGCAGTCCTTTTCCTTGTGAACTCTGCCCTAAGATTTGGTAATTGAACCTGTCGCCCGTGTCTCCCCACTGCTCAGTCTGAGCTGTGTTAGGTTGTGCAGCGGGGAGACGATCTGTGAGCTGCTCCGAACCGGTGCCGCACACGGCATCCGCCTTGGCTTCTCCTCCAGCCTTTTTCCTGTTTCTTCTAACTGTGCATTTACGCTTATTCTTCCCAAGCGTGCTTCCCGTGGATTCCAAAACAGCAGCTCTGTGTTACGCAGCTCTTCTGACTGTTCTTTTCCCTGTTTACTTCCCTCGTTTCCAAACTGCTCTCTGTAGATCTATTGATGCTATTCCCGACAACCAAAAGTATAAGCAGTTGCAGAGGGAACTTTCTCAAGTGTTGACCCAGCGCCAGATCTACATCCAGCCTGATAACTAAACCAATCCAGGTACCCCCTGCCTGTGAGGTGTGAAACCAGCACTAAACCAGGACTCACCCAGCCGAGACCTCTGCATGATAACTGAGGCCAGAACTAACCCCTAACTCCTGCAGACTGATAAATGACATCTGACCCATGTTTCACCCAAGGGTTACTTCTTAATAGAGCCAACTAAATGTCATTTTATTGACGTGTTACCTTCCTCCGTTTGAAGTAGCACGCTCTGAAATGTCAGGACTTAGCACTTCGCACTCCAGCTTGGGAGCAAGAAAGGAGCACATGGTCATTTACCCGAGGTGGTCTTAGCTTGGATTTGCTCTGTCCATAAGCCCTGGCACTCTGTGCCTCGTGCACCACCACTTTTTTACAGCTGTATTACACCACCTCGGTGAAGAAATTCTCTGTAATCTTAAAGTCCTCCTCGTGAAAAGTCTTGAAACTCTCTCACAGTTTGGAGAGAAAAAGAAAAATCTATGGCTGTGAACTCCCGAGAGCTCTGAGAAGACGTGAGCTTCCCCCCCCACCTATTGCCTGGTGTACCTCGAATTTCCTCGGAGCTTGACAATCCGGGCCCACTCGAGCTCTGCTGAAACATTTTGAGCTTCCACTTGCTGCTGCTCTGCGCAGCCTCTGAAGGGATTTGTTCATATGCTCTCCTTTGCTCTGGAGCTCTGAATGTCTAGGACGCACAGCGGTGACTAACCCTGGGCCAGTTTAACCTTCCACTCCAACCCATAATGAGTTACAGATGTTGTCTTAAACACATTAAGCTGACGAAGGGGAATATGCACTGTTTGTTGATGGTGGCTGAGAACCACTTCTTTAGCCTGTGACAAATGCAAATATAAAATGTATATATTTTTATTAAAGCAGCGGAAGTCTCCAGAGACAAGAGAATGGAAATACTGTTATAAAAATGTTAGGAAAATAACTGCCACAAAGAGCAGCCTTGTTTACCGGAGGCAGCATCCAGGCAAAACAAGGTAGCTTTGAGTACAGAAGAGGGTGTGAAATAAGGCTGATGTGGGGAGAAATCCTACCAGACGGCATCCTCACCACTTCTGTGGCAGCAGCTCCCGAAGAGTTTAGCGTTGCCATTCTATTCGTGGTCATATTTAAAAGGGTTTTTTTCTTTCTATTGGAAGCCTCTTCCTGTATCATTGGAGAGCGAGGTTCCTCCCCAGCTACCTGACAGGGCAGTGAGCCGTCGTGACTTCAAGACTTCATTTTTGGGTGGTTTTTTTTTCCCTCTATAACCAAACTTTTAGCAAAAAGAAAGCCCTGCGGTAACCTTGCTGACAGTTTCTCTGTTCTCCTTTGGTTGCTTTGGTTTGCTAATTACGGATAGGTAAGGCTTAAATTGGAAAAGCAAATTCAAGAAGAAACTCTGGGTGCTTTTCCCCCTGGGGGATGTGCCGGGGAGAGGTTTTGTTGTGGCAGCTCTGCCCTGGGTGATCAGTCTGCACAAAAAGCTCAGGCGCTCCGACAGCTGGGCCCTTTTCACACTCGGTGCTAGAGGCTGGACTTCTCCTTCCTGCCGTGGTCCTTCTGAGGGCGAGAGCGCTAACATCTTTTGCTGATGGTGTACTGGGATTTTTCCAACCTGTAATATATAGAAAAAAAAAGGGGGGGATCTCACTCCAGCAACTGGAGGCTGGGCGGAACTTCTGGGGAAACGTCTTTTGGTGCAGTCCTTGCTAGACTTAACTTTGCTTTGATCCCATCACTGAAGTGTTCCCTTTGCCTTCTGTTTTCTGTATTAAACAGGCAAGTTGTTTTATTTCCTCTGAGCCTGGGTTGAGGTGCTTCTGCTGTTGTCTCCCATGCCAGAAGAGCTGTTAGAAACACCTCCTTTGGATGCGCTGCCTCTGACTTGTGCTTTTACTTCTTCCCCGCAGGTCTGTGCAGACTTTTGCAGACAAATCAAAACAAGAAGCTCTTAAAAACGACCTGGTGGAGGCTTTAAAGAGAAAGCAGCAAAGTTAAAATACTCTTCATGCTAACAAGACATGCCATGCACTCGTTAGATTCCTTTCTTAGAAAACTCATTCCCCTGCCCTTTTCTGTTACGTCACGTCACAGTTTGCATTCAGTACTCTTCATGCAACGCCATCTTCTCCCCATGAATAAAGCTGTACAAACTTTTTCAGTCTCTGAGGCCTACTTTGCACCCCATTTTACTATTGAGACCTTAGGCTATGTTTCTGTAGAAGTCCATGTATTTTTTTTTTCTCTCTTCCACCCTCCCCCATTTATATGCATACACACGGATCATTGTTTGTCTTTTCCTCCCCACCCCTCCCGCCTTTTGTTACATTGGTGTAAAAAATGTAAAACAAAAATTTATTAAATACTGTGGTGTGTGAAAGAGGAAGAACTGGGAAAAAAAAAAAAAATCTATTCCACGTATGTTTGGGGGCTGGGCACAGGGCACGGCTGGTGGGAGGGAGGTAAGAGAGGGTGTTCCTTGGTGTTGTACGATACTGACTAAACCAGATCTGCAAGGAGACATTGATTAGGAGACCTGCTGAGAGTTCTGCTCTTCTATAGCCTGGTTCCAAGGCGCTTTTCTGTCAATTTTTATGGAATGCAAAAGGAGTTTTTGTTTTGATTTTTTTTTTTTGTAAAGCTTAAATTGAATCTACATCTGATACTTGAGCCTCCATACTAAAAAATAAAAAATAATTATAAAAATAAAATTAAAAAAAAAAAAATCCCAGGAAGCAGTGTGTGCGGTTGGTGTCCTCCTTGTTGCTCTTTTCCCTCCTGCTGCATTACGTGGGGGTCCGTAGCTGGAATGCTGCAAACTCTTTCCTTTGTACCAACTGGAAGCAATCACGCTGTCTGGAGGTAGGCGTGTGCTGGAGAACAAAGGCGTGCGATGAGCTCAGCACTAATCCAAACAGCTGCTGCAGCCTGTAGCCATAGGAAGCAAAGCTCTCCCCCCCCCCAAACACATCAGCTGAAACTTGCTCGTTCTGGGCAGGATTTGCTGTACCGCTGCTCTTTGCATGGGCAGCGCTGGGCAGCTCTCCCTTCTGCCGTACGGCCTCGGTGCTGGGATTGGCGTGGAAGTGGGGATCCCGCTGCGTGCTGGGACTGGCACCGCAGGCAGGCAGCAAACGTGGAACAGATGTATTTAGGGAAGGATTAGGGAGGCTTTGTGTGTGGTGGAAACGTTTGGGAGGGTGCCTGTGGGCAGAGGAGCATGTTTCAGCAGTGCTTGGCAATTTTAGGTGAAAGGTTCTAGCTGCTGATGTGCCCCAAAAGCTACCTCTGTGCTTAGGCCCTGTGTAATTTGGGAACCTCGTGCCCACGTTCCCCCTCTGCTAAAACCCTCGGTCATCTTGCAGGGTCTCAGGTTTGCTGCCTGCTCTCATCCTGGTGCTGGTGAGCGGGGAACGCGAGCACCTGTGGGCAATCTCAGGAACGAGCCTTTGGCTGAACCCCTGCGAACACAAGTTGAGCCCATTGGCATCAATATTGATTAACTTGCTCTAATTTTCCTTTCCTAATACGACCTATTTAAGCATCCAGCCATCTGCAGGTGATTATGGACCTGTGCTTTATCATTTCCCCAGGGGGCTCTGGTCCGGCTCATCTGGGAGCCAGACTCGCGGGAAGGAGCACGCAGATGCTCGCCTCAAAGCCAGGAGCCCCGAGGAGCACATGGTGAGGTTCTGCTGCTCTGCCTCTGGGTTCTGCTGTAGGGAGAAGGGTTGGTTTTTTTTTTTTTTGAAGTTGGAGATAAGCCTGTGGGAACTCTTGACGCTTGAAAAATAGCATGTGAAGCCGGGGTGGGGGGAAACGTGCAGTTCTCTGCTGTTTCCAATTGCAGCAGGCGCATGCCTGGGCTGCTTTGGGGGAATTTTCCTTCTCCAAAGCCATCTCTGCACACAAGCCAAAAATGAAGCAGCGTCTGATCCCAGCTGAACTAAGCGTACAGGTTTGTGCGGGAACAAACACCCCGGTGGCCCCTGTGCCCTTCTCACAAACCAGCCTGAGCTGCGGGGAGATGCAAGCGCCCCAGCGGTGGTTCATTCCTCTCCTGTTCTCAAAGCACCGTAACCTCGTGGCGTGGGTACCTCCACCTTCAGCTTGGCTTCAGGAAGCCCAAGCCCGCTACCGCGTTACGTACCCGCTTAAGGACAAGTTGTTTTGTGTCCGTGCCTTTTCTGTTTTAACACTCACCTCTTTGCAAGATGTGAAAGCAGGGGACGGGTCTCTCGAGGCTAGGGCTGCATTGCAGTCTCCGAGGGATGACCTCAGCCAGAGCCTTCCAGGTCTCCTCTGCGCTGTGAGTTTCCCTACCCCACCAACCGGATGGTTGCAAGCACAGCAGCTCAGGCAGCAGCCAAATGCAGGGAGCTGTGTGTGCCCGCTCCCATTGGCCCCAAAACAGCAAATCAAAGCCACGCTTACCTGTGCTCTGGATACGCTTTGGGAACAAATTAAATTTTTATATATATTGTTTTAACCTCCTTCCATAGCATTTTTTTTTCTGGCTTTAAGACAAACTTTGCTAACCGGCACGTGGCTGTTACCTGGCAAGGGGGCCAGCAGGCACAGCCCTTGATTTCTACAAGCATGTGCAAACCCAAGCCTATCCCACAGCCAACCCGAGCCAACGTGGTAAATTCACCTCCCAAGAAAACAACTGTGCCGTCTCCCAACTTCAGGGCATGAGCTAGCAGAAGTGAGCTGCATATAAAAAGAAAAAAAAAAATGATCTTCCTTTACCAAGGCCAAGCCCCGGGGTCTTCAGCTGTAATAAACGGGTACTGAAATGGAACAAAGCTGTGCTTTCTATCTCGCTAGGGATCTTCATGGTTTGCCTTAAGTTGCCTTGGCCAGACCCAGATTGTTCCCTTGCAATTCTTAGAGGAAGAAGGCAGAGCAAATGCTGCTGGATGGAGAACTGGGAGGAGGGAAACAGCCCCAGCTCCTGCGAGCCCAGAAGGGAAAACTGCAAAGGAAGGGAGTGAGAAAACTCACCCCCTCTGTCTGGAAAGGTCAAGGAGTCTGAAAAACATTTCCCTTTCGGAGCACAAAGGGGTAAGCCCCAAACAAAAGCCGTTTTGGTTTTAACCAAGATGCTGTTGCAGTCTGCGAGGCGTTTGGGAGTTCTGATTCCCATTTCACGTAGGATCCAGGCTAAGCTGTGCAGACTGGGGGCTGCGGCTTGGCCGCGTGCAGAGGGAGCAGGGAAAGCATGTGGTGGGGACAGGAGCGCGGCTTCCTCAGGAGGACAAGGCAGGATGAGCATCACGGGGCTTGCTGAGGCAGGTTAATGATAAAAAAAATAGCGAGAGGAAAAAAAAAGGCAGAAGCAGGGCTGCTGCTTGGGTATGCAGCTGGGAAGTGCTGGGAAGTGCCGGATGTTAGGAAAACCGGAGCAGTAAGACAGGGAAATAAAAAGGAGCTAACTTCCAGGAGGACAAGCTGAGCTGATTTTCCTTTAAAGGCCCTGCACTCACATCTGCAGCAGTGCTGGAGTGCCTGGCCGGGCGCGGGCTGAGACAGCCATCTGGTGGCTACGGGGCCGGGCCAAGTGGAAAGGCAGCACCTTGTTGCTGGGCTTCTAGCAGCCATCGCCTTGCTCCTGCAGCACGGCTTTGCCCATCCGAGCATGCAGCCAGGGAGAGCTCCCAGGTCCGCGAGGCTTCACCTCCTCCCGGCCTCCCTGCGAAGGCTCCAGGTAACTGCGGCCTCTCTTCCCATCTTGCCTCCATCTTCCCCCAAAACCCATACCGATAAAACGTGAGGTGAAAGGTGACAAGTCCAAGCGTTTCAGAGAGCTACTGAGAATAATCCTGAGGCAGGAACTAACAGATGAACCAACACAATAAAAACAAAGGAGGCACATGGGGCAAGGACTTGTTTATAGAAGTCAGAGCCATGCTAATTAAAATACCTGCGTGTGAAACACTTTGGTCGCCCTGCACCTTCCCTTTGTTCCAGATGGGTTCCAGCCGCTGCCCTGCCTCCCAGAAGCTCAGGGGCAGGGAGGTGAGGCCGGCCCACCCCCCGGAGGCATGCGGTGCTGGCAGTTGTGCCGGGTCAGTCACCTCTGTGCCCTCCCCGCAGCTCCTCTGGCTCTCGTCATCGCTTCTGCCCGCCACGTGCGAGCTCCACATCACCGCTGAGGTACAGACAGCAGAAGAGACCGAGGCCAGCTGTGGAGCTCAGGGCAGGGAAGGGTGGTGACCTTCCGAGGTATCGAAAGCTTTTCCGTTTCTCCCGGTAGCATCATTGGTATCGAAGCGGCACGAGGACTCACAGCAGCCCCCTGTGCCACCTGCCTAGGCATACAAGTTTTAGCAGCACACATCACTCGCTGGCTCGCGCCCTCTTCTCTCAAGTGCCGCCCAGGGAAGAGGACGGCATCGAGAGCCTGGTTTGTCCGGCTTCAAGGCCGGCTTCCTCACCAGCACCTTGCTGCTCTGGCGCTGGGCCGCGCTCCTTTGTCAGCTGTCCAGGCCGTCGCCCTGCTCGCCGAGAAGAGCGCCTCTCTCTTCACTGGTGCCCGGCTGCCCTCCGCGATAAGCGAGGAACTGGAAAGAGATCTGAGAGGACGTTAAGGCTCATCGCAGGGAGCCAAGGAGCTACCCCACCAGCCCCAAAAGGCTGTTTGCAGCGCAAGAGGAAGCATGGGGAGGCCTTGATGTGGGCAAAGGGACAATGAGCTGACTTGCAAATTGCTCTGAAGCGCTCTGCTGTTGCAACGCTGAATTAGTCACCAGGACACGAGGGAGGAAAGCCTAAAAAACAGCCTAAAAGCACCACCACCACCACCCGCTTCTGCCTCATCCTGCAAAAGCCGTGTCGCCATTCCGAAGAAAACCATGGGAGGAGAAAGGATACGACCACGTCCAGGGAGAGGACGCCCAGGCTGCCGATGAGCCAGGGCAGGTGGTGCAGGACGTAGTCCCCTTCACCTTGCCCCGGGTCGGGGTTCTTCAGCAGCACGCTGGCGCCGTACAGCAAGTTCCCCAGCATCACCAGGGCGAAGAGGGAGTAGGAGACGCCAGCCGTGGATTTCCTCTGGTACTGGAAGGAGAGGATACGTTACACGGGGACGGGGAGAGGAGCTTGGGTGCAGCTCCAAAATCTCCCCACCGCAGTGGCGTTAGTCACCCTCCCCTGGGAAGAGAGAAGAAGGGTGCTGAGGCACTGCTGAGTGCCTTTCAGTTCCCCTTTTCGCTTGCAAATGAATAAAAAAAACTGAAAGACCATGTTGAAAGTATTGCTGCCTTCAAGGGAGGGGAGAAAAGTTAATCAGGCTGCAGAGCGTAAATGCAGAAAGATAATCCCTTGTGACATGGTGAGAGGCAGGAGAGCTGCAGACGCCAAGCAAAGAGGAACTAAAAACCCCACTGCCCGTTTCGGGCTGAGATCCGGGGGCTGGCTGCATCCTGCCCAGCCCTGGCTTACGTTGGTGTAGATCTGGGGGAGACGGGAGCAGAGGTACAGCACGGAGGACACAGAGCCGATGGCGAAGCCGACGATCTCGCTCCTGGTGAAGGGCTGCAAGGCAAGGCAGGCTCTGAGCGAGGCCCCCAGCCCTCAGGGGCTCCCCTTGCTGCCTCCCCGGCCTGAGGAACCGGCTCACCTTGGACTCAGGCTGCTCCGGGCCAGCAGAGAGCAGAGACCTCCCCCTGAAGGCTGCGGCGTCGGAGGCCAGGCCTGGTGCCCTGCCCAGCAAGGGGACGGTCGAGGCCGCTCCCAGGAGGCAGAAGAGGCAGGCCACGTTGATGGGAGCCACGACTGCGGGGAAGCAAGCAAAAAAACATTTAGGGTGGGCTCCTCCACCCTGGCAGCCCTTCTGCAGGGTCTGGTACCCTCAGATGAACACGGGGGGCGGGGGGAATAAAAGCCCAAGCTCTCCTATCTTCATCTGCGGCTGCAGAGTCAGTACCAGACAATAGCTGGCATGGGATTCTTATCTCACAGTGATAAGGACAATTTGTAAGTTATCAGGGAGGAAACTGCTCCTATCTTGGTAGACCCAGAACGGTCAAGTCTTAAAAAAAGCCCTAAACTCTTCAAAAATCACCTCCCTGTCTTGAAGCTTGTCACATTCTTAACTCGCAGCAGTGCTTGCTCAGCTCCCTGCCAGACCCAGCCCTTTTTAAAGGGCTTACAGGTTTCGAAGATCCTTAAATCTGCTGCTCGTTCTGCACAAACTGCCTCCACCGTGCCGCCCACCCTGCTAAGGGACAGGGGTAAGACAGGCCCTCTTTATAGAATAGTCTGTAATTAACTTCTCTAGCATTAACATAACTACATAGCTGATGAGCTTTCCATCAACTGGTTTAATAAATTTGAAGTGCTTTAATAAGTTAAATAATATCCAGCAGGGACGAGTTCTCCATCCTGCCAGGGCTGTCACTACCTGCAAGAAGGGCTGGGACCCCAAAACGGCCGGCAGCACCCCCGCAGCCAGAGGACGGTGCCCCTGCTGTGGTTCAGCAGACCTGGCCGTGGTTTCCAGCCCCGGCACGGAGTCAGCGCGTAGCTGGGGGTGTGCTGGTGCTTTCTGCACTCACCTGACTCAGAGGGGTTTATTTTCAACCCATCCTCCGTGCACCTCCCTGATGGCTGGCAGGGCCAGCACAGCCCCCAACCACACCAGTACGGTTTGCTCTCAGCAAAAGGCTGCTTTAGGAATAAATGGGTGGCTTTCATGGGTGGCAGGTCATCTGTGACAAAAGCCAGCAATCATCAAGGGGCATCTAACAGACGCCACATCTACGCCTCTCCAGGCTCCCTCTACCCCACGCAGCCTCCCTCAGCCAGGCAGCAGCGCCCAAGCAGCTGTAAGCACCGTCCCGCCATGCTTCAGCCCAAACTCACATCCTCGGCCCTGGTTCTTAGCTTTGTAGTAGCAGTACAGAGACAGCATGACCAGGTCTGCCAGCACGTAGTACACGGCCGTGTAGACCTGTGGGGAGAGGCGTCAGCTGGTGGTCCCAGGGAAAGGCTTCCCCCAGATCCCATCCCTGGGGAAAAAGGGAGAGATGCGCAGGCCGGAGGATACCTGCAGGGGCAGCTGGTTCGCCAAGAAGGAACCGATGAGGTTCAGGAGGTCCCCGCCGAGCCACCCCAGTAGGAAGTATATGGAGAGGGCCCGGTCCATGATGCCCGTCTTGCAGGCTTGGTAGAACTGCCTGCAGAGGGGACACAAACCGTCAGCTCCAACCACTTCGATGCCCCTTGGGACCCACCCCACGCTCTGGGGCTGCTCCCTCTGGGCGTGAAACCCAACATTTCCGAGTCGGGCAGAAAATCTGGTTCTGGTATTTCACGGTACTTACGGGAACGATGCGGCGGCAAAGCAGCAGATGGAGACCAGCCCCAGCACCACGCTGGCGATGTCGCGGCCGTCCTGGGCGCACTCGTTGAACACCTCGAGCACCCAGCGGGAGCCGTTGGGGCACTCGGAGTCATTTCCAGGCCACGAGGCCATGGCGGGAGGCAACGGGGATGCTCCTGAGGGGATGTGGGGGTTAGAGGTGAGGGATGGCAGCTGGGGAGCTGTGCTGGTAGGGACTCAAAGCCCGCTCGCCGTGTGGGGAGCAGGCAGCCAGCAGCACCCCAACCGGTCACAGAATCATCTAGGTTGGAAGAGACCCCCAGGACCACCCAGTCCAACCTGTGACCTAACACAAGCCCTCCACTAAACCAAGCTCTACATCTAAACGTCTTCTAAAGACCTCCAGGGATGGTGACTCCACCACTTCCCTGGGCAGCCCATCCCAGTGCCTAACAACCCTTTCGGTAAAGAAGTTCTTCCTAACATCCAACCCGAACCTCCCCTGGCACAACTTTAGCCCGTTCCCCCTCGTCCCGTCACCACACAGCACGGACCGACCCCACCTCGCCACAGCCCCCTCAGGTGCCACCAGGTCCCCCTGAGGAAGGGAACCGGGGCCGCCCCCGCCCCCCCCCCGCCCCCCCGCGGGCGCGGCCCGGGGGCGGGGGG
>CM021751.1:6870145-6972791 GCA_011075105.1 Heteronetta atricapilla
TTTTTTTTTTTTTTTTTTTTTTTTTTTTGCGGGTGTGAGGTGCTTTTTGCGGAAAATCTGCTGCTTTTTAGAAGTTTGCTGTTTGTTTTTCTTTCTTGGGGTGGGGGAGAGAGGGAAGCTCTGCTGTTTTCCTGGAGGCTTGCCGTTCCTTCCAAACCCCGCCTGGCGAAAACCTGCCGCTTTTGTCCCAAAACCCGTGTTTATCTTTTTTTTTAAAAAAAAAAAGTTTCTTTCTACCCGGCACCGCGGCCGCGCAGGCCGGGCCGTGCCTCACCGCCTTCCCCCCGCCCCGGGCGGGGCGAGAAGCGAGAGCGGCGGCTCCCCCACCCCCCGCGCCTGCGCAGTGGCGGCGGCAGCGATGGCGGCCGGGGGCGCGAGGCCCGGCGTGGTGCTGGGCGCCATGGAGCTGGGGCGGCGGGCGGCTCCTGAGGCGAGCGCCGCGCTGCTGGGCGCCTTCGTGCGGCGGGGCCACCGCCTGCTGGACACCGCCTACATGTACGCGGGCGGCGAGTCCGAGCGCATCCTGGGCTCGCTGCTGGCCGCCGGCGAGCACTCGGGTAACGGGCGGGGAGAGGTCGGTGAGGGGAGAGGAGACCCGCGGGGGTCTGAGGGGAAGGGGTCTGGGCGCGACCCCCGGCCCCTGAGGAGAAGGGGCCGACCCTGGACGCCCCGAGCCCGCTCGGGTTGTGTCTCCTTTCCCCGTTCCCTTCCCGCAGAGCCTCTGCTCATCTTTCCTTCCCTCTCTGCCAGTGGAAATCGCCACCAAGGCCAATCCCTGGGACGGGAAGACGTTGAGGCCCGAGAGCGTGCGATCGCAGCTGGACGAGTCCCTGCGGAGGCTGAAGAGGACGAGCGTGGAGCTCTTCTACCTCCACGCCCCCGACCACGGCACCCCGGTGGAGGAGACGCTGCGTGCCTGCAACGAGCTGCACAGAGAAGTAAAGTGGGAAGTCCAGAGCTGGACCGTCTCCTGATTCCCTCCCGCCACCTCTTTAAACCAGGCTGCTCGCTGTGCACCTCTGCGGCGCGGGGTTTGCACAGCGCTAGGAGGAGGGAACCCCGAAGAGCAGGGGGAAGCCAAGCACCTGGCACTCCTGCACGTTCACGTGGTTCGCGTGGTGCACTTTGTGCTCAGGAGTACTTGGAAACGCTAGAACTCGTGAACTTTGCTTTCAGCTGCATTAACAGGCTAGGTTAAGATTAGTTTTGGTAATGGGTGAAGAATTGCTGAACTGCATTAACCTAATGGTGCCACGGAAATTAGGAAGTGTGAATTCAAAACGAGTATAAAATAGGGGAGATGTTTTTGTTAGGTCTTATAATTCATAATCATCTGGAAGAGCTGGACAGGGATGAGCGGAGAACTCTGGACTAAATTTCCGTGACTGTCCCTTTCACCATACGCATCTTGTGCTGTTTACAAGCACACTTTTAAAGCCTGGCTTTGAATACCCTTTTATTCCTCTGCAGGGAAAGTTTAAAGAACTCGGACTATCAAATTATGCAGCATGGGAGGTCGCAGAAATCTGCACCATCTGCAAATACAACAACTGGCTGATGCCAACCGTGTACCAGGTGAGGGACGGGGACCTTCTGTGCTCCAGCAGGTCTTTTGTGGAGGCTGAGACAAATTGAACTGAAAGAATCTGAGGCTTCAGACCAAAACAACGCACAGATGGGTGTGTGCGTCATAACAGCAGACAGCAATGGTCAGTGGCCGTGAGGCCGGGGCTGGGAGCCGCAAGTCTTAGACTGCGTGCCAGATACAAACACAAAAAGGAAGCTGCTGCAGTTAGGCTGGAAAGTGCTTTCAGGACACATTTCAGGACACACGTGATGAGCAAGTTGAGTGAGATCACTTCCCAGAAAAAGCTGAGTATGTGGTATTTTTTCTGGAGTTAATGAGTCGTGTGATGTGAAACTGAAGTAATTTCTGCATTATTGTTTGCAGTGCTTCAGCAAGTCTGTTCCTAGGCAGCTAATCAGCTGGTATGACCTGAAGCCACTCTTCTGGATAAGATAATAGTATTGTCAGGGAAGGGTGGGGAAAAGGCTGTTTGAGATCCTTTAATGCATGACTGATAAAGCTGTGGTCCATAGGTAGGGGCACTCCCACACCATTTAATGGGAACAGCACTTTTGAGGAGGAATCTTGCTGCTGCAGATGTATTTTTTTCAGGAATGAGTAAAAAGCTAAATTATTTTCCCAGATTACGTATCTGCTGCGAGTGCAGATCCCAGAATGCCCAGTTCTGTTTATGAGCAGAAATGAAAATGAGAGGAAAAGCCTAACGAAGGACAGAAGCGCATTACTCTGCAGATAAACCATTGCTGCTGGCAGGCAGACCTGGTGTCACTGCTAAATGATACCTAGGTGCAGATCTAAGTCGTGACTTAACCAGGCAGGATTCGTGCTGGGGGGCCTGAAGCCATCCTGTGCACGTTACTGATATCGTGGGCTGGTGTTTGAGGTTGTTGTCTTCACCTTTGTGCAGGGCATGTACAACGCAACCACTCGCCAGGTGGAAGCTGAGCTGTTCCCTTGCCTGAGGCACTACGGGCTGCGCTTCTACGCCTACAATCCCCTGGCCGGTACGGGGAGGGGTGGGCAAGGAGGGGTACTGCGGGGTGGGGTGGGCCGGAGGGATGTGACCACTGCAGAGCAGAGAGTCAAAAATAGGTCACAGACATCATCTGGGTCAAAGATGCCTGGCTGGTCAAGGAGACCTGGAGACAAAAACATGTGAAATGGGGGCTGTAGAGGAGCCAGCCCATCTCTAAACGTGCCGCTGACCCTTTGCAGGAGGGCTGCTGACTGGAAAGTACAAGTATGAGGATAAAGACACGCGCCAACCCACTGGAAGATTTTTTGGGAATGACTGGGCTCAAGCCTACAGGGACAGGTGTGTCTTGTGCCCCTGGGAGAGTAGGGAGATGGGACAGGAGTGGCTACGTTTCCAAAAAAACAAGAAATCCCAACCTTACAGTCTGCTGTGAGGAAGCAAAATCGACCAAATCTTGTGCAGCGATTCTGTGCAGGCGTGTGTCCTTTGTGGGCTGCTGCAGCCTTCATGCTGCCCTTGTTCAGGATCGGGGTAACGGTGCTGAGCACCTCGCTTCCTTCTCCCGAAGGAAGGTTAGGGCTGTGGCGCATGACTGAGCTTTTCCGAGTGGTTTTTAGGCTCAGGTTCCCCCCGACTTCCCGGGGTGGATTGTGGAAGTCCTTGGGGGGTACAGATACCTTTAGGAGGCTTCCAAAAACCTTTTGTATTTATTTAGAATATAGATGTACGATTCACAAGGGCAGTAACGTTGCTTTCTCTTCTTGCAGGTACTGGAAGAAGCAGAATTTTGAAGGAATTGCCCTAGTAGAAAAAGCTCTGAAAGATGCTTATGGTTCCAACCCACCCAGCCTGACCTCTGCTGCTTTGCGTTGGCTGTACAACCACTCCAAACTGCAGGTGAGAGTTTGACCTGGCCGTAAGCAAGCAGCTTGTGCAGCAGAGCCTGTATCAGGCAGCTCTTGCAGCACACAGTGGTTTGCTGCATGCCCATGTAGTTATCTTTTAATCTAAATATCCTGTGGGTTTGTAGTGGTCCAAAATGAAAATTGCCGTGTGGTTTCTGTCCATCAGGATGTAGGGGCAAGTCAGCTGCTTCCCCGCATAATCTTGTGTTCATAGGATTAGAAGAAATGGAAGACTTTTAATTCCAGTTACTTTGGTCTTGGTTTCCCAAGCAGCCAGCTTCCTCAAAGAGATGATCTGGGGCTTTTCATGGGACTAGAAGTCAGCATTTGTATTCCCCATCTCCCCAGAAGGGCCCCTGCCACCCCTGTAAACGGGGATTTGGCAGCCTTGAGGGGTAGGCACTATTTGGAGCTGGCAACTTGGGAGTTTGTTCATGTGAATTGAATTCCCTTGTGTCAGTTGCCCAAACATCCTGGAGTTACCGCGTTACCAGAAAGAAACGTTAAAGGTTTGGCCTGGAAGGGCTTGGGAGGTGAGCTAGGTTTCTACCCTCAACTTTCTTTCAAGGGTTCTCTGGGAGACGCAGTTATCATTGGGATGTCCAACTTGGAGCAGCTGGAGCAGAACCTCGACTACAGCGAAGAGGGGCCCCTGCTCCTGCCTGTCGTGGAGGCCTTTGACAAAGCCTGGAACCTGACCGCGCACGACTGCCCCAACTACTTCCGCTAGAATGGGGTAAGGAAAAGAAAGTTGGTGCCACGAGCAGCTCAGCAGGAGGGTGGAGCACAGGCCTCTGCAAGCACGAGAGGTACTTGCCCGTGCTGCCCCCCTGATGGAGGTGGCAGGCTGTGATTTTTCCTGTAGTAATGCAGCTTTGTAGGATTCACCTTCCTGTGCCCACACTACTCCTTCAGCCCTCGGAGTGTTAGGCCATGGTTTATACTTTCTCTCCTCATAGAACTTCGCCTTTACACAGCACATGCCCTAATTTAAAGATGCAGTTAATAGGAGAAAATAAAGTACATAGCTGGGTGAAGGTTCTAGTACTGCTTTCAGTTAATAATTATTTAAGATTCCTTATGTAAAAGAATAAAGCATTTTTTCTAATCCAGTCCCTGTCTCTGAGTTGTGGAGCTTTAACGTGGCTGCTATTTCCCTGCTGTCAGTAGCTCTTACTGGATGAGCCAGTAACATCTTACCTAGTGGCAGCTGTGTTACGTCCAAACAAGCACTACCAGGTAGTTGGTGGAAATTCCTCCATGCAGAAATAAACCTGGCCTGAGTTGTGTACAGAGCTAAAGTGGACCCCAGTGAAACAGAAGTCAGGGGATTTCCTTGGATCCTAGCAGCACTCAGACAGCACTGAGAACACGCTGAAGTTTTATATACATTTATATTAAAAAAGCATAGATCATCTTTTAACAAGATTCGAGTTATTCATGCATCCCCTCCCCACAAATACAGAAGGAAAACATCCTCCCCTTTCATCTCTAAAACAGAGATCTGTCTAACATCCAAACGCAAGGACTGCTGCTAGTCCTCACAGCTGTCATTGTCGTCTTCTTCCTCTTCGTCTTCTTTCTCCGCTGAGTCTCCCACAAGGTTCTGGAATTCTCCTGTCTCAGAGTTCCACAGAAATTTGATGGTCACTTTAAACTCTGCCATCTCGTAGCCAAAGAGTTTCTAGGATAGAGCATAGACCCGTCATTCTGTGCCACTGTCCCTGCGGCCACTTTAACAACACAGGTATCCCATGAGCTGGTTTTGAGAAATATTACATGGAACTGAATTTCCCTAGCAGGCAAGGCTTGGTGCTGCCCATTTTCTTGATTATTTGTATTTAAGGAACACCTGCTGAACAACCACCTTGGCCTCTAACACCTCGTGGATTAGTGGTTTCTCAACCTGGCTGTCAAACCCTGCTCTTCAGCTTTAGGGCTGCAGAGGCAAAGCGGAGTTTTGGCACCCCCGTTGGGATATTCACTGCACTGCCCTGACTGATGCCAAGGACCGCCCACCTCGGTCAGAGAACTGAGACCCACGAGCAGAATTTAATCAAACAATTAACAATTCGGTCTCTGCAGGAATTCGGAGGAAATACTGGCTTGTGCAGGCGCTATGTCGCGTTACTCACCAGGACACGGGCTTGTTCAGGGGTCAGAATGTCCCCTTCTTTGCAGACTTCATAATCTGAAAGTAACGTCACCACCCCTGCGGGAACAAAAGCTCTTGAAATCGCCTGCAAACAACCAAAATGCATCTGGCTTCTGAGCTGGATGCCAGTGCGCTGGCTATAGGCTAGGCCCAGCTGTCTGCACTGAAAAAAGGATGGCAGAAAGTTGGTTGGTGCCCTGTGACTTCAGTTTGTGTGAGAGGAATAAAAAAAAAAAAAAACTTAGAGCACCACCTGTACAAGGAGAAAGGCGTCCACCAGATTTTCTCCAACACTCAGTTCTCATTACACTTGACTCTGTAGTTTTCTCCTTAACACTGTCTGCACCAACCTTGTAGACCAAAACCGAAGCAGCCGCCCCACGTACCTTTCTTTAAAGCTGTTGGCAATCCCAGCTGCCGCAACTGAGGCTCCATGGAGTGGGGAAATTGCTCCAAGGGCCCTGTGTCGAGCCGGACCGTGTAAGTTGCCTTGTTCCCTGCTCGTGCGAAGTCCACCTCCTTGTACTTGGAGAACCAGCTGAGACAGATGGGCAATGAGAGCTTGCGCTACAGGAATGCTCCCTGGGCAGACTGCTCCAGGTTTTTTTTTGTTTCTTTTTGTAGGGAGCAGAGGAAGGCAGCGCTTAACTGCGGGCTTTGTGCTGCTCTCCACTGCTGGAAACACCCAAAGAACCAGTGCTGCTACTCAAGGTAGCATAAATCGGAGGGGCAGTAAGTGAGGTAGTCAGGGAGATGAGAAAGAGGCCGTTCTGCATTTCAGAGTCCCAGCTGTGACACAGACTCACACACATACTTACTCATCCACCTCCTCTTTGGTGCGGTCGGTGAAGAGGAGACCAACTTCGCCCCTCAGATGCTTGCTGACCTGAAAGAAATAAGCCATGGGGGGGCTGAGGCAACATCCAGGCTGTTATTTTGTTTAGGTTTCAGTCTTGCATGTCGGGATAAGCTTTTAAACAGACCCTAGCACCATTTCTAATGCTCAGCCTTGATTCTTCTCCATCCCTTTTGCACATGTGTGTGCAGGGGCAGATTAAACAACACCCGGTACATGTGGGAAGGGGAACCAAGCGAACCTGGGGGGCATTCCCTTCCATGGCCAGCCCAAGCCAGACATAAGCTTTGGAAGGCCCTGGCCAGCATCCCCCACAGCCCTCAGCACCCACCTGGTGCAAGTTCTCCTTGTACTCGCTGCTCGGCTCCCGCCCCAGCGCCACCATCATGACTTTGTTCTTCCCGAAGAAGATCCTGCGGGGACAGGAGGTGAATGAAGGAAGGGGGGGAGCGCCTTAAACACCGATCCCCCCCTTCCTCGCCCAGGGGCCGGCAGCTCACCGGCTGTGCTTCCAGGCGTTCCGGACGTCCTTCAGCTTGCTGTTCCTCATGTTGGCGACGGAGAAGACGAAGATGTTCTTGTAGATGTCCGCGCATCTTCGCAGCTGGGCGAGAGCCGTCAGCGAGGAGGGGACGGGGCGGGGGGGAAACGCGACCGCCGCGCCGGGCCCGGTCTTACCTCAGCTATCAGCGCCTGCTTCGCCTCCAGCCCCTTCTTGGGCGTCCGCGTCAGGGACACTGCGGGGAGCAGAGCGCGGGTTACGGCGGGGAACGGAGGGGGAAAGGGCCCGGGAAGGGAGCGGGGAGCTCACCTTTGCGGTCTCGCCTGGATTTCGGCATGGCGCCGCGCCTCGAGGCCCCTCAGCCGCCGCGGGGGCTGCTGGGAGAGGCGGCGGCGGGCGGCCGGCTGTGGGGGCCGGGGTCGGGGCCGGCTCCCCCGGTCAGGGGTCGCCGCCGCCGCCGCTTTGTTTCCCCTCACCGCGACTCGGATCGGGTTGCTGTGGGGACGCCGAGGTGCCGGGTCGGGATTCGCGTGCAGGCAGCGGTGAGAGCAGCCCTGTGGAGGTTTTAAAGCCCCGGCTTCCTGCGGCGGGGCACGCCGGGAGCTCGGCGGGCCGCTGCCATGGCGGCGGGGCCGTGGGCGCTGCTGCTGGTGCCGCTGGTGGCAGCCGTCTACGAGGACCAAGTGGGGAAATTCGACTGGTGAGTGCCGGGGAGGCAGCCCCTGGGCCGCTCCACCCGCGTCCCACCTCACGGGCCGCGTGCCCTGTCCCCGCAGGAGGCAGCAGTACGTGGGGAAGCTGAAGTTCGCCTCCCTGGAGGCCGCGCAGGGCTCCAAGAAGCTCCTGGCAGCCACCCAGCAGAACGTCGTGGCCGCGCTCAGCTCCAGGAACGGCGAAATCCGTGAGCGAAGCGGGGGCCCCGGGCTGCGGAGGGCGGCCCGAGGGATGGAGGGGGCGGTGAGGGCAGCGCGGTGCCGAGCCGGGTGCTGCCCTGCTGGGCTGAGCGGCTTCAGCCGCTTCCTTAGGGCAGGCAGGCTGCTCCCTGCGGGAGCTTTTTGCTGTGAAAAGCCTGGCTTTAAAAATAACAACAGCCAAATACCATCGGGGAGCGAATGTCGTTCTCATTTAAGCGTGTTTCTTTCAGTGTGGCGCCATGTAGACAAAGGAACCCCCGAAGGAGCGATAGACGCGATGCTGATCCACGGGCAGGGTAAGGAGAAGGGGCAGCTGTGAGCCATTGTCCTTAAACAGGACCTCAGCCGTGTGTCAAGAACTGCTAGGCTCGCCGGAACTCCTCGCTTTGTGGAGCTGTGGTGTTCATAAGCTTTGCGTTTGTTTCCTGAGCAGATGCAATCACCGTGTCCAATGCTGGGCGCATTCTGCGTTCGTGGGAGACTAACATTGGAGGGTTGAACTGGGAGACGTCACTGGACACTGGCAGGTAGGGCTTGTGTTTGAACTGTATTCTTCCCTTTGTCATGGTGGTCTAGAAAGGAGGAAAGGGGTCTCTTACTTTGGATTTGTGTTACGGGGATATATTGGATGCGAGGTTTCCAAAATAATGTCTGGACAAATTTCATAGCGATGCACAATTAGTTAAATTTAATGCTGGTTTTGTGTCTTAGCAAACCAGCAGTAGGAAAAGATGCACTTTTTTTTCCATATTTTCTTCCCATATACCATGTTAAACATGTTTGCATTGGGCTATTTAGATTCCATCCAAATGATCTCACTTGAAATCAGCAAGGATAGTTAAAGTGACTTTTAAGTTGTAGTTCAAAACAGCTTTTAAACATTTGAAGAGGGTGTTTAAATAGGGTGATTTTTGTCCTGAAGATACCTTTCTAATTTATTGCCTCTGACTTGTGCTTAGTTTCCAGACAGCTAGTTTGGTGGGGCTACAGGACACGGTGAAGTACGTGGCAGTCCTGAAGAAGGCAGCTATCTCCCTTCACTACCTGTCCAATGGGCACCTGAAATGGGTAGAACACTTACCAGAAAGGTGAGGATGTATTTTCAGCTGAAGTGTAAACTTCTGACAGTGACTCTGAAGCCTTGGGGGTGAAAGGATGCTGTACTTGTCTTATACTTCTGGAAACAATAACATGAGAAAGGGGTGCTTCATCGCCGCTGCTTCTCTTGCAGTGAGAGTACTCGGCACCAGCTGTTATATTCCCATGGGACCGGAGTGATCCATGTGCTCGGAATCGTCCCCCAGAGCCACTTGAATATTTTAACGTTCAGTGTAGAAGATGGAGAAATCACAGAACAGGTAATGCTCGATCATGGATCCAAAACGTTGAGCTTGATGTTAATAAACGTGTTGTGCAGAGCGATTAATTGTTAGTGTGATGCAGTTAAACTTCCCTTTCACCATGGCGTTGCCTCCTGGCCAAGAAATGGATTTCACCACTGAACGCCCTGAAAGCAATCTTAATTATCCTTGTAGTTGCCAGTCAAGACCATTTTGGAAATCACAGCCTGATAGACAGTTTAGCCCAGGGTCATGTGCAAAAATAATTCTATCTTAAATATCTTTGGCTGTGGCCAAGTTTTCTTTGCCGACTTTTATGCCGTTGACATCATCTGTTCATGTCTCACTTGGCAGACCAAAGTAGCAGCCCCGTGGCTGAAGAGCTTAAATGGAGCATGCGGCGTGGTGGGGGAGGCCGTGCTGGTGTGCGCAGACGTGGAGACGCATTCTCTTTATGTTTGCTCCTTGGAGACAGAGCAGGAGATGAAGCAGATCCCGCTGCAGGTGAGCAGTGCTGAGAGAGCACAGTACACAATTCATTGCCCAACTAATCTGGGGCCTGACTGAGCCCGGGAGTACAGCAGTTCTACTCTCAAAGTGCAGAACGGCTGGAGAGGTGTGTGTTGGGGGGGGCATGATCCAGAAGTTGAAGGAAAGGAGAGAAAACTACAAATTGTGTCTAAATCAGTACTTCTGGGTTGATTGCTCCAGAGCTTTGCTTTAAGAGTAATCCAGCTCTCCTTGCTTTTTCTCTCCTTTTTTTCGTTCCTGATGTAACTTTCTCATTAAGCGCATATTGCTGCTGATAAAAGGAAGCTGTTGGTTTCACTGAAGAAAAAGCTTTCATGAGAACATACGCTTGTCTCCTTTCCACAGTCACTGGACCTGGAGTTTGCTGATGGCTTCCAGCCCAGGGTGTTGGCCACTCAACCCAATCTAACCAATGCTTCACGGACTCAGTTCTTCTTGCAGTTGTCTCCTACCCACTTCTCCCTGCTGCAGTACAAACACGGGCTGCTCAGCCACCTTCGAGACTTCCAACAGGTAACCAAAAAAAGAGCATTTAACTGAGAGGGCCGATCACAGCTCTTAAAAGTGCATAAAACAAACACCGCTAAGTGTTTTTAACAAGCTGCTGAGCTTCTTTTTTTAGTTGTGTTCTCTGCTGCAACATTTGAAAACCGTTTGATTTTGATTTAAAAATTGACTGTGAAAGCTCATCTGATGTTAATTCTGCTCTGGCTTAATTTGTTCCATGGATAGTTTTTGTTGAGGTTTGGGGTTTTTCTTGGTGGTTTTGTGACTTTCTGCTGCTTTTTTTTTTTCTCAGGCAGCTCTGGTGAGCTTTGCAACAACTGGAGAGAAGACTGTGGCTGCTGTGCTGACCTGCAGGAGCGAACTGGTTGGTGCAATTTGCTGGTACTGTGTAGCTAGCAGAGCTCCATAGCGTGGATATCCCTCGGGGGTGGGTTCCGCAAATGTTCTCCTTCACAGGCCAAGGGATGACTGGCAACTTGAGAGAGCAAGATTTAATTATCTCCTTGGACGTAGGATGTCAATGGTAATGCAAGCAGGTCTTGCTTACATTCAGCTAAGGCTGTCTCTGGCTTGCTGAGGCATTCTGTCCTGCGTACAGCCTGTTTTTTTTAGCATTGGCTGGGGAGTTTGTTTGTAACCTGGAAGTCTGCTTTACTGATGTGAACTTCATCAGAACTATCCCCTGCCTGATTTCAGAGCCAAGCTGAGACTTGTCAGGCACTCAAAACACATTTTATTTTATTTTTTTTATACTTTCACTGGGGACTCAAGCCACGTTACCTCTTCTTATCCTCATTTCAGAAACCTGGAAATTCTGATGACCTTCATGCAGGAAATACTCTGGAGGATTCCCAGAAACAGGTATAAGGCGGGTTGTTCCCAAGAATGGAAATACTTGACAGTCCATTTTCTTCCTTTGCTTTTTGGAGCAAAATGTAAAAGATGTCATAGCAGTTCCACATAAATGATGCAAAGCCATCTTGAAGCCATAGTTCTCGCTCAACATGAAATTTTTGTGCAGAATTTGGCGTGGCATTTAAGTTTAACTCAGTGTTTTGCTTTTTTTTTTTGCATGATACTACAGGAATCCTTAACCTGTTCCAATCAGACCTACAATATTAATCTCTACCTGGTTGAAACTGGACAAAGATTGTTGGATACCACAATTACCTTTAACCTGGAGCATAACGGTGCCAAACCAGAGCAGGTGAGCAGGGAGAGATTACTTCAGTCCTGTGGTTTATGAGACTTGTGATACCCTTGGTACCTTGATTTGGCAGGATTTGTAGAGCTGTCCAGATGAGATGCAAGGTGTTCTGTGAATGTGCAGGATTACTGTGTGCAATTGTACTGTGTGCTCATTTCACCTCAGAGGCCAGAGATTTTGCTTCTGTTGAAGTGGGTGATGTGATCGTTACTGTTTTGCTTGCCTTTATTTCCAGCTATATATCCAAGTTTTCCTGAAGAAGGACGACTCTGTGGGCTATCGAGCATTGGTGCAAACAGAAGACCACATGCTGATGTTCCTTCAGCAGCCAGGTAATTGGCATGAGCAGCTAACCTAGTCTGGTTTTTTACCAGTGCATACCTTCTCGTTGTAGGACAAGAAGATGCCAGTGCTGTAGAACCCAGTTCTCTATCTTATGAATGCGTTCTTTGGAAACTGCCAAAATGAACTGAAATCTCTTGAGCTATATCCCCTGAAACTGTATCTCCTGAAAGATACTGGAGGCTTGCCTCGTCTTTCACCCCCTTTCACATCTTTCATAGAAAACTGTTCTGTGGTGTTGTTCGTACAGACAGAGCCCTTGGATTTTTATTTGGATTTATTTCAGATTTCAAAAATCCTAATGTAGGGTGAGAGCCTAAGCTGTGTTGTAAAGTTTCTTCAGGAAAAATCCTCATGGCAGAAATGCTAATTTGGACAAAGGGTTGCAAGTCCATTTTGGTGACATGAATATTATAGGAGTTAAAAGGCATCTGTAAGTTCATACTAAACATTAAATATTTTGTATTTTGAATAAACTTTACAGATTGCAACCCTTTTAAGAATGCTAAAACCAATTTAATGTTTTGTGCTTTTTATTTATTTATTTATTTTTTCCAATAGTGGCTCCAGTTGCATTATGTGTTGGTCTTTCCATGAAAAAGCAAAGTGTGTTTCGTTAGGTATATTCTATTTGGCATTTTATGAAGAACAATGATTTGCATTTGAAGCACCAGGAAGATATTCTTATACCAAGTAATGATTTTTCCTCCAGAAGTGTTTTCTCAGAGATTAAGATGAAAAAGGTCTTTATCAGCAACACCAGCTAATGCAACTAGGCATAGCACAGATTTGTAGTATGCTCTTACTTTATTTTGATTTTTTTTTCCAATATCCTACTCATATTTCGTACCAGGAAAAGTTTTGTGGAGTAGAGAGGAGTCACTGGCAGAAGTGGTGAGCTTGGAGATGGTGGATCTGCCTCTCACAGGTGCACAGGCTGAGCTGGAGGGAGAGTTTGGAAAGAAAGCAGGTAAGCCATAGACCTAATGAGATTATGCACGAGTTTATTTTTTCTTCCTGAACAAATATTTTCTTTTTCATCTGAGCTGAGAGTTGAGATTGACATTTCTACTCTTGGCAATTCAAGTGAGCAGAAATAAACCCATATTTGTTTAAACTTTAAAGTTCAGTGCCAAAGGCAGAGCAGGTAAATGCATTACATTCTTAGAGTCAAAAATAGTCGGCAGCAGTAGGAGAGATTTTGGCCATCTCCCTTAAACATTTCCCTTTGATCCTCTTATAGTGCCCCTTTCTGGAAGACTCCTTTGCAATAGCTTTTGTTTTTGCTTTGTTTTGTTTTTCTTGCTGTCCTGGATGCAGCCATTCAAGGTAACCTCAGACTGCATGCAGTGTTGTCTAATCCTTGTCTAATCCTTCTGACTAATGCCTTCTAGTGGATCTCGATCTCCTTTCTGCTTGCTTTCCCAGTGGTGAAATACACGTGAAGTCTGCTGGTTTTGCTCCTTTCAAGTAGCAAAGTATAAACCCTAATTGGGTAGAATTAAGTACTTTTTAACTACGAGTGTTTTTGTTGCTCTAAGTGACGAGTGCAGAGGGAGATACTGACCCAGTAGGTGGGTTAGCTTTAGGAGGGCACTTGCTGCAAGCCTGCCAGCAAGAGAGAAGGAATGTTAAGGAAGAGATTATCTACTCTGCAGGAAGGTTTGCTTTCAGTTGGTGAGAATGTCTTTTGGAATGAACTACGCTAGTGGCAAGAAGGTTGGTAAATGCTCGAAGGTCTGTCACAAATGATAACTGTGCTTTTCTGCATGGGAAGGCAGAGGCGAACGGTTGTCCTAGGTTTGTGCATGGCTGTGGTTTTTCTGCTGTTCGAGATGGGTAATTGTGGAAGGGGATGTAACCTTTTTCCCCTTGCTATCACCGTTGGTCTGTTTGCAGATGGTTTGCTGGGGATGTTTCTGAAGCGGTTGTCCTCCCAGCTTATCCTGCTGCAAGCCTGGACTGCCCATCTTTGGAAAATGTTTTATGATGCCAGGAAACCCCGGAGTCAGATTAAAAATGAGATTAACATTGACAATTTAGCCAGAGATGAGTTCAACCTCCAGAAAATGATGGTGATGGTCACCGCTTCGGGAAAGGTGAGGAAGTCAGGGTAAGAATGTGAATCTGGGTTGAAGTTTAGAATTTCAGCACTGAATTTCTCCCGTTTTCTACCTGTGCTTGAGTAGAATGTCTTGAGGAGATGTGCAGAGTGTTTCGTGGTAGCTTTGGATAGGGACTGCAACTCCTTTTCCTTGTCATACCTGGAATAAGCATGCAGTACTTGAACGTGAGAGATGTGTTCTTATTAACTTTGGTTTTACTGTGTCTCTCTGCTCAGCTTTTTGGTATTGAAAGCAGTTCTGGCACCATCTTGTGGAAGCAGTACCTCAGGAATGTGAGACCGGGTGCCTCTTTTAAGCTGATGGTCCAAAGAACAACAGCCCATTTCCCCCACCCTCCACAATGCACCTTGCTCGTTAAGGACAAGGTGAGTCCCTTTCCTCTATCCCTCACAACGTGGTCTCGATAGAGAAATCACTTCAGTGATATACAGTGTCCAGGCAGAATACTTTGGTGGAATAGTCACCGCTGGCAGGTGACAGGTAGAAAACCACCTCTTTTGTCTGACTTAAAGTTTTGCATCTTTTTTTTAGGAAACCAAAATGAGCTTTCTGTATGTCTTTAACCCTATATTTGGAAAGAGAAGTCAAGTAGCACCCCCTGTTTTGAAGCGTCAGATTCTTCAGACTTTGCTTCTGCCTATTATGGATCAAGACTATGCCAAAGTACTGCTTCTGATCGATGATGAGTACAAGGTAAATTGCTGTGCCTGGAGACAATTTTCTTCATGTTGTGGCTAATGACTCCTCTTGCTTTTGGAGCAAAACAAAACAAAGATGTTTAGGGAGGATCCGAGAAACTACAGGCCAGTCAGTCTCACCTCTTCTGTCCCTGGAAAGGTGTTGGAACAGTTTGTTCTGGATGCCATCTCCAAGCAATTGGAAAAGAAGAAGGTTATGAGGAGTAGTCATCACGGTGGCCAGCAGGTCAAGGGAGTTGATCCTCCCCCTCTAATCTGCCCTGGCCAGGCCTCACCTGGAGTACTGTGTCCAGTTCTGGGCTCCCCAGCACAAAAAAAGACAGGGATCTCCTGGAAAGAGTCCAGTGAAGGGCAACAGAGATGATACGGGGCCTGGAGCATCTCCCCTGGGAGGAGAGGCTGAGAGACCTGGGTCTGTTCAGCCTGGAGAAAAGAAGACCAAGAGGGGATCTTATTAACATTTACAAGTATCTAAGTGTGGGAGACAGAGGGGTTTGGCCGACCTCTTTTCAGTGGTCTGTAGGGACAGGACAAGGGGCAATGGCCACAAAATGGAGCCCAGGCAGTTCCGCCCCAACATGGGAAAGAACTTCCCGGGGAGGGTGACAGAGCACTGGGATGGGCTGCCCAGGGAGGCTGTGGGGTCTCCTTCTCTGGAAATACTCAAGGTCCATCTGGATGCTCACCTGGGCAGCCTGCTGTAGGGAACCTGCTTTGGAGGGGGGCTGGAACCGGTGATCTCTTAATGTCCCTTCCAACCCCTGTGATTCTGTGAATTGAAAAACCCAAACATAGGAGGTTATCCTGATGAGGCAGACCTCGTCCTGTTGAAAATATTTCAAATAATCTGCCTGTGTTTTTTTGTTTGTTTGTTTTTCAGTTCATTTTTAACCTGTTCAAATTTCTTTGCTTTTCCAGGTTACACCTTTCCCAGCAACTAAGAATGTTCTTCGTCAGTTAGAAGAAATAGCCCATTCTATCTTCTTTTATCTAGTGGATGCTGAGCAGGGCAAGCTGTCCGGGTTCAGGCTGAAAAAGGTGTGGAAGACGTATTGCAATCTATGTGGTTTTGCTTTCTTAAATGTCTACTGGATAATAGTAGATCTTTTCAATGGGCTTATATAACTTGGCATGGAATAGAATTCAGCTGACTTATGACTTCTTCTAGGCTTTACATGTGTCTCAGAAATTTTAAAATCTAAAAGCAGAGAAAGCTCACTTTGTCTTACTGGTGAAGATGGTTTCTGAGGACACGATAAAACCTCCTACGTTGTGTTTTTTTCCCTGCAGGACCTTACAACGGAGGAGATCTGGGAGGTGTTCATATCCCCCGAGGTACAGAAGATCGTAACGGTGAAAGGGAAGAGATCCAATGAGCACGTGCACTCACAAGGCCGTGTGATGGGAGATCGCAGTGTTCTCTATAAGGTGCTGAAGGAACTTTTTGTTGATACATTAGCTCACTGGAAGATTTCAACACCTTTTGTAGGCACTAGGCTGAGATTAAGCCTTTGCCCTCTGATGCCTTTTTTCCTGTATGTATCAATATCCATATTTGTTCCTATATATACATATCAATATCCATAATTTCCTGGAGATTATGCTAATTTTGATGCAGATTTTATTTATAAAATCTTCTCTTGCAGCAATTAAATCAGTCAAACATGTGATGATGGGGAAATTGCTGCTTGGTTTCTCCACAGGATTTGTGCGAATTGGATAGTTTGTTTATTAAATGGCTAGACGTGGATGAAATACAGATGAACACATTGCCTGTGGCACTAAAAGCAAGGGATTCACTTTTTTTTTTTTCTTTTCCTGCTGCTATAGTCCTTGAATCCAAACCTGCTTGCTGTGGTGACAGAGAGCACGGATACACATCACGAGCGCACTTTCATTGGGATATATCTGATTGATGGAGTCACAGGCAGAATCATCCACTCTTCGGTACAGAAGAAAGCAAAGGGGCCTGTCCACATTGTGCATTCGGAGAACTGGGTGGTGGTAAGGAGCATTATTCTGTCCTTTGTATTTAGGAGATGGGGTCAGTTGACAAACCTATGTGGAGAAGATGCTTGGACCATTCTCTGTGATTTCCTGCTGTTGACTCAATGTACGCTGCATTCCTAAAAACCCTCTCGTTTCAGTATCAATACTGGAACACAAAAGCACGTCGGAACGAGTTCACTGTGCTGGAACTGTATGAGGGGACGGAGCAATACAATGCCACAGCCTTCAGCTCCCTGGACCGCCCGCTTTTACCTCAGGTCCTCCAGCAATCTTACATCTTCCCCTCTGCTATCAGTGCCATGGAAGCCACCATCACTGAGCGAGGCATCACCAGCCGTCACTTGCTCAGTAAGCGTGTGCTGCTTTGTTCTGAATGTTTGTGTTACCTGCATAAGCCTGCATTGTGCTCAGATGAAGTTCCCTGGCTAAGATCCTGCTTGTTGGGAGTTGTTTTGGAGTCCTGGCAAGTGCTACAATGTGCACCAGAAAAGCGTTTACATTATCTGTTAGAAAATACTGTCAGAAATGACCATTTTTAAGATGCACTTCTTTTATTGCGCAGTTGGGCTTCCCTCTGGGGCTATCCTCTCTCTTCCAAAGGCTCTGCTGGATCCCCGTCGCCCAGAGATCCCTACAGAGCAGACCAGGTAGGCAAGGCACAATAACGGTTGTTCCTGGGAAGCTTTGAATAGTGATGGATTTTGTGTATAATATAGTGTGAAGTGGAACAATTTGTCCTGGACAGATCAAGGGCAATTCTTGCATGAATTTAAGTGAGGCTACTTTGCTCCCACTCTGTATTACAGCAGGTCTTATTATTAGCAAAATCCTGTTGCCTGCACCGTAAGAAGTAGCTGTCTAAGGGGCTGAAGTTTTTAAGAGTAACACAAAAAAATGTCCTTTGCATGCTGTGTTTAGTTGGGTTTTGATTCTCTTTAAATACATTTCTCTTTAAATACCTTTCAGAGAAGAGAACTTGATTCCATACTCCCCTGATGTGCAGATCCATGCTGAGAGGTTTATCAACTACAATCAAACTGTGTCCCAAATAAGAGGGATTTATACAGCCCCCTCTGGTCTAGAGTCTACTTGTTTGGTGAGTATGAGGGAAACACTTCTATGTAGAGCTGTGGAATTTGTGGGGAGAGCAGTGTGACATGGTAGCCTGTGGCAAGCAGGTCTGATTTTTAAATGTGAATGCTTCTCTGCAGGAAGCTGTACTACCTGCTCACAGTGTTGTCTCTCTAGGTGGTTGCGTATGGCCTGGACATCTACCAGACCCGAGTGTACCCCTCAAAGCAGTTTGATGTCCTGAAAGATGACTATGACTACGTGCTGATAAGCAGTGTCCTCTTTGGGCTGGTTTTTGCTACTATGATCACAAAGAGACTGGCTCAGGTGAAACTACTGAACCGTGCCTGGCGGTAAGGCTATGGGTGATGAGAACAAGGCTGGAGAAGGTACCTGGGATCTGGGCTGGCTCGTGATCTGTGACCCAGCATCACCCTTGGGTTCAGAGATTCCATCAAGTGATCATGATGAACATAAACGTTAATCTTGCATTTTTGCTGGAAGATACATACGAGGAAAAGGTGCTGGTGCAACAAAAAGGTATGCTGCCTGAGAAGAAATGGAAGAGAGATGGTGAAGAGGCAGAATTCTGTTGTGACTGTATAAAAAAGAAACACAAAAACACTCCCAAACCTCCCTGCAGTCTCTGTTAAAGCCCTAAAATCCACACTCACTTGATAATCCCATTTTCAGTGAAGATACTGATACTAAAGGTGTGTGTTCGGGGGATGCCCCTCACCTCTTCTGACTGGCATTGTGCTGAGGGAAGGATGCAGAACGACAGCGGTTGCGATTTGGACTCGAGCTGTGGGAACTGTGTGGAGGAGTCCGGTGGAGGGGCTGGGGGCTTGTGAGGTGAACGTCACTTGTCTGATGGCGGGGGAGAAAACTGCCTCATCGGGCCTTGGAGGGGCGTGGGGGGGTGAAAGGAATCCGAACGTGCAGTGTGTCCGCGTTCTGTATTTATTATAACAGCGCTCTCTTCCGCCTTTACACGCGTGGTGTTTTTTTTACTTCAGCGCCACCCCGCCCTCCCCGCACTCCCTCCACCCGCCGCGCTCACTGCGCACGCGCCGCCCCGCAAAGGCGCTGACTCACGCAGTGCGCAGGCGCCTGGGCCGCCTCGGGGCCGCCTCTCCTCGTCCAACGGGGGGGCGCGCCGCGCGCTTGCGCAGTGCCCGCTTTCCCGTCCTGTGCTGCGCAGTGGGGGGAGGCGGGGAGGCTCTTCCGGCCCCCGTCCCCCCCCCCCCCCCCCCCCCCCCCCCCCCCCTGCGGCCGAGCACAGCGGCAAGATGGCGGCGGGCGGCGGCGCCGGGCCCGCGGCGGAGCCGGGCTGGGAGGTGGCGGTGCGGCCGCTGCTCTCCGCCTCCTACTCGGCCTTCGAGATGAAGGAGCTCCCGCAGCTGCTCGCCTCCGTTATCGAGAGGTGAGGGCGGTCCCCGAGGGACGGGCGGACGGACGGAGCGGGCCCGCACCCGGCGCCGGTTCTCCCGGTTCCGCCCCCCCGGGACGGCGGCTGTGAGGCGGCGTCGTGAGGCTCGGGGGGAGTCGGAGGGGGGCGAGTAGGGGCAGGTGGATAACGGGGGCCCCGCGCTGCCCCGGTACCGCACCCCCCCCCCAAGGGCACGCCGTTATTTGTGGCCTTTTCCCGTCAGCTGCCCGGGGGCAGGCGTCGTCTCCCCCTGCTCGTCCCCTCAGCGCCGCTGCTCGGGTTGTGGGGTCGCAGCGTAACGCTTTTGGGGTCACAGCGTAATGCTGCTTGCCTTTCGGGCTGCTGGAACGACCCCGTTGCTTCCCATCCAGCAGGCTCAGAGCCTTTCCCCAGAGCACGAGAAGGCTGTCTGGAGCCGTTCGGTTTAATTTAGGGGTTATTCTGGGCTCTAAAAGGCCGGGTAAGGAGGTCACGGCGTTATGCCCAGTTAGAGAGATACAAACCTGACCATAATTGCTTGTTAGGAGACAAAAAATATATAAACACTGCGCTGTGGAAGATAATAAAGTGAATCCTTGTGGTATTTTGCTAAATACAGAATGGCTGAACATACGCAAGGGATGCTTCAAGTCCGTGTTCTGTGCCTATATATATTTATATGGCTGTGGTTCACCTGAAAAGCTGCATATACCGAATATTTACGTGATTATTAAACTAATCTTTTTTTGAGGGACCATCCTAGCGTAGCTTTTCCACGTGCAACTCTGTTGTTGGATTCTTTCGGCGGGATAACATCACCGAAACATGAAGCGGGCACCTTGACTTCTGGGCGAGGTCTAGAGGTCTGTTTCCTCTGTTAGGGGAACCGATGGCTTCGTTTTCCTCTCGCAGCATCCTAAGCAGCGCTCCTCCTAGGCTTGAGCTGCGTGCCTGGCATTGTCTGCAGCCGAAACCCAGCAGAATTCAGTGCAAATCACGGGCCTGGGCCAGGGCAGGGTATTGCATTTCATGCCTTGGTGCGCAGCACGTGGTAAATCACAGAGGGGAAGAACAGCCCGGTCACGCGTGGGATTGTGCCCTTCTATTCTAACAAATAACTTATCTGTAGATTTCTAATTAAAGTACGCTCTCTCTTTATTTTCAGAAGATGATTGTTGGATCTTTTAGCAAAGCTGTTGCTTGGTGCTGCCCACAGGCTGGATTTCCTGCTGCAACAGCAGTGAAATCGCTGTAATTTCTTTCAAAATAAAGTAATACACTGATTTTCTTGACAACTCATCCGTTTAATTTTGAAGTATCACCAGCTCCCTATTCTCTTATTAGCACAGCTACTCAGGTATTAAGAGGCTTTGGCCTCCATTTGACATAAATCCTAGAAATTCTGACTCGGAAAGACCCAGCTGCAGGTTTACCCAGTTGGGGACAGTCAGAAGAGGCTGATCTTCAGGAATGGTTTTCAGTAGTGAGGGAACCGCACCTGCTGCTGCGCCTTTCCAAGGAAGAGGCTGCTTTGTGCCTGCTGCCTTACATAAAGGGTCTATTTCTGGCCTGGTTGAGGTTTGGAAGCAGAACTGAGAAATGGATGGTATTTGCTGCTGAAGCGCTACATTTGATACTGATGGGAGGGCTTGGTTAACGTGACTAATGATTTTTCCCTGGTAATCACATGTTATTTAAGCAATAAATCGCGATGCAATAGCCTAAAGTTATTAAACTTTAATGTATGGACAAAAAAGCACTCTAGATAGCAGACAAAGCTGTTACCTGATGGTTTTTATTCGTGAGGACTTGGTGGTGACGATCAGCTGACAGGTGCCTTTCACTTTCTATTAACGTAACAAGCCCGTGGCTTGTTTAAGTAAAACTCAAACCTCTTACTGTCCAGTTCATGTGAAAATCCCCGTTGTGTTCTGGTTTCTGCATCTTTCTGTTCCCGTACCCGTGGCTATTGTGTCTTGCACAGCTTGACCTATGCAGCAGCACAGCAATCAGGAGCTGCCAGTTTCTTTTGCGCTCTGTTCTTCCCAAATCGTCCTAATTTGTTCTCTTAAAACACATTGCACCCACCTACTGCTGCTGGTTCAGAGTCGGCCATGAGGCAGCAGGTAAGCAAAGCCAGCGTCTGAGCATGGAGCACGGTTTTTTGGGCACGTTCAGTCCCAGGGTTGTCACCCAGCAGCGTGCTTCTGGCAGGAGGTGCTGAGGTGAAGCCTGGTGAGCGAGACAGCAAGCCTCCGCCACGCTGCAGTTTGGTTACTTCAAGCAAAGCACAACAGCTACTTTCCTACTTCAGCTTTTTGGGTAGAATAAGTAAAAAAAATTCTCAGTACTAGGAAATCAAAGCTTCAGAGCTGTTCAGCATTTCTCCCGGTTCCTCTCTCTGGGAGGAATAACGTATTCGAGACTTTTTTCCCTCCAGAAGTAAGGTCTCTGCCAGCGATGCAGTTGGTGCTTTGACAAGCAAGGTTCAAGTGGTCGGTGAGGCTGTCACGTAATGTTTTCTTCCGACTCGCTCACTCACGTCTCTGAATGAAAGTTTCTATCGTCTGCTAATGGGAAAGCAATTAATTTAGGCATTTAATAAGCAGGTGTCCACACCGCTTAGTTTTGTCACAGGAAAAAAACCCGGGCTGACCTGGCCGTGGAGGCAGAGCTCTGTCCTTTCGGTGTGGGTGCCTTCAGGTCCGTGGAGATGGGATGCGATGTGAAGCTTCGCTGCAGCTGCCTTTCACAGGCTGCTTCTGTGTGCACATAGGTGCTCTCTCTGGGCAGCAAGCCTCGCTGGGAAGCCTCAGAGACTTGACTTTCAATGCGTTAATGCCTGTTTTGCTTTACGATGTTTAATTTTGATGTGACTTGGTGTTAAATTTTCACTTGCTCTGAGCTTCGTGTTGATTTCTGTGCAGAGAAGAACGATAAAACAACGCGGATCTCTGACGCTGCAAGTCTCTGCCCGTGAGGCTGGTGACAGGGGGTGTATCTTTCTCAGCTGTGCGTTACCCACCAAAACTCTTCGCTCTCCTGCTCGTGCAGATGCTGCGCTGTGTATTTGTTATGCAATTGGCCTCTTTGATCCTTCGGTTTTGCAGAACTGCAGAAAAACTCCCGTTGATTCTGTGCCTCGACACAACGGGGACGCCTGGGTTCCAGGCCTGGCAAACCCTGCCTGGCATTAGCAGAACAACCAGTCCAAACTTTACAGGCAGCTGAATTTAGAGTAATTTAAAGATTAATTGACAGGGAGAGAGACTGTCGGAGAGGCTGACTTGTTGGTGATGCAAAAAAAAATACTGGTGATACTGGGAGGCGCTTTCTTAAACTTCCAGCATAGGTAGTGGTCCTGATGCCCTGATACATCTGCTGCGAGACAATTCTGCTCCCATAACTTTGACTGGGAAAGCCCGTGTGATTTTAATGATCTTGTCTTACGTGTGGTAATAGATGCATCACATTCTGAGCATCGTATGGCAGCTGCTGTTGTGCTGTATGGAACTGACGCACCTCCTGTTCTCCTGTTGCAGTGAATCAGAAATCTTGCACCACGACAAACAGTATGAGCCTTTTTACTCCTCCTTCGTTGCACTTTCAACACATTACATCACTACCGTGTGCGGTCTAAGTAAGTGTTCTCCATCCTCTGCTTCTTTATAATGACTAGGATATAGCAAAAGTTGCCCAGAGCTGCTCTTTGTCTCAAGCCCCGTTTCTGAGTCAGATGTTAATGTAGCGCGTGAGACCAGTGCTGATAAACCTCATACTGACAGAACGTCAATTGAGGTGGAAGGGGAAACTTGCCCATAAGTGCGTTTGGCCGCTGAGTACTGGTTGGCATTGACTTTGTGGTTGCGTACTTGCTGTCCTGACTTCAGTGAGGAAAGTAATTTTTGTTTGAATTAAGTGTTTAAATCCATCGTCAGGATTTTTGGAATATCCTTTAGCAGTTACGTTACTGCGTTGGAGTTAATGACCAAAGCACTGCGACTTAAAATATTTTACCTTATTTTGGCTGAAAGAGTCAGACAAATTCAGTGAAAATGTGCTTTTGTTCAGCTTGTTTCTTGTCCTTCAGGGCTTTTTCTCTAAGCTCTGCTGGTATTAAATAATAAACATCGCTAGAGAAGCTGTTACATCTATCTGTATTAATTTGTCTGGGTAGAAGGTGTTATCCCTGCTTTCCTGACATTTCTTGTGTCACATTTTACTGAGACTGAATTTATATTGTCTATTAATCATGATAGATTGCATGTGCATGTTGTGTAGCGTTCTGTTTGACTGAAAGCGTTAAGAGCGTGTTACACTGGAGAAATTAATAATTCCTGCTGAGTGATGCAAACATCTGCTCTTTCCAGTACCAAGAAACCAGTTGCAGTCAGTGGCAGCAGCCTGTAAAGTCCTGATTGAATTCTCGCTGCTGCGTCTAGAGAACCCAGACGAAGCGTGTGCTGTTTCGCAGGTGAGCGCAGATTTTGAACATGTGGGCAAGCCTGAGAGCACAAGCGGACTTTGGCCTTTAATGCCAAAATATTTGTTCTGATGTTGTTAAAGCAGAATTACCAAAGGTCTTTAAAAGCTGAAGGTCTCGTACTTCAGTAGAAACCGATACCTGCTGGATCTGCCCTCTGCCTTCTTTTTGCAGAATTTCAACTTAAGAGCGAGCTGCAATAAATGTGGCCCGAAGCCTTGCTTGAGCACATCTCAATTCTGTTGCCGCTTCCTATGTTCTGATTTGGGTTTGTGTAACAATCTATTAGGCTGTCAGTTTGTTGCGGTTTTTAAGGACGGGTTCTTCCCCAGCTATATTTGAGTCTTTAGAATGAGCCTAAATCTGTTTCAAAGAGGAAAGGCGAGTTAAAAGTGGGCAGTGTAGCTTCTGATAGGGCCATCTTTAAGCTTTAGCGTGTCATAGGAGAGAGAGCTTTACAGTTCATTCCTGCAACAAGCACGTGGGAAATGGTTCGTGACCTGAATTATCTGCAGTTAGTAGGCCATCATGATTTTTGGTTTGAAATCAGATTGGATCTCAGATGTTGCAGTAGCCTCAGTAACTGCAGTTGTGCTAGTAATGCAGTGCTGTAGGGTAAATGATAGCAAGGAATAATTGAAATCAAGAGAGTTTAAATTGTACTTGATGCCTTTTTCTTTGTAGAAACACCTCATTCTGCTGATAAAGGGGCTGTGCACAGGCTGCAGCCGCCTGGATAGAACTGAAATTATTACTTTCACAGCAATGATGAAATCAGCCAAGCTGCCTCAGACTGTCAAAACCCTCTCTGACGGTAGGTGTTTCAATGTGTGATACTATTGCTGTGGCACTTGAGTGAGGCATAGAAAATGTTACGTTTTTGATGTGTGAGGTGATGTTTTTACTTTCCCCCCTGCAGTAGAGGATCAGAAGGAGCTGGCTTCCCCAGTGAGCCCAGAGCTACGACAGAAAGAAGTGCAGATGAACTTCCTGAATCAGCTGACGTCAGTCTTTAACCCTAGAGTCTCATCATCACCATCTATCATGCCAGAGACACAGGTAAACAAACAGCTCCAGAATAAGAGTGGTCTGATATTTAACATTAATAATATTGGTTCAGGTAAGGACAGAGGGCAATAAGTGGTAGTCTTTTAATATTTGTATATAAAGAGAACTGTTTAAATCTTGCATGTTGATGAATGGCAGATGAGAAAATACTGTTTGCGTTGTGTTGACGACAGCAGTTTTGGTGCCTCCTGGAAGCCGATGTATTCAGTGATCCTTGTACCTCTTTGGAGTTCAGCTGCTGCTGTGCCTTGCTGCGGTGTAGAGACTCATTGCAATGCCCTGTGTTTTGAATGTTTCCACGATATATTTTGTATGTGCATGCTTTTAGGTGGAAGGAGAAAACGAGGATCAGGCTTCCACAGATCAAACCTCTGCGGCAAAGACAAAAAGCATATTCATTGCTCAGAACGTAGCCAGCCTGCAAGAACTTGGTAAGAATCAGCTCTTTTAACCTTTGGGGAATTAAAATGCTACAGCAGATGTTTCTCCTGCATTATGCCTTACAGCTCTGAATAGGAAGAACCTCTCTGACCTATAGCAATTGTTCTTTAGGACTCACTTGGGTGTATGTATGGTGATGTTACCATGGGGGATTATGGTGGTTATAACGTAGTTATCTTCATCGCAGAGGGGATGAGCTCCATGTATTTGTATGTGTTAGCTGTGTTTTGGAGGAAGAAAAGGTGTGGACAATGTAAAATAGCCAATGGGATGGCTTACCGAGCAGGTGTGAATAAGACCCAGTGTGCCATGTAACATGCACACAAAGCTTTGTGACACCCGTTATGAGTACTGGCTGAAAACTTCACCGTCTGGTTTATGTCTTGTAAATTAGTCTTTATCCTGTTACCTCATCTATGATGATATTGTCTCACCACAAAGAATAATTGTCAGTAATTAATAACCATTAGATCATGTTCTGCCTAGAAGCTCTCCTGTGGAACAGTAAAAATAAAACGCTGCTGTTTTTGTTTGGTAGGTGGCTCTGAAAAACTGCTGAGAGTGTGCCTGAACCTCCCATACTTCTTGCGATACATAAATCGGTTTCAGGATGCAGTGTCAGCCAACTCGTTTTTTATTATGCCAGCCACAGTGGCAGACGCCACTGCTGTTCGTAACGGGTAAGATGGTGTTGTTACTTTACTTCGGTATGTGCTGAGTACACCCTATGAGAGAAAATAAATGTACTAGCTGTGCTGTGTCAGTTATTGTATTGCTCCTATGGACGTGTGATGTGCGCATTGCACATTGCGTTGCTGAATCTTAACCTGTGTCGTTACTGTAGGTTTCACTCACTGGTAATAGATGTGACCATGGCACTGGATACTCTGTCTCTGCCTGTGTTGGAGCCCCTGACACCCACACGGCTCCAAGATGTGACTGTTCTTGCTCTCAGCTGTCTCTATGCAGGTGAGTAGATTTCCCCCCCTTTTTTTTTTAGAGCTTAAAGTTGCTCTTGCTTCTGCTCTGCTTTGTTACCTACACATCTGAAGCTCAGCCCACCTTTATTTCTCACAGACCTGAAAGTTATGCACCGTGCTGCATAGTGTGGGGACTGGGTAATGTGAACATTGGTCTAGTGGTACTGCAGTTCAAACTTGTTCTGCAAATGTTCTCATCAGTATCTGAGAGACTCAGTGACTCAGCACCTTCTTAATTGCCTGTAATTTCTGTTCTCTTATGTTGAGAGTGTAATACACTTTTGTGATTCTTATTCCTTCGGCTTAATTGGTTATATCCCCAAATCATCCTTGTTTCCCTGGAGTGGTTTTAAGTGCTCCAGAATCCTGAGGGTTTATATTGGTATGGGTAAGATTTGAAAGGGATGGTAATTGAGTAAGAAGGTTGCCTTAAAAATGGTGTTGAATTACACGGTAAAACATTTCCTCCCTTACTTGTTTTCACACGCTTACTTCTGTAGGACAAAACCTTGCTTTTTCTTTTAATCTGTCAGCTGCAATAATGTATATTCACAGCTCTCCTGAGTTCAAGTGCATGTTCAGTACTGCTTTGTTTTGTGTACTGAATGGGAGCATTGAGTCCCAAGATTGGCTCTGAAGAAGGCTGTTACCTTCACTTGTTTTCAGGTGTGAGTGTGGCAACTTGCATGGCCATCCTACATGTGGGTAGCACTCAGCAGGTTCGGACTGGGTCAACAAGTTCTAAAGAAGAAGATTATGAAAATGATGCTGCTACTATTGTACAGAAATGTGTAAGTAAATGGGAAAGTATGCATGTGTTGTTTTCATTCTTGGCAAGTGAAGTGTGTAGAATTTGTATTTATTTCCGTTGCAGAACATATCTGTTATTTCTAGGCACTAGTCTGGCGGATCGAGTAATTGGGTGGCTAATTGTGGAGGGGAAAACCAGTTATGTCTAGAGTTTTAAAAGTGTGGTTCAGTGTGGTTTACAAGGTGATTTAGTTATTGCCCAATCAAGTGCTTAAACATTACGATGGTTTGGGATTTATTTGCAGCTTGAAATCTATGAAATGATTGGACAAGCCATCAGCAATTCACGCCGTGCAGGGGGTGAGGTAAGATCTGCCTCTCTTAGGAATCTTTCTCACTGTTTTTGTGCTGATGTATTTTGGCATTTGGACTTAACACTATTCTGTCTTTTTTTTTTTGCCTCCACTTTCTGGGTGATAGCATTATCAGAACTTCCAGCTGCTTGGGGCTTGGTGTTTGCTAAACAGCCTCTTCCTCATCTTGAACCTCAGCCCCACGGCCTTGGCTGATAAGGGGAAGGAGAAAGATCCATTGGCTGCTCTTCGCGTCAGAGACATTATTGCTCGTACGAAAGAGGGCGTTGGGTCTCCTAAATTAGGACCTGGGAAAGGGTATGTAAATACCCCACTGAAGTAATCATTGTCCGTGTATCTAACCACATCTAGCAGGCAACTGCTATGGAGTCTTGTTGGTCTCCCCATTGGAGATTCAAGTCTTGATTGTTGAAAAGTAGTAGTCATCTGTTCTTTCTCTGTTTATTAAAGCAGTTCTTGTCACTTCACTAAATCTTTTTTTTTCTTTTTTCCCTGAAATTACATTGTATCTTTTATTTTTCTGTAGACATCAAGGGTTTGGTGTTCTGTCAGTGGTGCTAGCAAATCATGCCATCAAATTGCTGTCATCTCTCTTCCAAGATTTGCAAGTGGAGGCATTACACAAGGTGTGTAGGTCGTGTGTGCGGTTCTTGTGAAACATTTTGCCTTCTCCATTGAAACACACTTTAAATTCTCTTCTCAATGTTGTCCCGCAGGGTTGGGAGAGTGATGGTCCACCAGCAGTGCTGGATATCATGGCTCAAAGCACATCAATACAGAGAATCCAGCGGCTAATAGATTCTGTACCACTCACTAATTTGCTGCTGACTTTGCTATCTACATCCTACAGAAAGGTAGGAACGGGCATACAGCTGGGGACGTTCTGTAGCTCAGCCACTCCTACTGAATATCATCTGCATGCAAAATTATCTCTTTATAAACTGAATATGCAAAGAAGTAATTAGAATTCTTCTGTTAAGAGGCTGCCAATTGAGGCCTCTCTCTCTTTTCAGAGACTGTAAATTTGACAAACTTGTTCTAACAAATTTCTTTTTGCGAGCACAGTGGTATTTATGAATTTAGCAAGAAGATGAAAAAACTGTGTTCTAAACAGGTGCTTTCATGTTAAAGCTGGTATTTGAAGTGTTGCTTACCAGGTTGGCACAGATTTATTTTTATAAGTCAGAATTTTTATAAATGTTGGCATCTCACTTAAGGGAGAGGAGTTGTGAAGAACTGTTAGTAAATGAACTGAATAGAATTTACCAGAAGAAAATTAGAATGATTTAGGAAGATGCTCTTGTTTTCAAATTCTTTCATAACCCTAAAATTTAACTTATTCTGGTGTTCTAAGGCTTGTGTCTTGCAGCGTCAGAGGAAGGGCTCCATGAGCAGTGATGCAAGTGCCTCCACTGATTCAAATACTTACTATGAAGATGATTTTAGCAGCACTGAGGAGGACAGCAGCCAAGGTAACAGAGTTTGTGGCAAGTAACTTAAGTCAGGATTTTATGCTGTTTTGAAGACGTAGTGGAAACCTGGATACTGGGCTTTTGTCTTCTTGGACTGGAACGACATGTAATGCTAAAAATATGAAACTGTTTGTAAGATCTATTGGCAGAAGTAGTGCTGACTGTACTCTCTTCTGTAAACTTAAGCCAGAGTGGCTGGAATTTGGCACTATTTGCTTCTTAGGAGAGTAGAAATTATTTCTTCTTGTAAATTCCTGCTGGACTGCTGTAAAACTGCTGAGCCTTGTGATTGGAAGGGAGAAATGAAAATTGCAAATCCCTTAACTCTGCTCACTGAAAACCTTCAGTCCTTTTCTACGCTAGTTAGTTTGCATAAGGCAGTTGCTTACTATGCTGTGCTTTTTTTTTTTTTCTTGTCTCCTGTGCTAGATGATGATAGTGAACCAATCCTGGGGCAGTGGTTTGAAGAGACGATCTCTCCAAGCAAAGAGAAAGTGGCCCCACCACCACCCCCTCCGCCCCCACCTTTAGAGAGCTCTCCTAGAGTCAAAAGCCCTAACAAACAGACTGCAGGAGAGAATGGGAACATCCTGGCTAGCCGCAAAGATCCAGAACTGGTATGGGAGCATAATAAATAACAGATGTGCTGCAGCATGATTTGCTTGACAGCGCCTAGCTGTGTGGGCAAGTAGCATGATAAATGTCAGGTATTTTAAGTACACTGCTGATGGAGAATCAGTGACTGTCTAGGCTTTGAAGGCAAGAGTTTGCTTTACTCTTCTATTTGTTATTGCTAGGGAAGCAAAGACTGAAGGTATCAGTTTGGGTTACAGACGGAGATGCAAAATGAGGGCAGAACTATAAGTGAATTAATTGGCTGATAGAATGCTGTTAGCTCCAGCTCCGTTGGGTAAAGATAAAAATAAATCCTTCAGCCAAGAAGTTAGAGACTTGCAGATTTTTCAAAGAATTATAAAATCAGTCCTGATAAGGAACACAAAGTGCAGTGAGTTGCATTGCACTGAGCAAACTAAATCTGCACATCACTGCCAGGGGTGTTATTAGGGAACTTGATTTATTTTACTGATGTTTTTGGCTTTTTTAATGTTTTCTCATACTCCCTCAGATTATGTTTTGTTTCTACAGTGTGTTTCTCTTTTTCTTTTCAGTTTTTGAGCCTAGCTTCAAACATTTTGAACTTTATCACTTCTTCTATGCTGAACTCCAGGAACAACTTCATTCGCAACTACCTGAGTGTCTCTCTTTCGGAGCAGCACATGGCGACCCTGGCTAGCATCATCAAAGAAGTGGATAAGGATGGGCTTAAGGGTGAGTGAGCAGAACTTCTCTGCTAGAGAGTACAAACAGTAGGATTTATAGAATATTTTCTTAGTTCCGTGTGTAAATCTTAAATATAGGAGAGCAATAGTGGTTAAGTGGCTCAATCCCTGTATTGTAGGCACATCAGATGAGGAGTTTGCTGCTGCACTGTATCACTTCAACCACTCCTTAGTGACCTCAGATCTTCAGTCTCCTGCCTTGCAGGTAAGTCCGTTATGAACGTATAAGTGAAATAAAGAAGTGTTGGTGTCAGTTAATGCTACTATGTGGATTCTCTGCACCTAGAATAGTGTGTTGTGATTCCATTTGGTCCCACAGTATATTCTTTTGCAAACAGAGCTTGGAATATTTTGGATCCAACAAGTGGAATGACGTTTACAATCTTCCAGTACAAAACATCCTGCAGCATATAAGCTTAATATTCAGGTTAATCCACTGAATTTTGAGGGTGATGAAGGTTGAAGGGGAAGTGAGTTTGTATATTTTGTTTTGGAGGCTTACCTCTATCCATGAGTTTGGCAAGATTCCTGCAGATTTTGCTGTCAGGACTGATGACAAAAGGCATTGGAATTATTTCAGGAGAATCAAATCAATCTCTTTGCTTTCATGTGATGACTTCATAGCTTCTAGGTTTCTTTGCTAGGTCATGGGCTGACCTGGCTTAATGCTATAAGTAGAGATTGCTTACCAATCAGTGAATTCATTACCTATACTTTTTGTTGGCTGTTTTTTACTGTATTTAAAATACCCCCCCCCCCCCAAAAAAAAAAATCAAAAGTAGTCCCAATGCTATTGGTCTCAATGTAGCTGAGGAATTGTTTTCATTTTCCGAGCTCTTTATTTTTTGCTCTGTCATTTCTGGAGAGGTACAGTAATATCTCCCAGATGGTTGCTTCTGATCTGTTGTGATTTTTCAAACCTTGAGGGGTACGCAGTTCCTAGTTTTTACAATAACAGTACCAGTCAGAGTAAATGCAAACTCTACAAGCTGACCCGTATCATCCTGCCAAAGCATAATCTCTCCTGCTGTGATTTTTGCAGTAAATGAGTAGAGCTTATTAATGCTGTTTTTTTCTACATTGGAGCTGAAGTTCACAATGTGTGTGTTTTAGGAGACAAAATGACAACGTAATTATCCCTCAGTAGCTATACTACATATTTGAGATAGGAAAAATATAGCTGTCCTGTACAGCTTTACAAGCTCTGAGAGCACTACTCTTTATTCAAATCTTGCTTTTAATTAAAGCAGCAAGCAAAACTTGCCTCTTCTCAAGAGGTCTCTGTTTTGTTCTAGAACACACTTCTGCAGCAGCTGGGAGTTGCCCCTTTCTCTGAAGGACCATGGCCTCTCTACATCCATCCTCAAAGTTTGTCGGTGCTCTCACGACTTCTCCTCATTTGGCAGCATAAAGCCACTGCCCAGGGCGATCCTGATGTCCCAGAGTGCCTTAAAGTTTGGGAAAGGTGAGTTAATTTTATGTTAAGTTCAAAGTCAGTCAGCTCTGATTTTTTATTAAGTGAAAATTCCTTGGCACCAGCATAACAAGTATGCGTGTGTGTGTTGTCTGAGCTCTGGTGGGTATGAGGAGGAGCAGAAAGTCTTCTGTGTGGCTGGAGCTTTCCACCTAAAATGCAGGAAATGAATGAAATCGGTCATCAGAATGAGGATTTAGGTGGATGGAGGCTGAATAACCTACAGTAATGCTATTTTTTTAAAAAAGGAAAAACAAAAGTCTTATTTCAGCAGACTTTTAGTAGCTCACTTCTTGTTTAGCTGAGTCAAAGCCATAGTGCCTTTGCTGTGGACACGAGTCTGCATCTCTGTATCTCCTTTTAAACGATTGTTCATATTTTCCATCAAATGCATTTGCCTCCAATTGAATTTGTGTAGGTATTGGAATTTGCATAGTCTCATTCCCGTACATAACGTACTCTCCTGTCTTGTGCCAGGGGAGGTTTAGATTAGATGTCAGGAAGAATTTCTTCACAGAAAGGGTGATGAGGCATTGGAACAGGCTGCCCAGGGAAGTGGTGGAGTCGCCATCCCTGTGGAGCTCGGGGATGTGGTTCAGTGGTGGATGTGGTAGTGTTAGGTGATGGTTGGAATCAATGATTTTATGAGTTTGCTGCAACCTAACTGATTCTATGAGTCTAAGTAGAAAAGCCATTTATAAACTTACTCCTTGTCAGGTTTGTGGGCACGCTGAAGCAAAACGCCTTGCAGGGTACTCTTCCCAACGATACAGAAGATCTGAATGTTGAACATCTCCAGCTGCTGCTGCTTATTTTTCACAATTTTTCCGAGAGGGGCCGCCGATCTATCATGATGCTCTGTATCCAGACAATTGTGGAGCTAACAGCAAACATGGATACACAGCAAAGTTCTGTGCCACTTATCGTGGCTCGTCTGTTCTTGGTGTTCGACTACTTGCTCCATCAATATTCCAAGGCCCCTGTTTACTTATTTGAACAGGTATGATTTTGAGATCATATTCTGGCTATGCAGCTGGTCACTAAGCAAAAATCTGTAGCAGGCAATCATTTGGTGTCTTCACAGCCACAGATGATTGTGTTTTGGCATTGGGGCTGCTTGTGTTTTGTTTCTTCTTTTGTTATTGTTGGGGTCTCCTTGCTTAATGATGAGGTTGCGATGTTTTATTTTTCCTTTTGTACTTAGGTGCAATATAATTTGCTGACTCCACCCATTGGCTGGGTGAGTGGGTCCCAGGACAATAGCAGACGAAGTTCTGTCCCACTCTATCATGGTTTTAAGGAGGTGGAAGAAAACTGGTCTAAACACTGTTCATCAGGTAAGAAGGAAGACGAAGGATTTTTTTATTTTAAGATTTGCTTTTACAAATAAATGAGAGCCTTTCCTGTGCCCTGGCCAGGGTACCTTTTCCTGCTTGTGATGGGCATAGTTAAAACAGATAAAAAAACATATAATTATGCTTCAAGAGTTTTATTAAACAAAATTATTATTGTCTAGGAATATGTTACAAAGTGCTTAAAAATAAAGACGATAACGCAGTACTGCCAAACTGAAACTCTCACTGTGAACTTTATTTTCCTTTATTTTCTGTACTCTCCTTCCAGACACAGTTCCACAGCCCAGATTCTACTGCATCCTGTCTTTAGAAGCTTCTGAAGATGACCTGAACCGTCTAGATAGCATGGTACGTGGGATTTCTGTAAGCCTTCAGAGGGCAGTGTTGACTTGACAAGTGCCAGGGAGAAGAGAAGGAAAAACCCGATGAAGCAGCTAGAGCAGATTTTTTTCTCCAAATGAAGAAACATCTAAGAGAAAGATTATTAGAGTTGCTTTCCCATCAGTTTGTTCCAAGTTAGTTTTTCCTGGGTTTTGTTTCCTCAATAAATTTGTTGTCATTGAAGTTACAGGCTTGCATAATGCATGCTGCATTAGAACCAGTGCATTGGTACCCTGACTGGTACCTGACAGTTAACTTTCTGAAGTTACATTTGGCATAGTTCTGGTCTGTGGGTATTCTAAATTCTTGGAGAAAACCTTGTCTCTATATAAATGCAGATACAAAGCAATGATCCTGACTTGCCATCTCTTGCAGGTTTGTGAGGTTCTTTTCTCTAGGACTATGAAGTACGATGAGCTTTACACAGCCCTGACTTCACTACTTGCAGCTGGGTCACAGTTTGATACACTCAGGAGGAAGGAGAACAAAAATGTCACTGCACTGGTAAGACTGTATGCGTTGCTGTAATGTTGCCTGAATTGAGGAATAACAGGTTTTTAGATTTGCTGTTTAAAACAGGCATTCAGCCCAAGTATTCTGGATAGTGGTTGAGGTAATCGAGAGCTTGAAAATCCCATGTGTAATGGTAGTACTTTTAGTGGTGGAACATCTCACGGGTTTTTAGTTCATAACATGTTTAAGATGAACTGTTCCTCCCTGGTAACTCCAGGAGGCCTGGCGAGAATATGATGAGACAGAAAATTTTTGTGTGATTTTTTTTCTTTTCTTACTCCTCTTTGTTGCATACTTTGCTGCAAAATATGGAACGGTGTATGGATTTGATTTGGCACATCTACACGAGTCTAGAGTCCCTGATGGGATAATTTCAGTATAATGATTGAAACTGCGATCTTCTGTTACTAATTAGTCCAACGGTACTTTTGTTTAGGAAGCCTGTGCACTTCAGTATTACTTCTTGATACTGTGGCGAATTCTAGGGATTTTGCCTCCATCCAAAAACTACATGAATCAGTTGGCTACAAACACCCCAGAAATGAGTGAATGTGATATTTTACACACGTTGCGCTGGTCTTCTCGTCTTCGAATCCCATCTTACGTCACATGGATCAAGGTATGGCCTCATCGTTATTGTGGTATTTTATAATGTTGTTGATAGTAAGAAGTCAGCCTCCTGTTCTTCCATGCTTACTGCATGTGGGCTTTGTTGTGCAGGCACAGTGGTGAGAAATTGGAGCTTCCGTCTGCATTTTCTGAAGTATTCTAGCCTTGTAGATGGCAGAGTGTCTTGATAACAGAGCACTTCTAAAGGGTGATAATTTTTTTGTTCGTTTGTTTTGGCATCCATAGGATCACCTTACAAAGCAGGGCATGAAAGCTGACCATGCTGCTTCTCTCATTGAATTGGCCTCCAGCAAGTGCAGCTCAGTGAAATATGATGTAGAAATAGCAGAAGAATACTTTGCTCGTCAGGTAAGCTGGTGCGAATGCAAATGTGGACATGGAGCATCTATTTTCGTGGAACGATTTGCACTTACAATTCCATCGCTTTGTATTTTAAGATATCTTCTTTCTGTGGCATTGACTGCACAACAATTCTCCAACTGCATGAAGTTCCCAGTTTACAGTCCATTTACACCCTTGATGCTGCAATTTCCAAGATCCAGGTTTCTCTAGATGAGCACTTTTCCAAGCTAGCTGCAGAAACTGATCCACAGAAGTCTTCAGAGATAACCAAGAACCTCCTGCCTGCTACGCTGCAGCTTATTGACACCTATGCTACATTTACGAGGTACAACCTTAGCATCTCCAACAGAAATACAAGTTTCTTATGTGCATGGGGCTTTTCATTTTATTTGTTGTTTTTGTAGAGAGGTGGTTTGTTTAATCGTCTGGCCTAATTAGTCTAACTTAAGTCCTTTAGAGTGTCCAATGTTTTTAAAAGAAGAAAAAGAGAAGCTTCACAAGCTGTAACATGGAGTTCTTATTTCTAAGTAGCCTTCTTGTCTGATCTTCCAAAACTTTCTTGCAAGTTTGCAAAAACAGTTTTTCTCTGAAGATGAAACCTCTTCTTACCACTTTCCAGGATAGTGCTGCTTAAGGTTATTTCACTGACATGTTACTGAGACTGTCAGGGAGGCCATCAAGGCTTTGTGTGTGCGTGTCTCTGTGTTAATTCTTAGATTAGGAGTTTGAAGTCTTCTAAACTCTCATTAGCCCCTATGTAGAAGAAAGTAAAAGTAAATCAGCTTTTTCCTTTGGAGCAGATACTTTTCCTGGTAAGCAGCTTAGAGGAGATAAAAACCCAAAACACTTAGTGGTATCACATGAAGTATGGGGTAGAACTTCAGAAGTTTGCTTTATGTGTCACCGTATTGACACATTTAGTTAAGAAATACAGAACTGCTTCCTGAAACAAATCCTTTCCCTCATGAGTGCAGATCTTACTTGCTACGTAGCCTCTCTGAAGAGGGCTCCAGTGAGAACAAACCTTCTGAAGAGAAGCTACGAGGTTATGCTGCTGTCCTGGCCATTGCATCCAGCCGTTGCAAGTCTAATACCCTAGGTGAGTGTCCTGGATAGTTCAAATTTCCTTCTGTATGTGGGTGAAGCTTTTTACAATGCTGCCAACATTCAGTTTCAGAGCTGGATGCTGGCTATTGCATTCTTTTTCCTTCACCACTGTGTTCAGATCAGCATATTAACCTGTCAGCAGCAGACTGGGAAGTTTTCTTTTTAGTGTTGTAGAAACTGAAAAAGAGAGGCAAGCCTTGAAAATTAATCTGTGGGCTTCTCTGGCTTGTTGAAATGGTTTTTATAACCGGGGTGGTGCTCCAGTGGAATGGCATGGCATAGTATGGCATACTGTGAAATGTTGATATTTTGAAGACTGCCGTGAATTGGTATTTTTGCTGTTTCCTGTTGTTTTCATAAGGTGAAAGTAACTGGAAAGCTGATGCAGACTTCAGGGATACTTTTGGCTTGTAGAAAACCATGAAAGTAGCCCTCAGCGGAGTTACAGCTCAAACTTAGCTACAATTTCTCTTACTTAAATCATGTTCGAGTTTTAATCAGTGTTGTAAAAGCATTCTCTTTCTTCAGTAGGACCCATGACTCACTGACTTATGAGTCTGTATTGATTGCAGGTCCAACGCTTGTTCAGAACTTGCCATCAGCTGTGCAGACTTTATGTGAAACGTGGAACAACATTCATACCAATGAGTTTCCAAATATTGGCTCATGGGTGAGTCCAGCCTTGCAGATTAGTCTGACGTAATCTGAGCTATGTAAATTGCAGGGAATGATGGGTAGTTTGTCTTCCTGCTAAACAATTCTGATGTTTTTGTGTATGTATCTGTCTCAATCCTTAGCGCAATGCCTTTGCGAATGACACGATCCCTGCAGAAAGCTACATCAGTGCAGTTCAGGCTGCCCACCTTGGTACTCTCTGCAGCCAAAGTCTACCTCTTGCAGCTTCCCTAAAACACACCCTTCTCTCTCTGGTCAGACTTACTGGGGATCTCATTGTGTAAGTGATGTTATTCATACTACATTCTTGCTGTATAGGTCTGTCGACTGTTCTGAATGTCTGCCTTCATCAGACTGTTTGGTTGGAACACTTACTGAATTGGCTACGTGTTTTGAACCAAGCCTTAAGCTAAGTTACTTTCAGTGTATGGTTCTAAATGAATGAAAAATAGCCTTTCCCTCTTGATGGGGTATCTCTAAAACGTAGGCTCCCTGGTAGAAATGTTTATGCCTTTTGTTGAAGGAGGGCTTGAAGAAACAGGGGTATAAGCTGAGGCAATATGGGTCTAGTTTGTTTTGTTACCATTCAGTTGTGCAAAACTTTACAAAGCATAAGAAGGCAGTGAAGTGAAAGAGTTATTTTTTTTCCTAGGGATTTAACACAAAGATGGTCTCAAAGTAGTTGTCAACATTGCAGACAGATCCAAAAGCCCTAATATAAGTGATAATGTGACTGTCTAGGAGGGTGCTGTAGGTGTATGTCTACATGCAAAAATAACATCTAGGTTTTTCCAAATGAGAACCACATTTCAGAGGGAAAAATAGGTGTACCCACTGTATTTATCCCAGCTTCCTGAAAAGAATTTTTGTCACAGACTTCCATCCAGACTTACAGTTTACTGGTGTGACTTATGATTTAACCAGTAAAGATGTTTCTGTGTTTTATCATATAGATAATTAAACTGTTTTCTTTTCTTTTCAAGCTGGTCAGATGATTTGAACCCACCACAAGTGATTCATTCCCTGTTGCCCCTCCTTTTGGAGACCAGCACAGAGAGCGTGGCAGAAATAAGCAGCAACTCCCTAGAAAGGATCTTGGGTCCTGCAGAATCAGATGAATTCCTGGCACGTGTTTATGAGAAATTGATCACAGGATGCTATAACATACTGGCGCATCACTCTGATCCAAACAGGTAATGGACTGTGTGGTTTGTTGTTGTTTCCTGAGCAGCATAACAAAAAGGCAAAAAATCAGCGTTTTTTTTAATCTGTTGAAGACTATTATACTTGCTGACTTCGAATGTAAGACACTTCATTCACTTCACCAGAATTTTCAGTGTTGCAGTTTAGGCAGCGTGGATTTTAATCATCTCTTCTAACTCTGGATAGATCATATATATATGTGATAGCTTTTTATTTAAGCAAATAGAAAATAATGTAAATACAAGCACAAAATCATAGTCAGAGATGCTGACCTATCCTGCGTTATATTCCTTTGCCTCTATTCTTGTTGTTTACAAGGATGGCTGATCCCTGCTCTGTCATAGCAAACTAGCCCGATTTATGTTTCCTACCCCTTACTTGCTGTGCATATACCGAGAATAAGCTGGAAGTGCAGATGTTGATTCTACCCATCTGAAACGTAAAACTATTAGACATGATGATACTGCATCTTTTTAACACTCATTCTCTCCGGATGGAAGGTATTCAGAAGATCTACTGGTAAATCTTCTGGTAGAGGATGTAAAAGTAATTGGATTTTACCTGCAATATGTGTTGTGGAGTGGGGATGAGCACAGTAGAGAATGGGTGCAATAACACTAAAAGAGACTTAAAATGTAAAAAGAGCAGCAGGTTATAGGAATTTGTACTGTGAGGTGTTTGAAAGGCCTATATTATTCTAGGTTTCTAACTGTGTAATTTGTCTACAGTGTGTGCTATGTTTTTTCTGATCATTTGTTGGATTTCTTGGACTTAATGCGATGTTTGTTTATCAATTGTTTTTCTACTATCTCTTGGAAGGAGAGCTTCTTTTAGCTACTGGAAGGTTTGTTAGAATTGTTTTAGCAAAATAGATTGCTTATTGTCTTGGAATTATTGAAATTGTGCTTATATATTCTTATTTCAATGTGTCTTTTGATCTTCAGTGGCCTGGATGAGTCCATCTTGGAGGAATGCTTGCAGCATCTAGAGAAACAGCTGGAGAGTAGCCAAGCCCGAAAAGCCATGGAGGAATTCTTTTCAGAAAGGTAAAGTTATCTTGAAACTTACAGGCCAAGCACTTTCTCTTCTGTTTTTTCTTAGCTTGTCACCATTGACTCGTTAGGGATGTTAATACCTTCGTACAGCACCATGCAGACTGCATAGGGATAGAATATTCTTCAGGCAATGCAGGAATTTGGAAAGACTTTGTGTGGGAAAGGACCTAGATCTTTGTTATTCCAATTTGCCACGAGGAGCCTCCTCTTCTGTAGGCTGAACAGCCCCAGCTTTCTCAGCCTATTTCGTAGGAGAGGAGCTCCAGCCCCTTGATCATCCTTGATCATCTTTGTGGCCATCATCTGGACCCGCTCTAACAGCTCCACATCCTTCTTGTGCTGGCGGCTCCAGACCTGGATGCAGTACTTCAAGTGGGGCCTCACAAGGGCAGAGTAGAGGGGCCCTGCCTTGACCTGCCAGCTACTCCTCTTTTAATTGGAGTCCAGGATGCAGTCGGCCTGTAAGATGGTACCAACGGATGCTGATCTGCAAGATGGTACAGTTCAACTTGCAGAATCCCAGGTTTTCTCAGGCATTGGCCTGGCTTAGGATTACAAAGACTAATTATGATGGAAACATAACAGCAACTCTGGGAAAAGATACTAGGGGCAAACTGGAGGAAAGTTTTATCCTATTAGAAGAAAATTGTTGGCTTGTTCAGCAGTTCAAAACTGAAGCTGTCTGGTGGCTGGTTGTTTTACTTTGTTTAAACCAAAGGGAAAATGAGGCAAGAAACTATTGCATCTTGATTTGGAAACAAATACAGACCATTCTATGACTTCATGTGGGAAGCATGATGGTATGTTATTCAGGAGCTCTTGAGATTTGCAGGATTTAATTTGAGCTAAGAATTGGCTGTTTTTCTGAAAGCAATTTCTATGGCTTGGCTGCTGAGCAGTGTTGGGACAGACAGTTACCAATCTTAAATGTGAGGATAGATATAATGAAATTCAAGTGGAAAAAAGTGGAATGGGTGATCTTTTACAAAGCTGACTTACTTTCTCCTTCTTCATACAGTGGAGAACTGGTCCAGATTATGATGGCAACAGCCAATGAAAACCTCTCAGCGAAGTTTTGTAACAGGGTACTGAAATTCTTCACCAAACTCTTCCAGCTAAGTAAGTGATTGTGTTGAATTTCCCTGTTACGCCCTTGTCCACTTACTGCTGTTCTTGTATTAGAGAGACTGCAATAGGAAAATGTGTGAAAGAAAACCTCTAAAAGGAGGTGGAATGACATCTTCACACATAATAGTTCCCTGTGATTTCTGTGTGTTGCTCATTCTTTTCTCACTTCCTCTCTTAAGCTGCACATGTTTATTTGGCCATTTTTTTCTTTCAATATTGGTAATGACTAACTTTACCATTAGAGAGAGATTAACATGATATAAATCTGAGGAGAAGGTGGTAGGTGAGCATTTTGTGCTCGTGTTCCTGTAATGCCTGTCAGGAAATATGTACTGCATCCAGAAGAAATGACATTTGCTTGCTAGAGCTGATTACTTTTCATAAGTAGGGGAGAAGACAGGTGCTTTGCAATTGGGACCCAGTTCCAAGGAAATGTTCTATGTGACTGGGGTCAGTTACAAAGGGAAAGCCATCTTCAGACATGTTGTCACTCACTAGTAATTTTCTCCATCAGCTGAGAAGAGTCCTAACCCCAGCCTGCTGCGACTTTGTGGCTCTTTGGCTCAGCTGGCTTGTGTGGAGCCTGTGCGTCTCCAGGCCTGGTTAACCAGGATGACCATGTCCCCACCCAAAGATTCAGATCAACTGGACATTGTTCAAGAGAACAGGCAACTGCTGCAACTCTTGACAACTTACATTGTTCGGGAAAACAGGTGAAGTACACCTTTGTCACTGCTTTTTTGCACTGTTACTTTGTTTCACTCTCTCGAAGTGCAAATTAATTGAGTTGCTGATGGCTTCCTGTTGTCAGCTTTCAAATAAAATGGTGGAGGAGTGGCTGTTTCCCATGAAGGGGTTGCTGAGTCAATGCTCTTGCAATGTAGGCCTTAGCTGTACTTCCAGTGGGTGATGTGCAGCGTCTGAAGCTTTCTTTTTTTTGATTAGCCAAGTTGGAGAAGGCGTGTGCACTGTTCTGCTGAGTACTCTAATACCAATGGCAACGGAAATGTTGGCCAATGGTGATGGCACTGGCTTTCCTGAGCTGATGGTTGTGATGGCAACTTTGGCCAGTGCAGGACAAGGCGCGGGACACCTCCAGCTTCACGGTGCTGCTGTTGATTGGCTAGGCAGATGGTAAGAACAAATGGTATACTGCTGTTCATTCATTTGCATCAATTAAACTGACTTTTCTGATCATCTGTGTGAAGAATTGCATGTTTACTGATACACACTTACTTTGTATTTTTTTATTTGTTATTTGGGATACAGAGTGTCTGAGATGGTGGGTGGGACACCAACTAGCTTAAGAACAACCATGTGATCTCTTTGTGTTTTCCACTCTTGATGGTTTAAGTAATTACTGCATTGATACATTTCCTGTTGCTGATCTTGAGCAAGCTGAATGCTTGGAGCTGTTGGTGGGATTTGAGTTTATACTTCCCAAAGACTGCTGGTAGCAATGATCTTCTCTGCTGTCTTGTGTTACAGCAAGAAATACCTGTCTCAAAAGAATGTGGTAGAAAAAATGAATGCCAACGTCATGCAGGGAAAGGTAAGACACATGGCTGTTGTTTAATTGGCAGGAATAAATCTTAGGCAGCAGCTGTATCAGCTGTCTTGTTTTGATTGCAATGAGAATTTGAAACCAAAATGGTCAGGAATGTGTGTGTTATATTTTCCTGCCTTATAGTAGCTATAGTGGGATTTAAGTGTTGCCTCTCATTTTCATTTGTCTCTGCTTCATAGCATGTGACTATCCTGGAGTGTACATGCCATATCGTTTCTTACCTGGCTGATGTCACTAATGCACTGAGCCAGACCAGCGGCCAAGGACCAAGTCATCTTTCTGTGGATGGCGAAGAACGGGCAATTGAGGTGGATTCAGACTGGGTGGAAGAGTTGGCGGTGGAGGAGGAGGACTCTCAAGCCGAAGATTCGGTAGGTGATAGTCACAACAGTTCATACTGCAAATGAGATGGGGATTTACCTTGCATCTTCCAGATCAGAATTGTTTGTTACAGATCAAGGGTTTTTTGTTTATTCCTAATGTGAGACTGAGTGAAGAACCCTAGTCTCAAATCTGGAAGAGAATATCTGTTGTTTGTGTTTAGATATGACTATGTGATGTCAAAAACAAACAAAAAAAACAGTTAAAAGGTGTTTATAGAAAATGGAGAGGAAGAAATGCAATGAGAGGGTTTGTTCCAGCCTATTTGTTGTTCAGTTTCTATCTTATGTATTAGTACACACCTTAGATTAGGCTTTTAAGTACTGTTGGGTACAGTATCCCAAAATATTATTTTGTCCCTGTTTTCTGTTTCTCGATTCACTCTTTCTAGTTACTATAAAATGTCACCATCTCCTCTTTCGGTGTGGTTTGGTGCCAGTTGCCTTACTTTAGCTAGGTGGTGCTAAAACTCACTGTTCTTAAAATGCACATGTAACGTATGAGGAATGTATTCTGTACCATGAGCCTTTACTGAAGCTGTGCAGTTCTAAGACCTTACTAAAACATCTTTCTTCTTAATAGGATGAAGATTCTCTTTGTAATAAACTCTGTACCTTCACCATTACGCAGAAGGAATTCATGAATCAACATTGGTAAGAATCTCTCCAAGCTCATGGTCAGAATTTCACCCTGATATTTCTGACCATTGAGAAGAAAACAATGCAGTCTGTAGAGTCTTCCTGAAGCACTGTATTTACTAACTCATCTGACTTTGTGCAGGTATCACTGTCACACTTGCAAGATGGTTGATGGGGTTGGCGTTTGCACAGTTTGCGCTAAAGTTTGTCACAAGGATCATGAGATTTCTTACGCCAAATACGGATCATTCTTCTGTGACTGTGGAGCAAAGGAAGATGGTAGTTGCCTGGTAAAGTGTCTTGATGTCAAAATTCAAGTTGTGATGTCAAATTTCAAGCTGTGATTTCCTGTGGTATTTCGAGTCTTTTGCAGAGGCTTATGTTCTGCACTAAGTTTTGTCATGATAAGAGTACTAAGATCTGAAGGCTCTGGCTTTACAATGAAGCCTCCTTTACAGTTTGTCTGGTGATTTATTTTTTTGCACCAAATAACTAAATAAGTGCATTGGCAAATCTCTGTCCTAGTGGCTGCTGTGATTCCACCTACTGTTAGAGCATTTGCAAGTTAGCTTACGCTACGCAGCTGTCAGATACTACTTTTCCCATGTTTTCCCCTAACAACAAAGTCATTTTATATCAAATGTGAAAGCTTTTCATATACTTGGGTGTTTTTATTTCTTGAAAAATGCATTTTAAGAGAATTGAATTATCTTTCTTTGAAATTCCATGAATCTTGTTGCCATTGAAATCTATATTCATTTTGTAAGTGATGAATTTGAGTCTGGTTTGAGCTTTTAGCATTTGTGTCATCTGCAGGCTTTGGTGAAGAGAACCCCCAGCAGTGGTATGAGCTCTACCATGAAGGAATCTGCCTTCCAGAGTGAGCCTAGAGTGCCTGAGAGCGTCATTCGACATGCAAGCACCTCTCCTGCAGAGAAAGCCAAGGTCACCATCAGTGAGGGGAAGGGCCCTGATGAAGAAAAACCCAAGAAGAGCAGCCTGTGTAGAAATGTTGAGGGCTGTCGAGAGGAATTGCAGTCCCAGGTATAATTATCAGCTAGCTGCTAAAAGGTACATGGTTTATGCTGAGGATCTCAGGCAGACTGTGTTGGTTATCAGTCACGTTACTTGATCTTTGGGGTCTTCTTTATGACAGTAGGGATCACAGAGGTGGCTTCATGTTTTGAAAACTGGTTGAAATGCAGATCTTCTGAGGGGCCCAGCAGGAACATCTTGAGCTTCACTTGTGATACTTGTTTCTTGTAGGCCAACTTCTCCTTTGCTCCTTTGGTGCTGGACATGTTGAATTTCTTAATGGATGCCATTCAGATAAACTTCCAGCAAGCCTCAGCTATGGGGAGCAGCAGTCGTGCCCAGCAGGCTCTCAATGAGCTGCATACATTGGACAAGACAGTAGAAATGACAGATCAGTTGATGGTATGATACTAAAGGGGCTATTATTATCAGTAATTAGATTATGGGTAGATTTCAAGCAGAACACGTCAGTGATGTGCTTTTTTATGCTTTGTCTGTTACTAAATGGCTCAGGTCCCAACTCTTGGTTCCCAAGAAGGTGCATTTGAGAATGTTCGTATGAACTACAGTGGTGATCAGGGCCAGACGATCCGGCAGCTGATCAGCGCTCATGTACTAAGACGGGTGGCAATGTGTGTGCTGTCATCCCCACATGGACGTCGGCAGCACCTGGCTGTGAGTCATGAAAAGGGCAAGGTGAGTTCTTTAATTCTGTAAGGACTCTCTGACTGTGGGGTTTCCTGTAAAGGAAAATGAAATAGCCTTAAAACGCTGAACAACAAACTGTGATTTGGCCAACTGTCCTCAAAACTGGGTCTTCTGTCAATTATTTTATGGCTTAGAATAACCTCTAATTTTTCATAGAAAATATTTTTTGCAGCAGAAGTGGTGAAAACAGTAAGGACACAGTCATAGAGCTGAAATAGAAATGACATTTTCTCCCACATTCTAAAGTTGGGTAACTAAGCTCATTTTGTTTTGCAGATTACAGTCCTTCAGCTCTCAGCTCTGCTGAAACAGGCAGACTCCAGCAAAAGAAAACTGACACTCACGCGCCTTGCTTCTGCACCTGTCCCTTTTACTGTACTGAGTCTAACTGGAAATCCCTGCAAGGAGGACTACTTAGCTGTGTGTGGACTGAAAGTAAGTGTCTCACTAACCCTTTGCTAGGCCCTTGGAAACCTCATCTCAAAACCATATGTATTTTTTTCTTGTAAGGAGCTAGCTCAGAGCCAGTTCCAAAGATCTGTCACTAATTCTAGCTCATGGATCACTGCTTTACTAGATATGTGAAGTAAAAGAAATGGTACATGTATGAATAATGCAGTAAATGGGACAATGCCTCAAAATAGTACTTCTTAGTGTTTTTAGGTCAAACTTACTTAAAGACAGCAGTCAAGAGTGCCTTAGTCTGTAACAATGAGTATTTTGTAGCAAAGACCCCTTTTTTGGTATTCTCCCAAATTTGGATTCAGCTTTCATAGTGTAGAATCCACAAATCTGTTCTTTATCTAAGAAACATCTGGACCAGACTTTTTTTTTCTTACTGACTTCAATGTCACTCATGTTAAGTGCAGGAATTTTAAATTCTTACTGTATGAATCATTATTGAAGCTGAGAGGAATGCCAGCTTTTAACTCCGTTCTTGTCTTGATAGGTATACAAGTGTTTTGTCCTAATATTTGACCTAATCTAATAGTTTTTTTTCATTACTCCAGGACTGCCACGTGTTAACATTCAGCAGCTCTGGATCAGTCTCTGACCATTTGGTACTTCATCCCCAACTAGCTACAGGAAATTTCATCATTAAAGCTGTGTGGCTGCCAGGATCTCAAACAGAGCTTGCTATTGTGACTGCAGACTTTGTGAAGGTATGTTTGGCTATAAGCTACTGGTGACTTGTGGTTGTTTTCTTTCAGGCATTAGATTCTGGGTCTCTTGATGACTTGTATGTAGAAGAAGATGATATTCGAAGAAATAAATTAGAGGTGTAAATCTGTGGTGTTTGGCTAATGTAAGAAAAGGCAGAACCAAAGAACTCAGAGGAAAAAAAAAAAGAACTATAATCCATAATATAGGCATTCCCTTTCTCAACTGTTATCCATTTGAACTGTGGGGAAAAAAAAGTCTGTTTAATATCCTGTCGGTTAACTCTTTTCTTGATTGCTCTCCACAGATTTATGATCTCTCTGTGGATGCCTTGAGCCCAACGTTCTATTTCCTCCTACCCAGTTCCAAAATCAGGGACGTCACTTTCCTCTTCAATGAGGAAGGAAAGAACATAATAGTGATCATGTCCTCTGCTGGGTACATCTATACGCAGCTCATGGAAGAGGCAAGCAGTGCCCAGCATGGACCATTCTACGTCACCAATGTGCTTGAAGTTAATCATGAGGACCTAAAGGTACTGGTGACTTCTCTTTCTTGTAGTATAGCAAAAGTGTCTTTCTCTCTTTTATTAGTCTTAGAGTTGAAGGCAGAAGGTTTTTTCTTTCTTGTTTTTTTGAAGTTCCCTTATCTAGATCAATGAGCTTGGCATTCCTCTAGGAGAAATACCCTTGCAGTGAAGGGGAGTGGGGGTAAAAATGAACCCCCTTGAGCCTTCATCTAGGAAATGGAGCGTGTTTTCTGTGGCTGGCTGTGAAGTTATGCCCAGCAGGATATCTCAGCAGGGAGATGCCTTTAGAGCAGTGCTGTTCTCTGCCTGAGGCTCTCCAGAGGTGCAATAACCAGAATGGATAAAGTTACTGACGGTTGCTGAAGCTGCAGAGATGGAGTGAGCCTTTGTATCTGGTCCATAGCTGGTCTATAGCAGCTCTGTAGTCTTGGGGCATGCTATGCATACATGTGATTTTTAAAATCCATCCACACTTTACTCAGTGCTTTTCCCCCAGCCTGCTCCAAAACAGGTAAATAGATGAGAAGAAGGCCCTCAGGAAAGTTCTTTTTATGAGCTGGGAACATGGGGAGCGCTCCGTGTGAGACTGTCATACAACATTCAAGCACACAGATGTGGTAGCTGAGGGCTCTAACTGCAGCCTACGGGTATACAATCTCAGTATCCCACTCAAAAGCCTTTGAAGTATCTGATGGATGAGTTCACCATGGAATTTAGCTTAGAAAATTGTCATCTTGGGCTGTTCTCCCTTACTGGTGGGGAAAGGGCTTTTGCAATAATATGGTCAATTGAGAAACTTAAAAGCCTGACTGCTTGAGTGTTTTGGAGGATGCATATTTATCTTAAATCTTGTTTTTTTTTTCTCTCCGATCCTACAGGACAGTAATGGCCAGGTAGCTGGAGGTGGCGTGTCAGTGTATTACTCCCATGTCCTACAGATGTTGTTCTTCAGCTATTGCCAAGGCAAATCCTTTGCAGCCACCATCAGCCGGGCCAGTCTGGAAGTGCAGCGGCTGTTCCCAATTAACATAAAGAGGTGAGACTCGGGTGCAAGGCTCCCCTGAGGTTTTCCTATCTGGTAATAAATAGTAATAAATATTACTAATTGACTACCCAGTTCCAAATGGCCAAAGCCTGGGGTGGAGCTCCTCTTTTTGAATGATGTTTTCTTGTTAATTTGCGTATTGCTCCTGGCCTAGTATCAGAATGATTTGAAACCAGAACTGACTCTTCCAGCAGCGGGATGCGTATGCATCTCTTCCCACTAGGATTTCACAGCAGAAAGGTGGCTTCAGAGCAGCCATGCTGCACTGTGTGGAGCTGCAACTCGTGCAGCAGCTGGAACCGATGGGATTACCCTCCCTCGCGGGGGCTGCAAAGCAGGAAGCCTTTGTTTCTTTTGGGCACCAGTACTGCAGTGGACCTTGTGCATTGTGCACATACTAAGGCTTAATTTCAGGCTCCCTCGCAGGAAACCAATCTCTTATGAATGTGGCAAGAAAAAAGACGTTCTGTCATCTGCTCTGATAACCTGAGCTGGGCTTTAAAAAGATAGCTGAAAGCCATTTTTAAATTACATTCTTGGCATTGGGTATAAAATATTACTAGGTAAGTGTCTCACCTTGAGTTTTCAGGGCTTCCTTGAGAGATCTGGGCCACGTATGGGGATGCTTGTGCCTTTTGCCCACTTTGACACTTTGTCTCAGGTTTCTCACCTATAGACTGGGTACCTGTGTTCCTAGTTGTTCAGTGATTTGAACTCCTACTGTGGAAGAAGCTTTAACTGATTTAATGGTGGTGGATTTTTGTGTGTTTTCACTTGTTGCTTCTTAAATCAGTGTCATTTTGCCCTTCATCTCTTGTAGTTCAAATGGTGGCAGTAAGACTTCACCGGCACTGTGTCAGTGGTCTGAAGTCATGAACCACCCTGGCTTGGTGTGCTGTGTTCAGCAAACCACAGGTGTCCCACTGGTGGTGATGGTGAAGCCAGATACCTTTCTTATCCAGGAGATTAAAACCTTGCCAGCCAAAGCAAAGGTCTGTTGTAGTTCCCTTTATTTTTGGTCCTTCAAATGTAGTCTCTTGTTGTTCCAATAACAAGATCTCTAGCTTTTGCAGACTTTTTATTGCAAAGAACAGCAGTTGTCAGGTCCCTTCCTTGACTTGCATTGCCTGCTTTTGCAGATTCAGGACATGGTGGCCATCCGACACACAGCCTGTAATGAACAGCAGAGGACGACTATGATCCTCCTGTGCGAAGATGGCAGCTTGAGGATCTACATGGCCAATGTAGAGAATACCTCCTACTGGCTGCAGCCCTCTCTCCAGCCTAGCAGTGTCATCAGCATCATGAAGCCAGTTCGCAAGCGCAAGGCAGCTGCAATTAGTAAGGGACTTCTCATGTATCTCGTGTAAGCTAGCAGTGGCAAATACAGATGTGAAGATTGATCAGCAGTGTGTAGATACTTAAGATGACATTCACATCTGATAATTAGCATTTAACCTCAGGGCTGGCCTAAGTATTGGCTAAAGTATGGGTAAAATCTTCCCATTGTTGTCTGTAACAGTACATAGCTATCTGGCTAGCACAGGCATTTCCAAAGAAGGCAAGTTCATTTTGCTGTTGTTTAATCATAGCTTTGCCTATTAAGAATGTTTCTTGCCAAAATAACCATCTTGTCTCTTGTAGCAACTCGCACATCCAGCCAAGTGAACTTCCCTATTGACTTCTTTGAACACAACCAGCAGCTCACGGATGTGGAGTTTGGAGGCAATGACCTGTTGCAGGTTTACAATGCTCAGCAGATAAAGCACCGTCTCAATTCCACTGGCATGTACGTGGCCAACACAAAGGTAAATGGGGAAATTCAGGCGTTCTCTTGGACTTCCAGGTGACGTTATTGTCTAGATTGATAGCATGCCTTTGTGATTTGTCTTCTGCAGCCTGGGGGTTTCACCATTGAAGTTACAAACAATAACAGTACGATGGTGATGACAGGCATGCGGATCCAGATTGGCACACAAGCAATAGAGAGAGCGCCCTCCTACTTGGAGATATTTGGCCGCACCATGCAGCTGAATATGACCAGGGCTCGTTGGTTTGACTTCCCTTTCACTCGCGAGGAAGCCTTGCAAGCTGACAAAAAATTAACCATCTTCAGTAAGTCATTGTTAATTGTTTGCTTGGACTGCCTGTTGGTTTAGCTCAGGCATGTTGAAGCTACTTGGCTTCAGCTCAGAGCAGGGAGGGTTTCCATAAGCTGTTCATTTGGCCTGACCTCAGAAGCAGTTTGAGGGGCAGATCCTGCACACCTAACAGCCCTTTCTTTAGGGCCCAGTTTCTTGCTGCAGCAGGTGAACACGCAGTAGCTCAGCTCAGGAATTTTGGGTGAAGGTAATAGAGAAGGGAAGTGGCCTTGAAAAGGAGATTAAACTGTCAGGATGGGTGTATACTGACACAGCACAAGCGCTGTCCTTGCCTTATGAGGCTATGCATGGTTTTTATTCAAAAGAAAAAAAATGTTAATCTTTAAAAAATTTCTCTCATCACCACAGTTGGGGCTTCTGTGGATCCGGCTGGAGTCACGATGATGGATTCCATAAAAATTTATGGCAAAACCAAAGAGCAGTTTGGATGGCCCGATGAGCCCCCTGAGGATTTCCCATCTGCTTCAGTGAGCAACGTTTGTCCACCAAACCTAAATCAAGGGAACGGTACTGGAGACACAGAGTCAACTACCCCTGCTGCTGCCAGTGGGACCGTCCTGGAGAGGTATCGCTGCAGTCTTTCTTTAATTTCTCCTTGAAAATGGATAGTTCCTCTAGAAAGCACCTCGGTACCTATGTGTGCCTTTCAAAACTAGGAGAACTTAAGGAGTTAGTGCGCTGTTCTCACTGCTGTATAAAACAACAGCGGAAAAGTGAATGATTATCTCCTAAGGAGAACTTTGTGCTCCCTCTTGGTTTATCTGGTGGATCGGAGGGATAGATCTGTGCGTGTGCTTTGCATGCTCAGTTCACGTGTTACAGGAGTCTTGAAGAGCTAAAAGAGATTTCTGCTTTCTTGGTGCTTTTTCTCATTTCAAGTTAACCCTCTTTCATTCTCTGGAGTTCACAGTTTAGGCCTCTCTGACATTCAGTTCATTTTGAGGAGGACTTTGCGTGTGACGTTGCTTTAGGTGCGTGGTTCCTAACAGGTTAGAAATAGAGCCCACATATTACAGGCTTAACTGCTGTGGTGGAGAAAAAACTACTGTGGTGGAGAAGGTGGTGTTTCCCCCTTCCATATCCATACTGAGGGTCAGAGCACAAGGGTGAGCTGGGGATATATTTACAGAAGAAAGGGAACTTTTTGTATATCCATCCCATTTTCTTTCTCTGAGCTCATACGGCCTGTGCCATCAGGGCTGTAGAAAGACTGGCAAGTCAGCAAGGACAGGGGGGCAACAGGTCAGAGAACTAGCGCTGCTGAAAAATGAGCGTTCTAAGGCACATGCTGCTTGACTCTGAGTAAATCGTGGCTGATTGTCTTGCTGAAACTCTCACGTAAAGGTTCAGAGCTTGAAGTAGTGGATACATCCAATTGAAGGACCTGTTTGGACCTATTTTTTCCTGCCCATAATTTCTCTTTTCTTCCCTTCTTTGCTGCGACATCTCCACAAGATGTCTCTCTATGCACAGACGTGCCTTCTGTTTTTCCAAAGCAGTGGAATTACATCCTAAAAACTTGGAACCAAAAGAAATTATTCTTCTTATTTTTACTTACATGTTACAGAACGCAGTGTGGTTACCTTATAAAGGGCCTCTTGAATAGGAACAACTAATGGCAGGCAAGAGGCAGCTTTCCTTTCAGAAGCTCGGTGTCTGTACTTCAAATTTAACCTTCAGTTGTGCTTTAAGCAATGTGCTTGGCTTCTCTGTGCTAGGTGGCCTGGATCTCCTTTATTTGTTGTGCTATTAGGCAAGTGTCTGCTGCCCAGATAGACAGAGCCATGCTTAGATTTACTGTATATATTGCTCTCCCAGCTTCATGATTTCCCTATTTAATTTGCCTTTTGCTTAGGATGTGTTCTAGGGAGTTTTTCTGTGAGCTTTACATATTTTTTTTTCTTTTTCCTTTTTCTTTGCTCCCCCAAAGTTCTGAAACTGAGTCCCTAACCACCCTGGACCGGTTAGTATGCCATCCTTTTCTCTGCACGAATGAGTGTGTGTCAGAGAGGCAGACACATGATGTGGCTTCTGTTGACTGTTTTTTTGTTTTCCAAGTGGCATTTGCTTCTTTACATTCTGGTCATTGCATGGCGGATGATTTAGCAAAATGTAAAGACGAGGTGGTTTGCAGAATTTTTCTGTACACAGCATAACTGTTGCTTGTTTGACAGACTCCTCTTTTCGCTTTGTCCCTCCTTACGTCTTTTTCTCCCACTTATATTTCCCTACTAGCTTTATGAAGGGTGACTGAGGGTAGGGGATTTCAATGTTATCACCACCAGACCAGAGAATTGTTGTTTCTTCTATCTCATATCCAATCCTACACCGTTATTTCTCCCCTTAATGCTGTCTCTTCCCTCCCTGTTCCTGCATTCTTGCACTGCTCGTTCTGGTGTGCCAGAGGGCATTTCAGGCAGTTCTACAGCAAGAAGTGAAGCGGTGCTGCAAGGGAGAGTCAGCACTTTGCTGCAAGTCGTAAATAAGGTTCTCAGTTGGGGCAAGTATTTTACCAGCCTGCCTCATTGCCGTCAAAACTTTGCATCCATCTCTCGCTTGGGTCACACCTGGTGCTTGGAGTTAATTTTCCTCTGGAGTACATTGCGCTGAAACTCCACATTGGAAAGAGCAACCTGTGTGAAAATTGCAAGCGGGTAGAATCTTGCTCCCTTAGAAAAGTCGGTTACGCTTTTTCCCATGTGTCATACCAACCCTTGATCTGCAGTCATATGTACGTACGTCTGTGGGCCATGGTGAATTGGTACTGTCAAGACAATCCAAGTTATCCCTGCTGCAGGCTGTGTAAGGAAGTGTTTTATCCTCTTTGGTAGAGAAAAGCCCCTGTCTTTCAGCTGTGGATTATTAAAGCAGTCCTAAGTTTGTCTGTGAGCGTGAGCCAGGTTTAACTCTGGTCTGTAACACAATGAAATGATATGCATGGTGCCTGTGGCAGGTTTTATCATGCTTTGATTTTGTACTTGGCATTCGTTAGCTGTCTCTGAGCTACTCATGACTGTAGCCTGCATAAAGCAAAGTGCTAAGGCGAGAGAAGGGTTGCTGTACTCAAGCCTGCTTTCCTTTCTCCCTTCAGGCTAGTAGTGAGTTCTTTAGAAGCGCTGGAAAGCTGCTTTGCTGTAGGACCAGTCAACGAGAAGGCAAGTAACTTTCTGAATACATTCTTGAGCTTTCAGAGATGGGGGAGGAGGGGCAAGATCATCAGCACCTCCTGCAGCCCTGGGGGCCTGATACGGAAGAGAGCCGCATCCACTTTGCTCAGAGCGCTGATCTGAAAGTTGACTTAGCGAAAAGCGTTTGAAACTAGTTTAGAATGACAATTGGCATTTGCATTCATTGCTGGTGGGATTTCTGTGCTGTAGAGTGACCTCGTTTGCAAAAACATCAGGGTAGAAGCCTATAAATCTCAAAAGGACTTTTCTTGTCTAGGCATGTGAAATGTTCTTTAAATGTCAAATAATAAATTATCAAAACTGTATTGCAAGAAGGTAGAAATGCATGCTCAGTGCAAGGGGGGGAGGTAGCCTGCAAAGAAACTGGACTCATGCATCACCTTCACGGTTAGTGAACTGAAGAATGTTTTCTTTTGTCTGTTTTGGGGAACAGGAGAAGAATAAGGTGGCTGCTCAGGAACTGGCTACTATGCTCCTGTCCATGCCAGCTCCTTCCAGCGTCCAGCAGCAAACCAAGAGTCTCTTGGCTAGCTTGCACACCAGTCGCTCAGCATACCATAACCACAAGGTAAAATGGTGCAAAGATTTCAGCAACTACAGTAACTTGCTAGTTTATGTTTGAGGTGCAGCCTGCCTGTAGAAAGCACTTTTTCCATGCAGTGTAAACCTGGTGGCTAACTTTCCTTTAGCTCCTGTTGTCTGCCTTGCTGGTATTGTGTTTCATCGAAGTTTCACTAGCTAAAATGCTTTTTGAAGATTTTGTTGGGAAATAATAACAATCAATCTAGAGGAATCAGGATCTTGAAACACAAGCTTGTTTGCAAACTGTGTCAGTAGCTCTGATTTCTGTTTCCACGTGCATCTGACTCAGGGTGATAGGAAAATACTAGGGTAAGAAGTGGATGGACTGTGCTAACATAATTGCAGTAAGTGCATAGATGCCTGCAGGTAGGCTTTGCTAACGACTTGAATGGTTATGTTTATACATTGGTCATCCTGTCTGCATTTAAGCCTGAGGGGAAGAAAAATGAAAATGAATTCTCCAGACAGATTTTCTGTTGTTGTTGCTGGGTGACTTTTAAAAATTGTTCTTTATAGATGACACTGGGAAAGAGAGTTAAAGCGAATATCTCCATGAGCTATCCTGAGGTTGTATTTCAGCTGTTTTGCTGTTCTGCAGTCTGTTTTTCTTTGCCTATGTTATCTTTCACTTTACAGGATCAAGCATTGCTAAGTAAAGCCATTCAGTATTTGAGTTCCTCAACCAAGGAAGGAAAGGACCTTGATCCTGAAGTGTTTCAGAGGTTGGTCATCACTGCTCGATCCATTGCTATTATGAGACCCAACAATCTGGTCCATTATACGGAGTCAAAGCTGCCACAGTTGGAAACAGGTAGACAAGTCTGGATTTTTCTTCAGCTTTCTCTTGTGGTAACTGAAAATGTCTTGTGGTATCTGGTTCAGTGTGAGAGAGTCGTATTTGAAATATGATAGGCCTGAGATGATCCTTGTAATGAAGACTCTTAACAAAAGCCTTTTTCAAATAAACTTGGTGTTTCCCTGCATATTAATGCTTTGCTCTGCACAAGTATGACCGCTGTTCTTTGATCCGTACAGAGAGTGAAGAAGGGCAAGAAGCCCAGAAACATGCTGAAGGAGAAGGCTGCACATTTATTACCCAGTTGGTCAACCACTTCTGGAAGCTACATGCATCGAAACCCAAAAATGCGTTCCTTGCCCCTGCGTGCTTGCCAGGTATGCTAGCTCTTCCTTTGCTATAGTCAAGGTTGTGTGTTTTAAGGAAGCCTCTTTTGAGCTTGTAAACAGAAAATTATTTGTTTCAAACTAGCCTTAAGATGTTAATGATGCCATGCATGCTTTATAAAGTATATCTCTGAACTCTGCTCTAAAACTTCTGTTCAAAAATAGGTATATATACTAGTAAAAAGAGACTGATTGATTTATTTATGTCTGCCTTCATGGGTGATTATGTTGGTATTAGGGGATATTCAGTGGTGCTGGTATATGGCACAGGCAGTATTTGATATTCTGTACAAGACTGGTGTTTAAGCTCATTTTGGACTGAAACTTCAATATTTTTGTGGCACTAGCATTGTGCTTTGAAGTCTACAAATAAAAGATGCTTCCTGCAGTGTCTTGATCTACGTGCTGAAATGGAAAGGTAGCTGATTACAGTCCTACTTTTACTCCTCCTTAGGTCTGACTCATGTTGAGGCCACGGTCAATGCTTTGGTGGATATTATCCATGGATACTGCACATGTGAACTGGATTGTATCCATACAGCATCCAAGATCTACATGCAGATGTTACTTTGCCCAGTATGTAACCTTGTTATGCTCTGTATCAACCCATGACACAAGTAACATGACAAGAGTAAAACACAGGTGAAAGATGAGATGAGGCAATAGAGACTTGCAGCCGAAAACATACAGCCAGAGATAGATGAAGGAGAAATGTGTCTCTCCTTGTACTTTAATAATGTTTGTCATCCATTAACGTGTAATAATACGTGTTGCTTTATGGCTGTTGGGAGAAACAGAGAATTTAGAAGATAGTCAATGACATATACCTTACGTGAATCGTGACCAATCACAAGTGTATTTTTGCCCATCTTTCCAAATACAGTGAATAAGAACTTAAAGCTTAAGAAGTTTAATGATTTTGTATTAACCTTCTAGGATCCTGCAGTGAGCTTTTCTTGCAAACAAGCTTTGATCAGAGTACTGAGACCAAGGAACAAACGGAGACATGTCACCCTGCCATCTTCCCCTCGCAGTAATACTCCTATGGGTATGAAAAAAACCATTCATCCTTGTCTTTAAGTGAGCACGACCTACTTCATTTGTCAGAAAAGACCCCAAAAAGTAGTCTTTTAAATGGGACAAAACTAATCTTTCTTCTTTCTTTTCCTTTCTTCCCTCTCTTGCCTCCCTACAAAACTTTTCAATATTCACCTTGTCTTTGATATTCTAGAATTCAAAGGGGAGATCTCTCTGAGATACTCTGATTTCAGTGGCAGCAAAGCTTGAGTATTTTATTGAGGCTGTAGTAATACATGCATATTTTCAAGCCTTTACATTATCAGTAACAAAAATATGCGTGGACAAAAATTAGGGTATCAAATCTGCATTCAAGAGATACTTTTTAGTATTGATATGAATTGTAGTTGTCATGGAATCTGTTGGTAACTGTGAGTAAGCAGTGGATGGGTTGTTATTTTTTTCTCAGCACTGATTACCTTGTTCACGATAGGTAAGGAAAGAGTGCATTTGTGAACTAATCCTTTTTAACTCAGGAGATAAAGATGATGATGATGACGACGATGCGGAAGACAAGCTGCAGAGCTCTGGGATAGCAAATGGTGAACATATCCGACAAGAAAGCCAGGAGCAAAATGAAGTTGATCACGGGGACTTTGAGATGGTGGTAAGTCCAGAGTACTTCTCTTTGGAGACTTAAGTCTGCTAGGTACTTGGGTTCAGTTTAGTTATGATGAATCAATCCTTAGTGTTCCATTAGCTGGTGGTGGTTTGGCAAAAGCTCTTGTGTTTCTTCTCCACAGTCTGAATCAATGGTTCTGGAGACTTCTGAAAATGTGAATAATGGGAACCCTTCTCCCCTGGAGGCTCTTCTGGCTGGAGCAGAGGGATTCCCACCCATGCTGGATATTCCTCCAGATGCAGATGATGAAACAATGGTGGAATTGGCTATTGCCTTGAGCCTGCAACAAGATCAGCAAGGTAAGTTGTAAGCATTTATTGCTAGTCAGAAAGGTGAATAGAATATGAGGAAACTGGGAAATAAGCAGAGCAGAAACTGTTGATGTGGCCACCAACAAAGCAAAAGTGGTAGAACTATGAAATGTCTGTGAAAGGCCAGAGTAAACATTGCTTGTTTGTGGGAAGATGCTCATTGTTTGTTTTCTTCTTGCAGGGAGTAGCAGTAGTGCACTTGGACTTCAGAGTTTAGGACTGTCTGGCCAAGCACCAAGCTCTTCATCTCTTGATGCCGGAACACTCTCAGATACAACAGCATCAGGTAACTGTTCACTGCGAGGAATATAAATAAATAAATAATTTTTTATATAATTTTAATCTAAATAATGATGTAAAATTAATTTGTAAATAAGATTTGGAAGCACCAGTTATTACCATTGGCTTCATGTATCTTTAATAGTGTATTTATGACATTTTCTTGCTTTGAAAGACTTCCATTATGGAGTTCTGAGGAATTTATTTCCTCCTCCTAAAATAAAGAAGACAAAGTAAATTATATTTGGTATTTCCTTTGCATTTATAAACCAGCCATTGCCATTCAAGTAAATTAGATATTTGTCAATCTGATAAGAAGGTTTCCTTCTCAGGTATCTCCCCTCCACTGCTCTTAGCTGTCTTAGGTGTACTGATGAACACTCTGAATTCCTTTTTGATTTGTAGTTGAAAATTGACACAAAAACAAAAGATAAAACTTTGTGGCTTTTCTTTCATATGCGATTCTTTTGGAGTTATATTAAGACAGTGTTTTTACTTGTAACAGCTCTCTTTATTCTCTTAGCTCCAGCATCTGATGATGAAGGCAGCACAGCTGCAACAGATGGCTCAACTCTTAGGACTTCACCTGCTGACCATGGTGGGAGTGTGGGCTCGGAGAGCGGTGGCAGTGCAGTGGACTCAGTGGCTGGCGAGCACAGTGGTGAGTATCTCTTGCTGGATTGTGTTTGTGTATCTGATTTCTACAATAATAGGACTTTACCAGCATTAAGTGGGGTGGATAATCCCTGGAAAAGAAGTAATCTGTTCTAAATAGGTGATGCCATGCATTGTTTTGCGGTTACCACCAATGTGCCCTACAGACAGAGTATTTGCTCACTTTGGTAGTTCTCTGGAAGTGTGGAATACTAGTTTTTGCTGGCCTGTAATAAATAACACAGTGCAGTAGCCTAGAGCAAGAATAAAATAATTCACTATACTGAAGCATCAATTGTGATGGGAGGGAAGTAATTTTCTTCTTTTTGCTTGGGACTGATACCCACGTAAAACTGAGCAAAAGAGAATTAAATAACGTATTTAAAGGCTGCCAGTAATCAGACTTCTATCAAAAACAATGTCCACGCTGCCTGTCCTGTATAGAACACCCTTCTTCTGACTCAGTTTAAATTTATTGCTGTAGAATCAACTCAATTTGTGCTGCAAAGATTTGAGGCACAAACTCTGCTGGGGGTGTTATATTGCACTGGGGGAAAGATGCTCTTTAAAATTTTGAAGGTAACCACGAACATAATCTCTTTAGAACCGTAATTCCAAAGGGTAGTGCAACTTCATTGGTCGCTATGAAGAAGGCAAGATGCACGTGCACTTCTGCTGATACAGGATTTCCCTTTCTTTGTCTCTTTTTCAGTGTCTGGCCGTAGTAGTGCTTATGGGGACACAACAGCTGAAGGCCACCCTGCTGGACCAGGGAGTGTCAGCTCGAGCACAGGTGCTATCAGCACTACCACAGGCCAGCAAGAAGGAGATGGTTCAGAAGGGGAAGGGGAGGCAGAGGGAGACGTCCACACCAGCAACAGGCAAGAGGCTTTGTTTTCCTTTTCAGAAATCACACATCTGTTGTGCAGGGTCATTGTTTGTAGAGGAGTGGACTGTAGGTGCTGAAGTTCATGGAATGTGATTTGCAACTTTGGACAGCAAAAATCAAAAGCTGATCTTGCATCTGAAACAGAACAGAGCAAACTGTTGTTGCAGAGTGCCTCCCTTTGTGCATTGACCGTGTAACATTACACTTAGGTAATGTGTCCCACAAAACTGCTACCTTTACAAAGTGGTGAAAAATAGATATAAGCCTATTAAACAGAAGAATCACTAAAATCTAACTCTGGAAAACTTGTGAAATTCATTGTTCAGGGGGAAAAAATATGTACAAAAGTGCTAAGTGCTTTGGGAAAGATTTTCAGTCTTCCATTCTGTGGGAACAGATGCTCAGTCATTTTTACAGTGCAGTTTGGAACTGATTTTCAGTTTCTAGATAAACTCTGCAAGTAGTCATGCTAGGCAGTCTGCTTCTGCAGAAAAAAAACACGTGTCCATTGTCTGAGTTGTGCTCTACATCTTTCATACTGCTTAAGTTTAAAGTCTGAGGGAGTCTGCTTCTGTTTGTGTTAATGTGATCACCTTAAGATTTCATGATTCTCTGAGTGTCTGTGGTAAAATGCAGTTCTCTGGTGGTAATCCTCTTGGGGCTAAAATTGTTTACAGTGTGTCTGATTCCTGCCTTCTGACTTCATAGGCTGCACATGGTCCGGCTGATGTTGCTGGAGAGGCTGCTGCAAAACCTACCTCAGCTCAGGAGTGTTGGAGGAGTCCGGGCCATTCCTTATATGCAGGTAACTGAGGAGGGCTCAGGAGTTAGGCCTTAATCAAATGGTTAATCGCTGCTACTACTCTCAGGTTTTTGTTTGCACACATTTTTCCCTTTATCTTTCCTTCCCAGTCACAGTGTGTGAGTCCCTCTCTGAAGTGTTCAATCTGTTGCATAGCATTCCTTACCCAAAGGTTTTTGCTAGGCATATACCCTTTCTCAACATGGTGTTACTTTTAACTGATGAGCCTAAGGGATAAAATCCTTGAATCTCTATATATCTGGAAGGGTCTTCCACATTTGTACTGAAAATTCACACTAGAGAGTGGTGTTGCAGGCAGAATTTGGGAAAGAACATAAATTAATCAAGATAAAACCTCTGCAGAGGTTTTGGGAAAGGTAGTCTGTATCTGTCTTGAAAATGTAAAAGCTGTCTTCTGTTAATTGTCTTCTGTTAATTCTCTTACTTCTATTTCCAGGTTATTCTGATGCTCACTACAGACCTAGATGGAGATGATGAGAAGGACAAGGGAGCTTTAGATAACCTTCTCTCCCAGCTGATTGCAGAACTGTGCATGGACAAGAAGGCAAGTTGTAGTATGAGCACACAATCTTCAGTTGCTCCTTCTAGACAAGGTCTCTTCCCATGGAGGAGTTAGATGCATTATAGACTTTCAACATAGTTGCTGTATAGATATGCTCAGGCATTTTATTTCTGTTAGTTCATTTCACGTAACACAGAAAAAACCTCACCTGTGCCTGGTTCCAGCATTAGCAAGTGAGCATGGAAACTTGCTTGCCTTGAATTCAACTCTTAAAACAGTCTTGATTGATCGATGACGTACAGTTGACGTGTATACATTTCCATTTTTGTCACTCTTCTCCGGCACCCAGGCCACCGTCTAGTCTTAGGAGTTGAGGAATTTGGGCTGCTTTTTTTAGTATTACTGTTTGAGCTTAAATTAGAAATGCTTTGTGAAGATCAGAGCACTGAAATGCTTAGGACATGATGCTCAGCTCTGTAAGTAAGCAAGCTCTCTCTTTGCAGGATGTGTCTAAGAAAAATGAACGTTCTCCTGTGAATGAAGTACACTTGGTGGTAATGAGGCTGCTTAGTGTGTTCATGTCCAGAACTAAGTCAGGATCCAAGTCTTCCATTTGTGAGGTATGTTCTTCAAAATGCTTTTTTAAGAGTGTGACGTGGCTGGAGAGTTTTTCTTCATCAATTATGGTATAAAAGCTGGTACTTAAAATAGCTGGTGTCAAAGTGAAAAATAGTTGAAAGTCCTTTGGAAAAAGTTGTGATGGGCCTGTAATGTTACTTGCCTTATCAATAAAGATCTTTGCTGTAACTCAGATGGAGGAAACCACCACGGAAAGATGACTGGATTCATTTTATGCACAGTTTGTTCTGCGCTAAGGACAGAATATTAGTGATGTTACTTAAAATGCTCTGGGAGATTTTGTGTAGCATCTTACTGGTGCTGAAGGGGTTAAAAGGATTTGTAATGTGATTATTGGGAAGCAATATGCTGCTGTGTCAACGTAAAAGTCGCTAAGAGGATTCCTTAGATATTTGTTGCTAAAAGGTACAGTAATAAGGCATAAAAAGCAGTATGTGTGGTGGGAAGGAGATTAATAAAAAAGCATAGAGGTTAAAAAATTTAGTCTGAACTGCATCAAATTTTAATGAGCTTATGAGCTGTGGGGTTTGTTTGGATTTACAGGGCTGCTTTAATAGTTTTATTTACAGTAGCTTTTTCTCCAGCCTTTGTTATTCAGTTGAGCTTCCCACAGAAATCAAAGCTCATCGTCTTGCAGAATGCAGGTGGAGCAGTACCTGGGTGGAGCAGAGCCTCTGAGCAGTATCTGCATCAGGGACTCTTTCTCTACCAGAGTTCACCCTCAGCTGGCCAAATCCCAGATAAACAAATAAAAATCCCAACTTTAAAAAAATAAAAATAAAAAAGGGAAAGAAAAGCCCTAGTCATCTAATCCATAGCTCAGTGGCCTCTGGCACATGTGTCGAGGGGAGATTAGACTTAAGAGGAGATTTTATTTGTTTTCCTTTACTAAGCGCTTGTTCAAAAGAGTCTCTGTAAATGTTTGAGTTTCTTTTCATAAACATGAAAAAAAAACAAAAACCAAAAAAAAACCAACCTCAAACAAACCGCAAACTTAAAAGCTGTCCATAAAGTTTCATTTAAAAAAATGTTCTCTTATCCATACAGTCAGCAAATGCCATCTGATTGTCACACAGCTTCCCTTGCTTTTCTGACGTGGTGGTTCTCAGGTGCTCTAGTAATCCATTTTCTCTTTGTTTCAGTCTTCCTCACTCATCTCTAGTGCCACTGCTGCTGCATTGTTGAGCTCTGGTGCTGTTGACTACTGCCTGCATGTGCTGAAGTCTTTGCTAGAGTACTGGAAAAGCCAGCAGAACGACGAGGAGCCTGTAGCCACTAGCCAGCTCCTGAAACCTCACACTACTTCTTCTCCACCTGATATGAGCCCTTTCTTCCTCCGTCAGTACGTGAAGGTGAGTCGTGCCCTATGCCATTAGTGTTACGTGACCTGCATTGAAGGACTACTGCACAGGAGCAAGTAAAAGCATCTTTATAGAAGTGGTTTCTGCTCAGTTGTGCAATTAAAATCTGTTCCCTTAGTGTGTAGAGAAAATTACAACTGCTGAGTTCTCCAGCAGGGCAGCCCAGCTTGCTATATCTCTTGCTGCCTGGCTAAATGAAGCAGTTCTGTGGAGCTGCTGTTGTTTCTAGTTCAGGTTTTAATCTGCCTGAGGGGAAGCCTCAGGCTTTTGTTTATCAGTTGGGAGTGTTTCTTCTGGTTGCAAAGGTACAGAAGAGTTTTGGTTTTAGAAAATAAACAAACGCACCCTGTAGCTTGTCATGACAGCACAGTGGGAGTTCTCAGTGGCAGGGCCTGACTGATTTCTCTCACTTTCAGGGTCATGCTGCAGATGTTTTTGAGGCCTACACTCAGCTTCTGACAGAGATGGTTCTGCGGCTGCCCTATCAGATCAAGAAGATTGCAGACACAAACTCCCGCATCCCACCTCCCATCTTTGATCATTCTTGGTTCTACTTTTTGTCTGAGGTGAGAACGTGATACACCTGCGGGTTTTAAGCTGAAAATTCCACTAACGTTACCTTACCTGGGAGACATGAGGAATTTCATAGCATCAATCTCTGAATCACATCTGATTTTACTCCCCCTTGAAAGGAGGTGAACAGCTGGCTTTGTTTTATTCCTGTTGAACAGGTATCTGAACATAAAGCATATGTGGAAAATAAGATTGCTCTTGCTTCCTGTAACTCAGTGTTTGCTGCCAGAGAACTCTTAATACAAAATCTCTGAGATGGTACAATGTAATGTCCTGCGTTGCTGTTGGTATTTAACTTAGTCCTTTAAAAAAGAAAATAATAAGATGTTTGAAGTATGTATTTTCAGTTCATTTGTGTGATTTTGTAGCGCCATACTTGAGTTAACAAATTATCTTACATTTGCACAAGTTTGTGGGAGGATTTCTTAATTCAGCTTGACTAGTTTTTTATTTGAGGTCACGTTTTGTTCTTACAGATTGCAAAGAATAGTTTTCAGAAGCAGTTTCACAATCACACAGCTCAGGATGCTGCACTATGGCCGTGCAGTGTTTCTTCTGCCTGTGACTTGCTTTTATGGGTGACTTTACCTTAAAGCTGACTGATTCCTTAATGCATCTCCAGTATCTTAGCTTTTTGGAAGAAAACATGTTTTTGTTGGTGCAGGTTGCCTACTCGTGAGTTCACAGTGCTGATGTTGTAGGCTTTTCTTTCTCTAGTACCTGATGATCCAGCAGACTCCGTTTGTGCGCCGCCAAGTCCGCAAGCTTTTGCTCTTTATCTGTGGATCAAAGGATAAATACCGCCAGCTCCGAGACCTCCACACTTTGGACTCCCATGTTCGTGGAATCAAAAAGCTCCTAGAAGAGCAAGGCATTTTCCTTCGTGCCAGCGTGGTCACAGCAAGTTCAGGCTCTGCGCTGCAGTATGATACATTGATCAGCTTGGTAAGGGAAAGTGGGCAACTGTGCTTGGAAGAAGCACTTACGTAAGATATCAGTAGTAAAAATACTGATGTGGTATTTAATCCTACCTCATTGTGCCTTTCAGATGGAACATCTAAAGGCTTGTGCAGAGATTGCTACACAGCGAACCGTGAACTGGCAGAAGTTCTGCATTAAAGATGACTGTGAGTTCTGTCTCTGAGAGAGCAGAGGGTATATGTTACGTGCCTCGGTTTGAATCAGGACTTCTTGGGTGGGGAGGCTCAACAGACAAAAAGAGAGGGACACAACTTAGAGTTTTGGGTAGGACCGAACCATTTCCGTTACTAATTGTCCCAGTGGTCTAATTGCATCTCTTCCCTAGCTAAAAAACACGGTATGGTTTAATGGGTAACTTACTAGAAGATGAATTATGAGATCTTTTTTGTACTGCTGTTGTTCCAGCATGTAAATTGGGATGAAACACTTTGCCTTGCTGTACCCAAATGTTATGCTTCCTTAGTGTAGGGATGGGAATGTTCTTTAAGTCTGTGCGATGGTCCTTGTCATGATCAAAGATGGTTTTTGGTGGTGGTGGTTTGGTTTGATTGTTTGGAGTGGGTTTTTCTGCTCTTAATTCAGGCAACAAAATTTCTCTCTTTTTCTCTGCAGCGGTTCTCTATTTCCTCCTTCAAGTCAGCTTCCTGGTAGATGAAGGAGTGTCACCAGTTCTCCTGCAGCTGCTGTCTTGTGCTCTGTGTGGCAGTAAAGTACTGTCCATGGCTTCATCCTCCGGATCAAGCACCTCTTCCACCTCTGCTCCTGCAGCATCAGGCTCTGGGCAGCCAGCCACACAGAGCAAATCCTCCACGAAAAAGAGCAAGAAGGAAGAAAAGGAAAAGGAGCGAGAAGGTGAGCTGCAGCTGTGGCCAGTTCTGTGGTTCTTTCAGGGATGAAGTTTGCTCCTCTCAGCTTTTTGTACTTCTGTTTAGAGGGAACTGCTTGTTTCTCATTGTGGTAAATAGTACTGTTGTGAAGGGGGCGTGGATCTTGGCAGGGGCACTTGCAAACTTTAGCTCCATCTAGGAGAGTGGTTTTACTGTATGTAGTAAAGGGGTCAAAGATGTAGTATGCCATAAGAGTTGGGGCTGAAATTAATGAGTATTTATTAACTTGAGTGGGCTTTAAATTGTCTAATGGAAGTTGCCTGTACCAGTGACCAAGTAGCTTCCACCTAAATTGCTTGTACCGGGATGTAAGAGGTTGAAATGCTCATGGAAATTAAATACTGTTGAAGCACACCTAATTAGCTCTGCTCTTCAATGGTTATGTTCAGACTTGCTTCCTCTGTCTGGCTTGTAAGCTGTGTTGGAGCCAGGGCTGCTGCTTAATGGATGCCCAAAGTCTTGGGAAAGTAATTAAGCTTTCCTGTAAAAGTCATGGGCATAAATTCTCTCCTGGCTTTTCTTCAGGAAACTGTTTTGGTTTTCTCTGACAGACGATTCTTTGTGACTGTTTTCACTGCCCTATTATTTCTGCTTCTCTCTTTATCGGGATGTGTAGCACATTTCTCACATCCTTACTGGCAAGTGTTCTGGGAGTTTTCTTTTGTATTAGTCAGAAGCTTTAGCTTATATTTAAAATAATAATAATTACAAAAAGAGGAATATTGAACTTGCTTGTTGACTTAACCACAGACACTTGCCTCCATTATCTGTATGATCTGTATCCATTATTCTTTACGATCTATAGAATAGGAAACTGGCTAGCCTGTGAGGCACTCTATTCATCTGCTTTCTTAAGTCTTGTACTACCTGGTGTCCCTTAGGTGAGAGTTCGGGCAGTCAGGAAGATCAGCTGTGTACTGCTCTGGTGAACCAGCTGAACAAGTTTGCTGATAAGGAGACCCTCATTCAATTCCTGCGTTGCTTCTTGCTGGAGTCCAACTCATCCTCCGTGAGATGGCAGGCCCACTGCCTCGCACTCCACATCTACAGGTGAGCTGGGAGGGAGCCTTTCTGAGCCACTCTCAGCTCAGTTCTGGAAAGCTGAAAAGCTCTGTCCTTGTGGAAGAGTTAATGTTTGAGCCTCTGTCCTGAATGCTTCTGAGACTTGCATAATGACATCACCTTGAGTTGCTCACGTTATTCTGTAGTTGTTGGGGCTGGAGATGTAAGTTGTGACTTACACATTACTGGTCAACTCAAGTTATCATCTGCAACAAGCATTTTATTTCTGCCTTCAGAATCTGGCTCCTGCCATCTACGGGAGTAGGTGTTTGTGGGAGAGTGAATTTCTGAATCAAATGCAGGCTTATGCAATTAAAAAGGTGGGAGTTCTATATGCAAAGGCAGACTTCAGGGTGCTGACCTACTTCACGAGTCTCTTGAGTTGCTGCACGACCTCTGCTTTTATTTCAGAGGGTGCTGGAATACTGCTGTTGGCAAGAAGAGTTGAGATTTGACTCTGAACTCTCATGTATAGCAAGATAATAGTTACAACGTTTGGTGATCTGCAGGATGTATTTTCCTGCCCCCATGTAGTTATCTTGTCAAAACAGCTGTTGTCAAAATAGCTATCTCAACGAGCCTGATTGATCTGTTATCTATCCAACAGGAACTCTAACAAGTCTCAGCAAGAATTACTGCTGGATCTCATGTGGTCAATCTGGCCAGAACTTCCAGCCTATGGAAGAAAGGCTGCCCAGTTTGTAGATCTCCTGGGATACTTCTCGCTGAAAACACAGCAGACTGAGAAAAAGGTACAGTGCCTTTCTGAAAAGGTGCATCATCCGAGGCCCAGCCAGTTATGAACTTTGTTAGTACTTGTTTGCAATACTGCTGGGACAGATTTTCTGTCAAAACAGCTTCTGGTGGAAATGTTTTCATTCCCAAAATTTGAATGTTAAAAAGGTAGACTCCTTTAAAAAATGAAGATTGTTTTTTTATTATTATTATTTTGTTTTGTTGTGTTGTGGTTTTCATTTTATTTAGAAGAAAAAATTTCCTCAGGAAATCTGCTGGTTCCAATTTATAGATTTTTTTTTCAGCTCTTAGAAATTTTGTAACCGTGACTTTTGAACAAAGGAAGTGGTGGGATTTATTTCTTAGGGGACCAGTGGGTTGAGAACAAATAATTTAGATGCACTGATACTTGCATATGTGTTTGTAAAGAGCTGGGAATACCCTAGGAATCTTGGCAGGCATTTGCAGTCATTGGCTCTGACAAATAGCGCTGTTATTCTGGTAAAGGTCTAATTTTAGGATCTGTTACGTTTCTGGTTAATGACTTAACCACAAAAATTCCTGTGGGTATAGTGCGTGCATCTTCTGGGGGACCTAGCGTGCCACAAGATGAGTAATCTTTGTCTGCGTAGCAATTAAAAAAAAACGCTGAGAAGACAGTATTTCCTAATTGTGTTTCAGTTGAAGGAATACTCCCAAAAGGCTGTGGAGATCCTCCGGACTCAAAACCACATTCTTACTAACCACCCGAACTCCAACATTTACAAGTGAGTTTCTTCTTTCTTTGATCCATTTCGCTAAAGGAGCTTTGCAGAGAAGCTGCAATCCACGGGGGAATACACAATTCTTCTAATGAAATTGTGGTGGAGGAAGGACCCCCACTGAGATTACATACTTGCTGCAGCTGGCCTTGAGAGAACAGCAGGCTTTTTCTGCCATTTAAAAAAAATAAATTGTACGTGTGATTGGCAGTAGGGTTTTTTTTCATTTTTTTTAAGGCAGTAGCTTTAGGGTTTTTTTTTTTTTTTGCTTTCCTGTTTGATAATGTTATAAAATAGCAGGAACAGTTGGAGAATATAGTTTTGCAGAATTACGTTTTGTGTTCTTGGTCATATCTTGACTGATAATAATTTTACTGCAATGCTGCCTAATGAAAAACAACAGTTTTCAATCTGGTGCTGGCAATTACAGCTAAACTGAAGTCTTCAGATTACCTGAATGGCTCGCACCTAAAACAAAGTGAGTACCAAATTCCGTAAGTTAGTTTTCTTCCCTTCATTCCAGCACGCTCTCTGGGCTGGTGGAATTTGATGGCTATTACCTAGAGAGCGATCCTTGCCTTGTCTGCAACAATCCGGAAGTGCCCTTCTGCGTAAGTACCTGTTGTCCTTACCCCCTTGCCAATGAATTATAGGGATCCCGACCTTTTACAGCAGCCTGATTTGCTGTTCCTGTATTTTTGGGATGTGATGATGTTGGCAGAGCGTCCATGGTTTGGGTTTTTGTCTCCTCAGTATATTAAGCTTTCCTCCATTAAAGTGGACACGCGGTATACCACCACCCAGCAAGTGGTGAAGCTGATCGGCAGCCACACCATCAGCAAAGTGACGGCGAAGATAGGAGACCTGAAACGCACCAAAATGGTCCGAACCATCAACCTCTATTACAACAACAGGACAGTGCAAGCTATAGTGGAGCTGAAAAACAAGTATGTTCATCCATGTCTTTTGTGTGCAAGCCTCTGAATTTGATGTTACGATTTCTGGTGAGGTGAATAGGTTGGATTTGTTTTGGCCATTCTGCACGCAGTTTGTTTCATCTTCCTGGTTCGTTTTAGGTAACATTCCTTCTTAGACTGTTACTTATCACTGTCTGTCCACGCTGAGTGGGGATTGTTCTGACTCTCCTACAGGAATTTGTTGAAGAAAAGATCCAAATGTCACCTAGAGCTTGTAATATGCCTGTAAAATGTGTGTACACAAATTTTGTACAAGCTCAGTTTTAAGCACAGGGCTTAATTGTTCAGAAACCAGTATTAATACCAATAGCACCTTCTGGGGAGTTTCACTCAGAAATGAATTCGGACCTTGCAATGCATCCAGAAATGCTGGAAGTGTTAACATCATTTGCTTGAAACCATAGAGTAGAACTAAAATTAGGAGTTGGATAGCCTAGCTCTCGACTGCTGCTTTACCCAGGAAAAATGCTCCTTTTTAATATATTGCTCAGTCTGGAGCCAGTTCTGCTTATATGCTTTCCCTTCTTACTTCTTGAGATGTTCTCACCAGAATCAGATCTCTTTGGCTTAGGAATTAATCTGTGCCTGCTGCTTATTGCTTATTTGAAGTCTTAATCCTCTGTGACATCACAAGTGGCTGCTGTGGAGAGGATTATGATGTCACAAAGAGAGGATTCTGACTTCAGGTTGAGAATAAGCAGTGGGAGCAGATGAGATCTTAAGAAATAAATATCCTGTTTTCATGCAAATGTCTTTACTAATAAAAAAAAAACGGAGGTGAAAATCCCTAGAAAATGTCTGTAGAATTAAAGTTTTTCCATGAGGCATCAACAGCTCTTTAATCCTAAACAGTCTCTCTCTATGAAGAGGATAAAGGCTTAAAATGTATTTCTGGCTACATATCATGTCAATACAGAAGCTAAGGAAGCGAATCCTAGAACTGCTCTCCATTCATCCCATTTAAAGTAGATTTGGAGCTGAGGCGGTTGTGTTTGGCTTCCCTTTGTGCGTGGGCAGGAGGGTACTTCCCCGTTGAAAAGCGATGTGGCTTGCTTTTCTTTCCCAGGCCAGCTCGATGGCACAAAGCCAAGAAAGTCCAGCTGACCCCAGGCCAGACGGAGGTGAAAATCGACCTGCCACTGCCCATTGTGGCTTCCAATCTGATGATTGAATTTGCGGATTTCTATGAGAATTACCAGGCTTCCACGGAGACCCTTCAGTGCCCTCGGTGTAGCGCGTCTGTCCCAGCCAACCCGGGGGTGTGTGGGAACTGTGGTGAGAACGTGTATCAGTGCCACAAGTGCAGGTACGTCGTCCCAGTTCCTCCCCACCGAGCCAGTGCTGGGGCTTTATGGAGCTCTTGTGCTGTTGCCCGTGTTGGATGTTCAACAAAATACCCCGCTATTTAAATGCGTGATTCTGGTTAATACAACTGCACAATCAAATTAGTTGAGAAGTATAAAACAGGCTTACAGGGATTTAATGTTAATACAGGCTAACAAAGGAAACCTGATACGACAGTACTGAAAGAACACAGAAGTTTCAATTCAAGCCCTCAGAAGTTTAAAAAAGAAAATTCCTGGAAGGGAGGTTATTTTTAGCCTGTCTGTCCAAGGGTGTGGGGCTGGAGTTCAATTAGATGGTTGCAGGGGGGTTCCCCCACAGCATCCCTGACTTAATGTGCAGGATGGACAGTACTCATTTGGCTGTTCAAAGCTGTTGTACTCTCCTCATTCAGAGCAGGGCTCAGGGCGTAATTTACTGTGCACTATTCAAACTTTCACCACACTATTACAAATCCTCCTCTTTTGTGAGTTTTGTCTCCTCATCTGAGGTCTCTTCTCCCCTCGTTGTCCCATATTCCTCTCAAATCCTCTTGGGATTCAAGGTGTTTAGCAGATTCTTTACACAGATCAGCTGATCATTGGTATATTGAAAAGTTTCCCTATTCCCCATTGAATTACAGGAGCTATAAATCAGTTTGTGTCATGCTGCTCTAGTCTGCAACAGGATAATAAGTATGCTGTCACCAGTCCCACTGCAACTGTATAGAGAGTGAAAGCTATTCAAAGCCTAGACCTTACAAAATGGTTTCTTTTTATCTGTGTTCTTGTAAAGGGCACGATGCCCTAGTCTGACATTCTGCTGGGAATTGCTGTAGTTGAAGTAGAATTGTTAGGAACAAATTCACATCTGTTTCTGCTCACCGGCCAGAATGTGGTACGACTTTTGGTGCCTGATTTGTAGCTTTTGATTCTCATGTACGGCATGTATTTCAGTCTTACTGTTTCCCCAGGACAGTTCGGTAGCTTAGGTATTTTTGAGGGCCATTCTTCCCTTTTACATAACGAGTGCATTTGCAGCTTGCTTCCTTCATTTTCTCAGTTACTTGATAATCTCAGCTGTTGTTCTCATACCTTTCTGGCTTGCCTTTCAGATCCATTAATTATGACGAGAAGGATCCCTTCCTTTGCAATGCCTGTGGGTTCTGTAAATACGCTCGCTTTGACTTCATGTTGTACGCGAAGCCTTGCTGTGCAGTGGATCCCATAGAGAATGAAGAGGATCGAAAGAAGGTGAGGCTAATAGCTAATTTATTAATGAAACGCTCTCTCTCTTGGCCAAGTCAGCAGTTTAGGGACATCAGAGGCCCATCTGTCTTGTAAGTAACATGGAAAGCAGTGCTCCTTCAGCACTTCTCACCAGCTCATGTGTTTCCCTTAACTCTGGTGATCTCACAGAATCCTCATTCTTGTTTCTGGCATATTGAGAGGTTTAGAATACAATCCCCTATTTACTGTCTAGATCCGCTAAGTAGATTATATTTCAAAGACATTATTCTGTTCTTTACTTACAAACTAGCTGTCTAATACTGTATCTCTGTCTTTCTGTGTTGGACACCGGACACCAGAACAATACTCGTGGCAGAAGCAAGGTACAGGATCACCATGACAAAGCTGTGTCTTCTGATTATAATGGCAGTGTAATTTGTCAGGTTTTCCAAAGATATTGTGGCAAAGAGAGCCTGGTAGCAGATTTACTTTGCAAATATCTGTAGGAGTTTCTGTGGCTTTTGGGAGCGAAGTGCCAATGCTTCCCTGTTGCACCTTCTGTCAGAAGAATCTTAGTAGGCATTTTGGTACCTGGACTTTAACGTGTGGCCACCATGATTTCAAGGAGCCCATGTACCCAAAGCCTTGCAGTTAGCATTGCTTTTCATTAACACAGAGAAAGACAAAAGACATGGGAAAACTTGGAGGTTGAGAGCTGTATTTCAGGAGAACTAAAAATCTTGTCTGACTATCCTTTCTTCTTTTATTCATAGGCAGTAACAAACATCAACACTCTGCTGGACAAGGCTGACAGAGTGTATCACCAGCTAATGGGACACCGTCCGCAGCTGGAGAACCTTCTGTGTAAAGTGAATGAGGCAGCTCCTGAAAAGCCACAGGTAACAAGGGACAAATGAACGTTGCACAGAACCAGCCCTTGCAGGGGACAGGCTTGCGGGACACTGGCCTTTATGCTACCCAGGACAGCTAAAGATCCTTGCCTCAGATGCTGTTCTGCAGCAGTTAGTTTTGTGCTCCATATGTGATTCCTTTTGTTTTCTTCTTTCTTCCAGGATGAATCTGGTAGTAGTGGAGGGATCAGTTCTACCTCAGCTAGTGTGAATAGATACATACTCCAGTTAGCCCAGGAGTATTGTGGTGACTGTAAGAACTCTTTTGATGAACTCTCCAAAATCATACAGGTATGATGTGCTTTAATTTATATGTGGGCCATGTGTTTTTTTTCTATTGCCAGATACAGTGCACATCAGAAGTAGAAAGTAAGACGTTGCTGTTCTGCGTTTAATGAAATAGATAACAATAAGTGATTGGCTGCATGTTTTCAGGGAAAAAATAACAAAACAATAATTTTTAAAAGCTATGCTTACCATTAGTACTATGGAGTCACATTTCCAGTGTTAGATTTCACGTAATATAGACAACAAGCTTTTAAACAAAACAGATAACTGGGTCATTTCTCCTTTTCTGTGTTTCCAGAAAGTATTTGCCTCTCGAAAAGAGCTCCTGGAATATGACCTTCAGCAGAGAGAGGCAGCAACGAAGTCCTCACGAACCACTGTCCAACCCACGTTTACTGCCAGCCAGTATCGTGCCTTGTCTGTTTTAGGCTGTGGCCACACATCATCAACAAAGTGTTATGGCTGTGCTTCAGCAGTCACAGAACACTGCATAACGTTGCTCCGGGCTTTGGCAACTAACTCTGCCATCAGGCACATCCTTGTGTCCCAAGGCCTTATCCGAGAGCTCTTTGACTACAACCTGAGGCGAGGTGCAGCCACCATGAGGGAGGAGGTCCGACAGCTCATGTGCCTTCTGACCAGGTGAGGTTTGGTTCAGCCTTCATAGCCCTGCAACTTCCAGCGAACTCAGGAAGGCTGCAATCTTGTAAAAGCACAATCGTGAAGGAGTAGCTCTACAGGGGAGATATCTTACATCAGCAAACTGTAGACCATGACTGCTTGTTGTACATTTGTCATCAGCTAAGCTGAAATCCAAGGAGCTTTTGGTATTTAGTGTGAGCACACTATAATACTGTTCTTTTTTTCCTTCTGGACTTAGGGACAATCCAGAGGCCACACAACAAATGAATGACTTAATTATTGGGAAGGTTTCTGCGGCTCTCAAGGGACATTGGGCAAATCCAGACTTGGTGAGATGTTTTCCTATTTCTTTTTTCTGACCCTCTGCAACTGCTGGTGTATTCTAATCGTTGCATCTTCTCTGTTCTCATAGTCTATTTGTAATACAGAAGATTATTTGTAATTACAGAAGCCTAACCTTACTTAGATGAATGTGTTTGAAACCTGTATTTTTTTAAAAATACCAGAAGGCAAAAATGACTGCTGTATCACCACGATTTCTTAAGCCTTTCAGCGTGTCTGTCTTACAGGCTAGCAGCCTCCAGTATGAAATGTTGCTGCTAACAGACTCCATCTCAAAGGAAGACAGCTGCTGGGAGCTCCGACTGCGCTGTGGTGAGTTCAAACAACTAATGTGAAAGCTTTATTTCAAAATGCTATACCTGGGTCTGTGCACTATAGTAAGATTTTAAGGAAGGGAACTGATCCTGATGCAGATAGTTTGTGATTAGGGTTAGAAGGGGAGTGAGCGCCAGATAGCTTTGTCTTGGGGTTATTGCAGCAGGAGTGCTGAGAAATAGAAAAGTGGAGGTGTAAAGGGATGGATAACTCTGTGCTAGCCAAAACAGGACACGTTGCTGTTTTCCTAGTATTAAAAAAAAATGTTTTCCATCCATGGCTCTGTGTGATAGCTTTGATTAAGAATATGAGGTCTTACCTAATTCTGAGCACTTTTGATGTGCTGTACAGAGCTGTGGAAGGTGTCCCATGAGCAGATCTTAGTGGCATGAACATTCACATCTGTCTTTCAGCTCTCAGCCTGTTTCTGATGGCAGTGAACATTAAGACTCCGGTGGTTGTTGAAAACATCACCCTCATGTGCCTGCGCATTCTTCAAAAGCTGATCAAGCCACCTGCTCCAACCAGCAAGAAAAACAAGGTATCACCTTAGATGCTGAGCAAAGCATCTGGAAATGATCTGATCAAAGTCTGGCACACCCATCTCAGTGATGAACAGCTTTGTGAGGAATCTAGGGCTTGCTTTTCTGGTCACAGGAAAGAGGACAGGCTGTGGTTTTCTCAAGAATTATAGAGCTTTTTTTTGTTTGTAAGGATGTGCCTGTGGATGCTCTCACCACGGTGAAGCCTTACAGCAATGAAATCCATGCACAAGCTCAGCTGTGGCTCAAGAGGGACCCCAAAGCATCATATGAAGCTTGGAAAAAGTGCCTCCCTGCCAGAGGTAGTTCTGTGTTTATAACTTTGTGCAATTTTGTGAAAGAACGTGCATGTCCTTCCAAGCTTAATAAGGAATATACTTCTATAGAGTTGTGTTGGTTTCTGTCCATCTGATACCATCTTCACACTTAACTGTATAGTCCATAGAGATGGCGGTACTGACCTTTCTGGGCTGTGTTGCTCAAACCCTGAGCAGAAAATGCATTGTGCCTGAAGATAATCAGCGGAATATCAAAAATGAAACTTGCTGTTTATCTAAAATGAAACCAGCCAACTGAAAAGTTAACTGAATATGCTGAGAGGCTGGGGGAATTTGAACCTGGCTTGGAAGTGAGCTTAGCTCCACATAGAAATGAAAATGGCAGCAGAAATAAATGAGAAGCTACTCAGCATCTCAACTGGAATTTGGAGTATTCCAGTATGAAGAATATATAAAAAAATATGATAAAATATCATGTCAGATTGCTGTTAATAGTTGCAGGCAGTTCTTGAGCTGTGTTCAGTATTGCAGGTATAGATGCCAATGGGAAATCTCCTAGCAAAGCAGAACTTCACCAGCTCTATCTGTCAGAAAAATATGTCTGGAAATGGAAACAGTTCATGAGTCGCCGTGGGAAGAGAACTTGCCCTCTGGATCTCAAGCTGGGACACAACAATTGGCTGCGACAGGTAAATGGGTGTGAAAGTTCCCATTTGATGCAATGGCCTCTCAGTTCCGCAGGGCAGAGTTGACCATCAGAGAACATTGGTAGTTTGCCATATTTTGTGCACTTTGCACATGATATGAACGGTGATATGTGGGGAGACTATGAATGAGTTAGGTTTGCAGCTTTGTTCCACAAAAATGCAGTTCGTGAACGTTAATCCAGTCATCTGCATGTTTTTAAGTCTCTGAGCCTTTAATTGCCATTGTGCGTTACCTGTCCAGTAGCTGCATTTTGACTACTGAATTTTCATGGGTCCTGTGCAAAGTCTTTCCTTCCTTTGTATGTGGATTAGTATGTTACCTACTTAGTACATTAATTAAACTTTTTGATGGCGAACTAAGTAGACATTCTCGCAGAATCAAGTCTTCAGAAGAACAAGAGAGCGTTGCCTCTCGGTGTCTCTAGGACACCAAACTGTCCAAATGTCTGCTGTGTCTCTTCAGAAAAGTATCACTGCTTTATCTCTGCTCATCAAATGATACCATGTTTTAATGCTCTTGCCATAGGTGCTTTTTACTCCAGCCACTCAAGCTGCAAGGCAGGCTGCGTGTACTATTGTGGAAGCTCTGGCTACCATCCCCAGCCGTAAACAACAGGTTCTTGATCTCCTTACAAGGTATTTCCATGATGCCACCCTTGGCAGCTCCAGGGTTATTTTTCTCTAATTCCCATGAGAACCATTCCCTTCTCCCAGTTTTTATCACCCCTCTCCTTATTATACTTCTCGTTCACATGTCCTTTTTGGGCTGGATTCTTAAACTTAACTAGCTGGGATGGTACTGTTTAAATAAGACTTTTTTTTTTTCTGCCTGGCAGTGTGTATTTTCCAGAGGCAAGCAGAGGGTGTTCAGCTGTGGGGACAACATTTTGTCTGCCTCTTAGACAACAAAATAATAGGGAGAACTCTCTTCTAAGTACTGTCACATAACCTAGTGCAACTGATGCTGTTAGCACAGTTCTCACCTCCTTGTTGGGACAAGGTATCACTTTAGCAGTAACTAATGGATAATGGTGATGTTAGCTAGGAAGGACAAAGAATGAGGATAGATTGCTGGAGCCTTTTTCCATCTTTTGTTCTGCAGCGTCCTGAAGCTGTGAAGGCAGCTTGTGGTTGTCTGTTTGTGTTTCTCTTTACTAGCTACCTGGATGAGCTGAGCATTGCTGGCGAGTGTGCTGCCGAGTACCTGGCACTGTATCAGAAACTCATCAAACCTGCCCACTGGAAGGTCTACCTGGCAGCCAGAGGAGTTCTGCCCTATATTGGCAGCCTCATCACTAAGGTATGGACTTGTATGAAGGAACTAAGTAACAGCAGAAAACTTGTCCCTGACCTGCCAGTTGATTTATCTTCTGTGTTTTGAAATCTTCATCTCTTTGTTCAGTTGCTGACCCTTGCTAGGTTTATGAAGTTCATGCTTGTTCTGTCATCTCTGAGCAGAAACAGCTACAGTGGTTTTAGTCCAGCAGTAGCGGGCCTCTGTGTAAGCTGACTTCCACACCGACTTGCACACGTTAATTAACTGCTCAGTGGGCAGCTGTGCTGAGGGGTATAAATATCGCTGTGCTGACTTGGCACCAGGTCCCAATGGGAAGCTGCCTTAGGTGCCAGAGTGGACTCAGAAAGCCCTTAATGACAAGGGAGGATTAGGTGCGCTACCAGTCCGTGAGTTTGAATTACGGCCTGTTGGAGAAGAAATGCATTAAAGCTGCAGTCTTCGAAGTTAGGTCTCAACGGTTTACTGGTGAGAAGAAGCTGTTGGGTGCCGATCCCAGCTGCCCTCCAAAGAGGGAGACACCTTCCAATGTTAATGTTGGCCTAAGTCCGTCATGGAGGGCCACTAGAGCAAAGCAGTGATAAAAGGCACGAGGTAGGTATAGAGATAAGATAAAAGGAGGATGTTTGGGTCAATTTTACTCCTCCCTTTTCTCCTCACTGCTGCATTGCAGTTCTGGTTTCTTTGTGGTTGGCTCTGTTTCTTTGCTGTGCTCTTTTGCACCCTGTGCATCAGTGTGTTAGGTTGCAGTGTGTTTAGTGCTCACCAGCTAGTTATTATTGGTGTTTGTTGTCCTAATAGGCTTGTTAATTATTTTCAGGAAATAGCTCGTTTGCTTGCCTTGGAGGAAGCAACACTCAGCACTGATTTGCAGCAAGGATACGCATTGAAGAGTCTCACAGGTATTTGGTGGCATCAGTGCAATTCATGTAGTAGGATTAGAGATGGGGGTGATTGTTCTTCTATAACAGCACGTAGCAGAATTTCAGAGAAGTGATTCAATGTTTTGCAATTGTTAGTATTGGATTTTTGCTATCCATTTAACATTCAGTCCCTAAATAGATTTTTCCATAACAAATCAAACACTCTCCCCCCACTTCCTTGAATATCTCATTGCTTTATAGGTCTTCTGTCTTCCTTTGTGGAGGTGGAATCCATCAAACGACACTTCAAAAGCCGCCTAGTGGGTACAGTCCTAAATGGTTACCTGTGTTTGAGAAAGCTAGTGGTGCAGAGAACAAAACTGATCGATGAAACTCAGGACATGCTGCTGGAGATGCTGGAAGATATGACAACAGGTAAAGCCACGTTGCTTCCATAAATCTGAACTCTGGGTCAACCAAGATGAAAAAGCAAATAGCTACAGCCACATAAAGAACTTCTTACTAAAAGACTATAGTGAAGTGGGTTTTTATGGCTTGGACCTTACAATATTTCCTTTCGGCATAGAAATGGTAAATAATTCCTGGAGTTGTCTCCTACCTTCCAAGAATTCAAGCCTCCTCTTATTTATGGGATTGTTTTCCTGCAGCCCAAGCATGTAAAGAGGGTTGTTTCCTACTAAACATACCAATAAGTAGCTTTTAACCTTTGGGGAATGTAAAAGAAGGCAGTAGAGTTACTGTGATTATTGCATATGCATTTATTGTGTATGCTGAGTTAAAAATGGAATTCATCAAACTGACTCTTGTGTCTTTTACTACTCCTGTTCCTCGGCAGGCACAGAATCTGAAACCAAAGCATTTATGGCAGTGTGTATAGAGACTGCAAAACGTTACAGCCTTGATGACTACAGGACTCCAGTTTTCATCTTTGAGAGACTGTGCAGTATTATCTATCCTGTAAGTACACGGATAGCTGCAGCATAACCTATAAAATCAGACTTACTTGTATATTGTCAAAAATAATAGTCTACAATAAGTATTGATTTCGTAAGAGCCAATATAGAACTGTAGTAATACACTGTCGCATTTTGGGGTTAATATTGAGGTTTCCTGCTGTGGCATGCCCTGCACAAAGGAATTAGGACCGGTAGTATTTCTTCATGTTAAGGAATTTGCTTATTAAGTGATATTAGATGTTCTGTAAAGTTCTATGTGTGGCTATGTAAAACAGGATGCACTAGTGACGAAAGTACTTAAGGTTCAGGGACATCTTGTCACTGCTAACACGACAGTGCAGGAATTTGGCTAGGGGAAAATTTATTTACTCTGCCTCTTCTGCTGTTCTTCAGGAAGAGAATGAAGTGACTGAGTTCTTTGTAACTCTGGAGAAAGATCCCCAGCAGGAAGACTTCTTGCAGGGCAGAATGCCAGGAAATCCCTATAGCAGTAATGAGCCTGGCATTGGGCCACTCATGAGGGACATCAAGAACAAAATCTGTCAGGACTGTGACCTGGTAGCTCTGCTGGAGGATGACAGTGGAATGGAGGTGAGACTGCACGAGTGTGATTTCTTGCACAGATGTGTGGGCGCTCCATTTCTAGGCAGTCGATAATTGCTAACACAGCGATGCAATCTGAGCTTGTTCTGCACTTCTTATTTCTTCACTTTCAGCTTCTAGTGAACAATAAGATCATCAGTTTGGATCTGCCTGTGGCCGAGGTCTACAAGAAGGTGTGGTGTCCTACTAATGAGGTATCTATTATCTATATAAGTACGTCTTAAACAGCACAAAGCACCTGTCATTTATATTTATATATATTCACAGGAGTCAGGGTTTATTTCTTGGCATATAATTCCTTCGTATCATTGCTCAGCACCTTTTTGTGCTCTCTTAGGATAGACTGTTACTCAACTCTGCAGCGTTAAGTGATTTAAAAGCATATAATGTTGACCCAAGTGAGCGTATTGAACTTGCCTCTGTAGTATACCAGAAATCTGACCTTCCTTCTGGAGTAAGATTTTTACTTTCTATTAGGTAAAGGGCTGAACTTTGTGTCACCGCCTTTCAAAGCACATTTCATGCTCCACATACGCCTGGCAGTTCACTGCGTGTGTGCAGACTGAAACACCAGATCGCTCCATCTGTCTGCACTTGAGAGATGAACCCGAATTACTTATGTAAAGAGAGCATCTAACGTATCTCCACGTTGCTTTGCACCTCTCTGCTCTTGTGCTTTTCATGCAGGGATCTTCAAAAAACTGCCAGATTCCCTCCTCCCAGTTTGCTCTTAGTAGTGGATATTGCCTGTTCTTCAGATAAAAGAAAGGGTCACACAGATCTTAAGGGACTAATCCACTGTGTCACAGTAGGCTTGTTCGTGAGATGCACGTGGTCCAGAACAAGCTCTTCCCTTCCTTGTCTTGTGGTCACCAAAATAAACTCCTGCTGAAGAGGAGTCCACCAGAGTAATTCTTGCCTGTTAAGAATACGTTACTGCTAGTAGTATGTGAGATCATAAAAGAGGCAGGTTTGTCCAACGTTCTTCATTCCTCATTTACTCTTGGATTGCTGTCACCTTTGACTGAAACCTCCGTAGTTCTCAATGGCTGAAAGTGAACTGTTTGAGTTTGCTATGCTTGTGGGGAAGAATTCAGATAAACTGCCCGTTTTCAGTAATTTGTTATGATATGGGGAATGGTTCTGATCAAACTTCATTTAAGTAAAAAAAAAAAAAATCACTTCTGTGCTGCAAAACCAAGCCCAAAGCTAGGAGTGGTAAGTTATCAATTTGAATAAGGAAGTGAGATGCAGGTCTCAAACTGTAAAGTCTTATTTGAACCCTAATTGAATCCCCAAGGGAAATGAAAACGTAGCACTTGCTGCCCCATCCCACGTGCGTGCTCTGAGCGGGGAGCTGCAATGCCTACGAGACCCAGAGCGGTACCCGACATGCTGCTCTCCCGAGATGCAGTGCTGGCAGGGAAAGGCAGTTTGCTCAGCATTACTGTCTCCGTGCAGCTTTCATCTGTCTTCCTTTGTGAGCACCTCTGCAAAGCACTTCTGGAGTGGCAGTACGCGTTCCCTAGGAAATAGACAGGCTAACAAGAAAGCAACCTCAGGCCCCTTTTTGTTTCCCTTGTCTCTCACTGGCTTTTTTTTGTTCATCTGCCACTTTACCAGGGCCCCTGTGGTGTTAATTGCGGGTCTCTAGCATGGCCTTTGAGCAGATCTTCCCCCCGGGGCTTTCCCTGTGCTTATGTATTTGCTGTGACATTAAGCACTGCTTATTCCATATTAGGCTTAGCGTGCTCTCTGACAGGTTTTCTCTTGCAAGGTCTCCTGCTCCCAAATCTGGGATTTTTCTTTTCTGCTTTTTATTCAGACCTATGGATTAAAACGGAAAGTTCAGTGATATGCAGTCCATATTTCCAGCTTGAAATGCATCTGGAAAATTAGCACTTTCCCAGGGTAAAAGCACAGCTGGCCCTTTGGTGGGTTTGGCTGTATCATTGCAGTTAATATACTGTCTTAGTGAAAGCTCATTAAAGTGGCTTTTACTCCTCCTCTTCCATTTTCCATCACTGCAGATTTAATCTGTTTGACAGCAGTCATCCAATTAGCCTTGCCTCATTTACTGGGCTGTGCCCGCCCCCTGTATTTTCCAGGTATGTTGTGGAATACCTTTGGAGGAAAAAGTTGCTGTGAAAAGCAGTTTCTCTAGAGCTGAATTCACAATTTGCTTGGCTACATCTTTCACTAGTGCTAAAGGAGGAGATATATGGAGGAAGAGTCTGATTGATACCAGACTGTCCATCTAACCAGCAATGCCAGGAAAAGCTGGACAAAGCAGTAGATGATTTATTGTGGTTTTGGCAGGTGATGGCTTGACTGTTTGTTTTTAATTAATCTCAGTGAGGCATGAATGATGAGGGAGTGAAAGTTTTCTCCATGTTATCATCTGCAGTCCAAACACTGTGGTCAGGTGTCTGCTGCTGTAAAGGACTTGTAAATGTGTGTCCACAGAAGCATAGTTAATATAACGCTCTCCTTTCTTGCAGGGGGAACCAATGAGGATCATTTACCGCATGCGAGGTTTACTAGGAGATGCAACTGAGGAATTCATTGAGTCTCTCGATTCCACTACTGGTAATGCACTCGTCTCCTAAAAGCTGGGATTAGATTTGAAATCTAAAGTTTGCTGCAATGACAGTATTATCCTTACAGCAGCAGGCTTAAAGTTGATTGATGTTTCTTTTGCTACGTTTACCTTCTTCACCTAGAGTGGAGAAGGATTTTAACAATTCTTTAAGACTATACTTTAAATTTGAACACTTGCATGGCACATGACTGTTCTGCCTCGCTCTCCTTCATGTTCCTGCTCATAATTCTTTTCAAATTCGACAGCTGATGTAACTTGAACTCTTGGTAAATGTGCCCTACTATACTCTCCATTTTTGCCTTGCTGCTTGATTTCCTACGGGCTGCATGAGCGCGCCAAACTGTGACAGCTTCCTCTCTTCACAATCTGTCTGTCCCACAGATGAAGAGGAGGATGAGGAAGAAGTTTACAAGATGGCAGGTGTCATGGCGCAGTGTGGAGGCTTAGAGTGTATGCTCAACAGGCTGACTGGAATTAAGGACTTTAAACAAGGCCGGCACCTCTTAACTGTGAGTCTCAGTTTCTGTTCTCTGGGGTCAGGAGATAAGTGATAGAAAATTCCACAAGCATCAGTGACGTTTCTACTTCTAGTTGTCTGCCTTGTGTTGCAGATTAAGTGTTGGAGCAGATTCACTAATTTACTAGAAACTGAGCAACTCGTCCTTTCCCCCTTACATTCCTTTTGGTTAACAATTCTTTGCAAAGACTTTGAAGTGTGTAGAATTTGATAAGGCTAAATCCTACCTTGCTAGAGTTGTTGTTTTCTGCCTTGGCCTTACTTGAAAGCCAGAGCTGTCTAATACCGGTGTAATAGTCTGGCTTGTGTTTTGCCCTAGAAGTCTAGAAACTATCTTGTCAGGTGCTTTTGGTTTCAGCAAAATCCTGGTACTCATTTTGAAGGTACCTTAAAGAATGCATTCTCTGTGTTTTGTAGGTGCTGTTAAAACTGTTCAGTTACTGTGTGAAGGTGAAAGTAAATCGTCAACAGTTGGTCAAGCCGGAGATGAACACTTTGAACGTCATGCTGGGAACTCTTAACTTGGTAAGGACAACAAGGACTTCCATGAATTGTTTTGCACAGAATCCAGTGAATTTACCTCTGACTGTCATGTTTATTTAGGACAACTACAAGACATCTTAAATATTGCTGGAATGGCGCTGCAAATAATGTGTTGGCCGTTCCTTACCTAGAAGTAAGTGGAAGTGTGTTACAATAAAATGCTGCTGTCTTCTCCAGGCTCTGGTGGCTGAGCAGGAAAGTAAGGACAGCGGAGGAGCGGCTGTGGCAGAACAAGTGCTTAGTATAATGGAGATTATACTGGATGAATCCAATGCAGAGCCTCTGAGTGAGGACAAGGTGAGTGCCTGGGGCTCGATGCGCAAATGGAAATGTTGACTGGGATTCAAGGCTTGCAAGCACCTTATTACAGTGATGCTGAGCTTCAGGAGCTGTAGAGGTGTGCTAAATGGGAGCCTAACCCTTATTATGCTTGCTGGCGTGTCTTAGCAGGCCTTGAAGGTAGGGCAAGAGGAGTGCCCTGAATCAAAAGCGCACTGCAAGACTTATTTTGGATGATGCTTGTATAGTCCAGGTGGAGATTAGTAAGCATTGCTTGGATCTCTCCCCTGATACTTTGGGCCACAGGGCAATGAGAGGCAGAAAAAGACGCTGCTCAGCTTTGTTTTTGAGTGGTTTTATACTTACTGAAAACATGGTTGTTTTTCCAGCTAATTGAGTAAGAACTGTATCTTGAGTACACTGAGAATGAAAAGAGTTTCTTGCTTGTCTTCTGAAACTACGGGCTTATAGGAATCTGACCTCCTTTGGGCTGGGATTAATAGACTTTTTTGACTGGAAAATGCTTTAATAGTAGGCCAAAGAAGTCAGGTATCAGCTAGAGGAGTTTTATAGCCATTCCAGAAGGAATTTGGGAATGACGATAGCTTTTTCTTTATCAGGCTATCTTACCAGGTTGTAGGGCTGTAATCCCTCCAAGACTGGAGTTATCTTTGAGCTACTAGAGAGTGAGAGTTTCCTTGAAGGGTGTAGATCTATTCCTGAATGTAAGTCATGCTCTTCTTCCCTTGCAGGGTAACCTCCTCCTTACTGGTGACAAAGACCAGCTGGTAATGTTGCTCGATCAAATCAACAGCACTTTTGTCCGTTCCAATCTGAGCGTCTTGCAAGGCCTATTACGCATCATCCCTTATCTGTCCTTTGGGGAAATGGAGAAAATGCAGATTCTGGTTGATCGATTTAAGCCCTACTGCAATTTCGATAAGTATGTTGTCATATTTTGACTAAAAGTTTGAAATCAGATGTATTGTTAAGTCTGGTTTTTCTCACTGAGGCTTACTTTAGTGTAATGCAAAGCTTCAGAGATTCCTGGTACATAAGCTTAATTTCCTATTTCATTTCTAATCCATTTTGGAAAAAAATGTATGAGCATGTTGCTTGAATAAAAGTACATTCTGAGATGACTGGTCTGAATAGGTTTTCTGAGTCAGAACTGGAGTATGTATGTGCATTCAATAATAATGTAGTGAGAATTACAGACAGATTTTTGGAGAGCCTCCAAGTCACCATTGTCCTCCCCTTTCAGGTATGATGAGGAGCACAGTGGAGATGACAAAGTTTTCTTAGACTGCTTCTGTAAAATAGCAGCAGGAATAAAAAACAACAGCAACGGCCATCAGCTGAAAGATCTCATCCTTCAGAAGGGGATTACACAGAATGCCCTTGACTACATGAAAAAGCACATTCCCAGTGCAAAGAAGTAAGAGTCACTGCTTAACGTGTGTGGTGATCCTGAACACCCTTCACTCATTTCATCACCAAATGAAACAGTCTTCTGAGAAAGCTGTTAACAGGTCCACATTCAGAAGCATTTAGACTTGGCGCAGCTGTGATGCAAAGGGTCCAGTGTAACAGTACTACAGTGGGGATAAGCTAAAAAGCCTGTAATCACCCCACTCCTTACCCATCTAAGCTGGTTTCTGGAATATTACGATGCATGTATTTTCTGCCCGTTCCTTACCGGTGACACCAAAACAGAGCTTTTGCTATTGATGGCCAGCTCTCAAATAAAACAAACCCCAAGGCTTTGAGTCGACACTCTGGCTAATAGCATGCACAACATAGAAGTGGGAGTGTGAATTTCATTTCATTAATTAATGGAGGAGGGACACAGGGAGGGGTGCTTGTCTTGCCTGCAGCCTATGCTCTGCAAGCTATGTGGCCAAGGGCCTTCTCAGAATGGGTGACTGCCCTTCAGCTGCTGTCTCCTGTTTTCTGTGCAGTTTGGATGCAGACATATGGAAGAAATTCTTATCTCGACCTGCACTTCCTTTTATCCTGCGCCTGCTCCGAGGGCTCGCCACGCAGCACCCTGCTACGCAGGTAAGGGGAAACCGAGCAGGACTTGGCTGGCTTGGTACGCTGCTTTTTGTGGTCATAGCTAAGCAGATGTTTCTCCGATAGTTGATTCTACACTGTTTTTGTTGGGCTTGGAGAGGCTCAGCAGCTTCAGGTAATTTAAGACTGTGAGCTGTGTAGTATTGACAGGCTTCTCAGGGCCCGAAGGCTATTTTAAGAATGCTGTCCATCCAGTATCTTAGTAATGGCTGGCATAGAGGCAAGTTGTCCCAATCTTGTATGCAGATTTAAGGCCGAAGGTCTGCAATGTAGAAACATTAAAGAAACTAAGATGCTGTCGTTGGCACAAATTGTTCTAAATGAGTGCTTCTGTTCAGTTGTGGTGGGTGGGATCAGAGGGAAGAGTTAACGTGTTGTGTGCCCTTTTTCTGAAGAAGGTGCTGTGTTTCAACCTCTGCTAGGTGCTAATAGGTACAGACTCCATTACCAACCTGCACAAGCTGGAGCAGGTGTCCAGTGATGAAGGGATTGGGACATTAGCAGAGAATCTTCTGGAAGCACTAAGGGAACATCCGGAGGTGAATAAGAAAATCGATGCTGCCCGGAAGGAGACACGTGCAGAGAAGAAGCGGATGGCCATGGCAATGAGACAGAAGGCCCTGGGCACTCTGGGAATGACGGTAATGTCTGTCTCTGCTGACAGCAGGCTATTAATCTATTGATCTTTTATTTCTGTCCAGCTAAAACTGACATACAGGGAATTGTGTAAGATGATTTATTGACAAATACAGCGGAGCTCAAGCATACAGTTCGCCTGGTGCTGCTGGGAGAGTAAATAGAGTTGCTAGTAGAAGGCTAGGAAATGGGTTGGGCATTCCTATTACAGTGGTGAGGCTGATGCTGTTCATTATTATCTTTTTAACTTGCTTGAGTTGTTTTCTTTTTCAGACAAATGAGAAGGGTCAGGTAGTGACCAAGACCGCACTGCTTAAACAGATGGAAGAACTTATAGAAGAACCAGGTCTGACTTGCTGCATCTGCCGGGAAGGATACAAGTTTCAGGTAGTGTGAGATACATTTGCAAAGCCCTGTCACCAACCTGTGGGAGCTTGCTAGTGTCCAGTTACACAAGTCTTGGTGCATTAGCTCTGGGAGGTCAAGAAATCCTAGGCTTGGTTCTTGGAGTCAATAACTGCAGAGGTGGGTGGGACACGGAAGTCTGGTTCCACTGAAAACGGGAAAAAAATACTCAATGTAATTTTGAGGCAAGGACTGAGATAGATGACACTTTGCAGTGTCAAAATGGCACAAAGCATGAACTGTTACAGATGTGAATGATCTCTAACATAACCCTTGTGTCATTGCAGGCTACAAAGGTCCTAGGTATTTATACTTTCACCAAACGCGTTGCACTAGAAGAGTTTGAGAACAAGCCCCGAAAACAACAGGGGTACAGCACAGTCTCTCATTTCAACATTGTCCATTATGACTGTCACCTCGCGGCTGTACGGTACGTTCTGATCACCGGCAGGATAGTGGTGGTGGTTACTTTCCAAGGCGTCTTGTGAGCATGGCACCTGGCCTTCTAGCTCAGAATGGGTTTGCCTATGAGTTGGTCGCTGTGTAGCCTGCAGACAGCCATGGACTTCTCTGTTGTGGTCTGCTTTAATGTGCCAAATGGAAGTCAAGACTGGACACTTAAAACCGAAGTTCATAGTTTCAAGGAGCTCTGAAATTGCCAAGCTTTAGATAGTGTACTAAAAAAAAAAGCTTGTGTACTTCTAACTTGCCTGGGTATGGCTTGCTTTCTCAATGCAGACTCGCTCGTGGCCGTGAAGAGTGGGAGAGTGCAGCCCTACAGAATGCCAACACCAAGTGTAATGGGCTCCTGCCGGTCTGGGGACCTCATGTGCCAGAGTCTGCTTTTGCTACCTGCTTAGCACGGTGAGTAGAAGTCAGTACTTCTCAAGCTGTTTTGTATTTGGGTTAGGTGAGATGTTAGGTTGCCACAGAGGCACATAAATTTCAAACTATCAAGCAAAGATGGCAGCTAAATCTTAGCAACCCTGAGTCATCTCAAGCTATACCATTAAGGGATCCAAGCTAGAGAGCATCTCCTAAAAAAGAACAGGTGTCTTCCTGTTTCTTGGCTTTGTATTGATGTATGACCTGATAAATTCAGTACCTCTCGAGCCCATGTCACTCCTGCATACATGCTGCGTGCATCTTCAGGAGTGTTAATTCATTTGCAGCCCAGTGACCCCTGTTTTACAGAAGAAACCGATCTGACACCACCAGATTCCTCTCTGTAGCTTTCTAAACCTCTTGATGTTAGTGAGTTACAATAACCTGACCACTTACCTAGAGCACAACGAGATTGGTCATCCTGTTGTCCATATTCTTGATCACCTTGTGTGGAACTTGCACAGTCATGTTAGAAATTAGGAGTAGTAATATCTCAAACACATTTCACCCAAGGAGCTGTATTCCAAGCCCTGGATGTGGGAAAATAGTATTGATGTGTGTATATATGCAGATGGAATTAGCTTTGCCAGAGTAAGGTTTCTTTTTTGTCAGACTCCATTTGGGGAGGTTAATCAAAGGCAGCAGCGTGTGCATTTTTCTATCCTGTTTGTTCGTTACAGCTGTGCTATAAGATACTGATCAGATTCTGTGTTCTGACTTATTTGCAGTGTGGAAGAAGAAACTTGTTAGAGTTTGTAAAAGGTTTCTAATGAAGGAACCCTTACTGCTGTTTTTCAGACACAACACGTACCTCCAAGAATGCACGGGGCAGCGGGAGCCCACCTACCAGCTCAATGTCCATGATATTAAACTGTTATTTCTCCGATTTGCCATGGAGCAATCATTCAGCGTAGATACTGGAGGAGGAGGAAGGGAGAGCAACATACACCTCATTCCGTACATAATCCACACGGTGCTCTACGTCCTCAACACGTCAGTATCTTTTAGTAGCAACCTCTTCCTTCCACTCTTAGTTTTGGAAAAGACTATAAAGGGAAGCAGTTTGGCCTTTGCATGTGTATGTGGTAAGAAAGGTGGGAAATCACACACAAGCTTCAGAGGGAAGCAAATTACACATATTAAGCAGGCTGTAACAGGTTTACATTATTGAGAGTAAAGCGTTGCAGCTTGTGAGCATGCTGGATAACAGGGAATCAACTGAGTAAAAGCAATTGGGACTTAGCTTCTCTTTCCATTCTAGATACAGTTATTAACTATGCGGTGAGCAACAGTGTTATTAGATTAAAGAAACACTGCCAGCTTAACTTTCTCTGGAGCAAACAGTGAAGAAACAATATGAAGAAGTGGTTGTCAGCTGAAAATAACCTCGGTATCATTTTTGTCTGACACGAAAATAACTTGATTGGTTTGGGTTCCAGTTTTAACGTACTGGAATTCTCTTGTAGCATTCAGGTTTGTCAAAATGTCAAGACAATCTTCAGATTAGATTTCTTTTTACCAGTAGACAGCAGCATACAAACACTTCTGCTGAAGTGTTTCAGTAATATCTTATAGGAAGTGTAAGTATCTAAGTGTGCAAATTATAGACACCTAAATGCTTTTGAGGACATGAGCTGGTTCTCATAATACAGCATCTCATGCACAAATGTAATGCCTTTCAGTTTTGTAGTTAGATACTGGAAAGTAATATTAATTATATTGAGGGTTTAAATGTTAAAATATATGCCTCTTAAACCAAGGTCATTCCAAATGGAGTGCAACAAAATCTCAGCTCTCTTTGCTGCCTGGAACTAATCAACGTTTTGGCTCTGATACAGTTTGGCTATTGTTTTTACTATCTATCACCAGATTCCTCTCCTATTGTTTTCTGAGTCCCTTGAGAGACAAATAAATGAAACTATTCTTTTCGTCTTGTAAGTCTGCTTAGTGGCACCAGAGAACCCGCTGTGTGGCTGCTGTATAAAAATGCATTATGTCGTTTCCAAACATCACTTTTTTTTTTCCTAAAGATGTGTTTGATACTAAATGTAGAAAATAAGAACTACTGGTTGGCCAGCAGCTGCATAATGTAGCAAATGAAAATTTCACAAAATACTAACACCCAGACACAGCTTTATCTGTTAGTGATACTGATTTATTACCTCCTGGTAGGGAGGGCATATGTCACTTAAAAATGGAGGGACCTACCTGGCTGGCAGACTCTTCCTGATGAAGTAGAGCCATAGGCTGTGATAAGCAGCTATGCATCTTTGCAAGAGTTGAAAGTCAGCTCTGGGTCATCTGGGTCTGGGCATTAGCCAGGCAGTTTGTAAACCTGAACACGTGGAGTGGGTGGCCTGACTCTTTTTCCCCTAACAAAAGGAAAAATGACTTTACAACAGGATTGCCCTCTAGTGGGGCAATGCCAGCTGGCCTGCAAGCCCCTCTAGCACTATAGGCGGCTCCTTGGGAAAGTGAGCGTGCTAGACTTGCATGCCTCGTTGTGAGCAAACTCAATCAGTGGATGAATTGGGGAAAAATCTGGCAGTGCAAAGCTAGTGATGTGTAGAGCTGTGTAAATGCAGTACCCCAGAGCTCCTGGGAAGTTGCAAATTACATGCAAGAGCCAAGAAAAACTGATAATAAAGTTCTTGTGTTTCAGAACTCGAGCAACCTCGAGGGAGGAGAAGAACCTCCAGAGCTTCATGGAGCATCCCAAGGAGAAGTGGGTGGAGAGTGCCTACGAGGTGGATGGGCCGCACTACTACACCGTGCTGGCGCTGCACATCTCGCCCCCGGAGAAGTGGAAAGCCATGCGAGTGGAGATCCTCAAGCGACTCCTCGTTACCTCCCACACGAGAGTGGTGTCACCAGGGGGAGCCAGCAGGTCAGCCACCACCCTGCTGCTGCCCCGCAGTTGCCAGCTTGCTCCTGTTACTGTCACAGTAGCCAGAGCCTCACACAGGAAGCTGTGGGGAGCTGAGGAGAGGAGTGAGCGTATTTTAGAGCAGATATTAACCCTCTCTGAGTCGCTTTGTGCTCAGTGTTGCAGAGTTAGGGGAGGAGCATTCCGTTTAGATGATTTTTGGAGCAGATCTGTCAGCTGGTCGGTGAAAGCAGTGCTTTTCCTAGGTGCATGACTAAAAGTTAAGATGAAGACTAAGATGCTGATTCTTCCCCACCTCCAGTAAATTGCTATGAGCAGAGCTGCTGCTGTGTGCTCTTTCAGAGCTGCTAGCGTGCTCTGTGCTTGCCTGACTGAAAAGGCTGTTTCTGTTCTCTTCATGATCAGTGCAACAGCTTCCTAAAATAGAAACAGAAATCAAATGCCATTGCTCTCAAGAAATAATAATAAAAAAAAGAAATCAATAGCAGCTGTCATGCACTTGAGGAGTGCAGGAATAAATGGCTGTGCCTGCCTGACAAAGTATTTCCAGAGAAGGAAAGGGAATTCTCCTTTCTGAAAAGATGATTTTAAATAGCTGTCGTAATTAGGAATAAATTCATTATTATTCTAAGTCATCTTAAACAGCATTCTTATTCTGATGACATTAATTATGTGTTTGATAAAGTAATTACATTGTAGTTACATAAAACACAGCATGCATCAATGCTATTAGAGGCATCGGAAGAGCTTCCTTGCACTTAAAGGAGCTATAGCACCGATTTCTGTGTTAGCCTCTGCTGTTTGGGCTCAGCCTGTTCTGTGTTTGTGTCTCCCACTTCTGCCACTGCTGCCTGAGTTCTGGGAGAGGGGGCGTGACAGGCGCAGGAGATGCTATCTTGGAGGGCTGCTTGCTCAGAAACAAGGGAGTGCAGCCTTTCATGTGGCATGCAGAAGAGGCTGGTGAAGCAGAGCTCCTGGGTGGGATTGCCGTGGATGCTGGGTGTTCTTGAAAATCCTCAGTTAATGATTTTCCTTTCCAAACTAATCTCTAGGTAAATATATAACAAAAACATTGAAATGGCTACGAGAAGAAACTTCCAGCTAGCCCTCTGATCTCTGGAATTTCAGGGGAGAATACTCAGAAATAGTTCTCAGGAATTATGTCAAGGTTTATTCAAGGGCTTTCTTTAATCCCTGCAGACTAAGAGAGCACAAAGCCTTCCACTGATAATACCTCTCAGAAACAGAAATACGGCAGTTCTTATTTCCAAGGTCTCGTTTTATTTATTCTTGTGGAAAATCAGGAGGAGGGCGATGGATGGGGAAGTTCTCGGCAGATGAGTGCCAATACCCTGGCTCCGTAGGCTGAGGCAGAGAGGAAGCTAGTGCCCGTACCATCAGAGTGACGTGTCTGCGTACAAAAGATTAAAATTAGCATTCTGTGGCAGGAGCAGCACAAGGCTGTTCTCTGGGAACGCCACCATTCGGAGCACTTTGGAGTGGTGCAGACTGAAGGTTGGAGAGATGCGAGGACTCGCTGCCACCTTTGCTGGCAGAGATGGAGGGGAGTTGCTATGGCAACTATCAGTGCATCTAAAAGCAGCTGAGGATCACCTCCTGCTCCTGCAGTGGGTGTGTAAGTCTTATTCATGAAGGTGCAGGCAATGCAATGCGTTCCCCTGTGTTAAATGAAGGCAACAAATACCGCCTACGCCCTGCTAGGTGTTCTGTTCAGCTGCTCAGAATCCTTTCTGTGTTATTAAATACAAGACAGAAATGGGGAGAATCTAGCCAAAAATGCGAGACTCGTAAATTCTGACAGTTTGTACCCCAGGGCGTTCATCTCCCCGAGTAAGGATGAAAGTAAATAATTACTGCAACCCCCCTCCAAAGGCTCTCGTAGCTGTTGGCTCATTATCCAGCCCTCCCTCCCCTGTCCCTCAGAGAACCTAAACCATCTTCTGTCTCTGCCAGCAGCTACACGTGCTGCAGTTGCTCTGCAGGACCAAGGGGAGAGCCACACAGCAGCTTCCGTGCTTTAGAAACTCTTTGAATTTAAACCCAAAGACGAGGTCACCGGGGTGGGGGGGGGAGTTCTGGGTTTCTCCTTTTTTTTTTTTCTGGTAAATATAGTTTACAAATGCCAAAGAAATGAGTCGAATGGCTAATGACCTGCTTGTTATTACTGAACCGAGAATTCTAGCTAGAAAAATCCGGCAGACACTTTGCAGCGTAGCTTTCATGTGGGGTTTGAGGGGAGAACAGTCTTTGATATATTTTTTTTGTGTGTGCTCCTGACTGAGACCTTTGTAAAATATTCATGAAAGAAATGAGGTTCCCAAAGTGTTAATATCTAACTTTCTGCTGGAAATCCATGCATAGCTGATGAGCCTGAACCAGCTTACATTAATGACAACGCAGCAGCTATTTATGAAGTAGCTGTTCCAGAAGGTAGCCACCCAGACTTAACCCACGAGGGCCTTTCAGTTTTCAATTAAAGGAGCAGACTCCAATTATCTCAACGCCAGTCACATAAAAAGAAATTCTCTCTTGCAGTACTTGGGAGTCTAGAATTAGCCTCCCTCTAAGTTGCTGTTCTTCCCGTGCAAATTTAGTCACCTTTACTAATTGGTTTTCCTTTAAATAATTAAGCCGAGCTGCCCAAGCAGACTGCCACCTACCAAGCCAGCTGTTTTAAGGGAAAGATCGTGTGGTCACAGAGACAAACCCTTAAAATATGAGCAGTGAGATGTTCGTATCTCACATAAAAACCCACAAACCCACTTGTGTCGGATTGCAGCTGGTGGTCAGCTGACACCCTGCTGTCCCCCTGACTGCTGTCAGTGGCAGCTGGACTGGTTCTAGATACATTTAAAAACGCTTTTTTCCGAAGCTTTTAAGTGGCGAGCAGGAAGTATCCTGTGACAGAGGCAGCTGTACCTGAGAAACGCATGCAAGAAAATTCCAACCCCATTAGAGTTGCTGGCAGGGAGGTTCAGCCTTGCCCCAACCTGTTGGTGATTAATCCTGTAAACTTCGGGAGCTGTTATCCCAGGACAACTCTACACCTTTTATAGCATTTTTGCAGCCGGATGCCGAAAGCCCGAAAGCAGAAGTCCTTTCATGGCCATCGAAAGCTTGTTGATTACAAGCAGGTATTCAATAAAAACTCCTCCATTTCGTCAAGGCTCCTTTTTCTGGGCCAGGGTGAGGCAGTTCCCTCCGAGTCTTTCAGAAACAATTCCATGAGATAGAAACAAAAATATGTTCTCTGGCATTGCTACAGACCGTGTCCAAGGCCTGCATTTAGTTATTTTTTGGGGAATCTGCTATGCTGCAACCAGGGAGCATACAAATGTACATTATTTTTCCATCTTTATTGGAAAAAGAGCTTTGCTGTTGAATTCCTACGTAGTCTTAGCAGTCCTTTTGCTTCTTTGCTTGTTTTCTTCCTGTGCAATACGTTTTTACTGGCTCACCTGGTTTGGTTACAGTAGGTACAGCTTGTAGAGCAATTTCCCAGCCGCAGGAATTGGTGTACAGAAATCAGGGATGCCCGGCGTTTGTTTCATGTCCAAGACCACATAACAGAGCCTACTGAGAGCCATTCCCCATGCGGATTATCGATAGGCGTTTGGGCCGTTTCAGCTTTCATGCTATTCATCAAATCGTTCACCAAAGCATAGTAAAGTGATTAACTCCAAGATTGATTTCATTATCTCCCTAGAATGGCAGATAAGGCAGTGAAGGAATATGCAACGTACCGCTCCGGCCTTCTCTTCTGGGCCCTTGTAGATCTCATCTACAACATGTTCAAGGTAAGAAAAACATCAAGGCTCAGCTGTAACTGCTTTCGGACCTGAGGAACTTGATGCATTTGAATTAGAAGGCAGGGTGTGAAAGCCCTTTATCCAAGATCCTTGTAAAGGTAAAACTTGGCCTGTCTGTGTGAACAGAAAGGCTGCAAGAGGCTGTCTGTGCTCATTGCACTCCAGCAATTTGGTATCTGAAGAACTGAGAAACTTTTCCAGCTTGCAGCACCCATCCTGTATGTGTATTTGCTTGTTTTCCAACCAAGGATGGTCAGGACTACGCTGGGGAAACGCTTGGGTAAGGAAAGAGATGGGGGCATTGCCGCTACCAAACAGAAGCTTTCAGCTTCCAAAAAGGATAAATAATTAGGATGAGAAAATGCCTGCAAGCTTTTCTGCAAAATCTGTACAAAAAGATTAAAAAGTCATTTGTGGGGTAACTCTTCTACGTGGCTTATTTGTAAGAGGCAGGGGACTGAAGTCCAAGGGCGACAGGAGAAGGCAGGAGAAGGAGTTTGGAGTTCTTTGGGCTGATTTGCACTGACTGGTCCCATTTCCCCCCTTACAGAAGGTGCCTACCAGTAACACAGAGGGAGGCTGGTCCTACTCTCTTGCTGAATTCATACGACACAATGACATGCCAATACACGAAGCTGCAGACAAGGCCCTAAAGACCTTCCAGGAGGAGTTCATGCCAGTTGAAACATTTTCCGAGTTTTTGGATGTGGCTGGTAAGCGTGCGCTTTGCTTTCCCTTTTATAGGCTGCCTTATGCAACTCGTGACTTGAGACAGCAGCATTCCTGACACGGCGGCGGCAGTTTGTTTGTCTGAGGCAGGGAGAGGAGGAGACCTTGGCGCTCCAGCTACTGCCTCGGCTATTTCACAAACATTTGGAGGCACGCTTGAGCATCCCCAGACAGGAAAATTCCTCTCACCTGATCCCGCAGGTCCTCCCCGTGCTCTGTTAAACATAACTACTTACATCACAGCTCAAAGGTGTTTCAGGGTATGTGTGATTTAGAGGCTGGTAAACAGATGAGGCAGCCGTTCAGTGCAGTGGGAGTTTGTGCTGTAGGGATTTTATTATCCCCGGGAGCTGCTGAAAATTCACTTGCAGAGACTGCTCTTCTCGTAAGAGCTCCAGTGCCTCGAGCCAGTCTCTTGTCCTAGGTATGGAGCGAGCAGGGTGTCTGTAGCAGTTCTGTTCCACGGGAGCAAGTCCCGTATGGATGTGACGTGTTCACCTCGCTCCCTGCTGCACATGCATTCAGCGAGGGTTTAGCTTCATCTGCTCCATACTTAAAATAACACCGCAGCTGTCATTGTTAACTTGCTATGCGTACACCCTAGCACAAATCCATAATGTCGGCAGGAGAAACTGCTTTGCGGAGCTAATTATTCTGTATTGTCTTTTGTTTAAAGGACTCTTATCAGAAATCAGTGACCCTGACAGCTTCCTCAAGGATCTTTTGAACTCCATCCCCTGAGCCGCCAGCACAGAGAAGCGTTGGGCAGAGACTACACTAGCTTGCCTTCCATCCCTTTGTGTTCCTCCTTGTGCAGCCTGTCCCTTCCCTGAGGAGTGCTGCAGTTTATTGGTTTTTTGTTTTGTTTGTTTGCTTTTTTTTAATTATTATTAATATTTTCTACAGTTTTTCTTCCTGGAGTGATTTGGAATTTAGATTCGTTTTATCTTCTATTTCACTGCTTCTGTCTGTAAAGCCTTGTCTATTTGAGCTGGTTGAAAGAACTTGTACAGAGGAATCCATACCAGTCAATCTTAATGCTTTAGTGTGCACCTCTTTGAAGTTAAATAAATCAAACAAATGGGTAAGATGGGTTTGACTAGTATTTTAACCATGCAGCAGCTTAAATGCCAAATTCTTTCCCATCTTTTCTTTCAGAGCTCCTTCTTTCAGGGCTCAGAGCTGTTGCTCTTTCTGGCCCATAGTCTGGACAAGCAGACACAGGAAACAAAGGACTTGTAGCGAACAGAGCAGCAGACTGGCACTGTGTTTACTGATTGTACGTGCAGAGCAGGTTTCCCGTTGCGGGACATGAGCCTTAGGGACTCGTGGATTGCAAGGACAGTGAATCCCCCCACCCCTTCCTCACCTGGGTGAGGGGAGCGGTGCCAGCTGCAGCCATCTCCCCTGGCACTTGGTGTTACCCCTCTCCGAGGCATGCTGCATCTCACGGGCTCTTTCCTGACTTCATTCTCACCAAGGCTGTATTCAAAGCAGGCGTGCCTGTTGTAGCATACCGATGGTGATGTCACCTCGCAGAGGGATGCTGCTCACATCGGATTTGTTTTCTAGCTGGTAAAATTTTCAGCTTGGAAGAATGCACGGAAAACAAACGCTGCGCACTTCTTGAGCTGGCCACTTGCTCTTTTGCTAGTAAAAGCTTGCGTTTTGGTGTGCATGCCCTGACTTGAAGCCAAGTACCTGTTTTGAGTACAGCCTTGCCTTCTCTCCCTGAGTCGTGCGTGCTGGTAACCCACCTTCACCATTACCTCTGCTGTCCTGTAACCCAGCTGACACCTGGTTAAGCTGAATAGCGAGTTACCTCGAGGAGTTTGGGTTCACCTCTTGTCAGCTGGGTCAATCTGCCTTGCTTTACGAAGGTACAGGAGGGGGACTAACGCGTGGAGCTGGTTTCTCTTTAACATGCCAATGTTAAACTTCCAACCGGTGTGCGGTATATCCCTTGCACCACATAAAAGAGAAAACCTCCCTTTGTTTTAAAAGCACTGGAGAGTCAAACCTAACAGTCCTCTCTCCAAACAAGCAGCTGTAGCGTAGCCGATGGGGGGATGTGCAGATCGTGCTTACCAGCACCAGCGTACGGCAGCCTGAACAATACTAACGCCCCTTTCAAGTGAAGGACCTTTCAAGTCAGCGTAATTTCGGAAAGCAACAGTAAATAGGTAACATGAAAGCAACTTTCTGTGATAGGGAGAGTTGAGGTGCGAGACCGAAACCCTAACGTGTTTTGCCTTTGTTGTTTGGGTCAGATTGTGTAAGGCTGGTTAAACTCAGGACGGGAACTACTGATGGGATGGTTCAGAAGCTGGGGAGGGAGGCACGCCAAGCTGCCTCGCTGCCTACGGAAAGGTAGAAATGGAGAAATACCTTTTCCTCTCCAGCACAGCCTCGGTGTTTCAGGCAGCCCCTCGGCTTTTGCTTCACAGCTGTTGCCTCACTGAACCAGAGGAGGAGGTGACAAATGCCTCGTGCGCTGTCTTCCCGCACCAACAAGGTAACTTCGGCATAGCTCAGGCTTTTGCTGATGCAAATCCTGGTGTAACTCCACGTACGGTGGCGCAGCTCTTTGAAAACATCCTCTGCCATTGCAGGAACTGTGATGGCTCCACACCTGGCTTTGTGGTAAGAGCTTCCCCAAGATGACCAGAACTCATTGTGGTGGTGCCTGTTCGAGCTGGGTCAAACCTGGGTGGCTGTTTGTTAGTTAATTTTGAGCCAGCAGTGGGTGCAAAGGTCCCCGCCAGCCTGAATTAATTTGCTGCCACCGCTGAGATGGTTTTATCCCTCCCTGCGGGTTGGCACAGTGGATGCTCCATCCCTGGGCTGCCCTATGGGGCCGGGAAGCCTTCATCCCACCCTCCTCTGCCTTGGTACCAGCGTTCCCCACCAGGTCTAGAGCCGTGCTCCTCTCCTCTGCTTTGTGTCTTGCCACGATTGCCTGGATGTGTTTTCGAAGCAGCCACGGGGTTAGGACTGCTGAGCATAAACACCCTGCGAGTGGCAGCGCCTGGACGCTAAGGAAGATTCCCCAGAGTTTTTCCGATGGAGGTGATTTATCTCCCCAGGCGCGTCCCCACGGCTTGTTTTTCAGGCAGGACGCTCCCATCCTGCCTTTGGGAAGCTCGTGGTGGAGCCTCACCACCTAAGGTTTGGGGTCTTGGGCAGCAAGCTTCTTGCTCTAAATTTCTGCACTGGTGCCCAAGTTTTGGGGAGTCTTACCGTGTGTATTACGACACTGAAGGCTCCCTTTCCTACCAAATCCCTGCCGCTTTCCCCTGTTGTGGCCCAGGTTCTGCTGCTCAAGGTCTTTCTGCCCCAGGCTCCTCCCTGCCTCCCAGTTTTCCCCCCCAGCAGGAGCTCCCCGGGACCCCGCGACCCTTCCCGGCTCCTCACATCGAGGCAAGAAGCGCTCCTGCGACGTGGTGAGCAAAACCCCCGCAGCAAACAGCGCAGGTTGTGGGTGACACAGTGCCCGGCTTGTACACGACTCCCACCTTTCTGTAAGCTTCCTGGGAAGGTGCTCGAGTGGTCGTGAGGTGAAAGCACGTCAGGGCTGCGCCCCCTCCTCGGTGAAGATGCAACAACCAGGGGTGGTTGCTCCCTTCCTGCTTTCCAAGGGGGAGAAGAAAAAGGCTAAATCCCCACCCCCAGATTTTTATTCTATTTATTTTTTTGGCAGTGCTGATAGGGAGAGAAAGGGTTTGGCTTTAGAGGCAGCGTAAAAGCAGGCAGCGCTCCAGCAAGGCTTGGAGGAGAAAGCAAAAGAAAGGTGCGAGCTGCAAAATACTCAGAAGAGAGGTGCTTTGCCGTGGGTTTGCTCCGAGCCCCTGCCTCTGTCCCTGCCCCACGCCTCCCCCTGCGCTGCTGCATCGCGCTCGTGCTGCTGCCTGCAGCCACGATGCTTCTCACGGGGCTCCAGCACACAGCAAGGACGGGATTAAAGGCAGTGGGAAAGCACCCGGGTGGCAGAGCGTGGGATGTGGGCAAGCAGGGCCCCGGGGTGGGTGTTTTCAAGCTTTTTCCTAGAGGAGATTTGCTGTTGTTGTTTTGGGGACACCGAGCACTGTGCGAGGTCCAGCGGGGTGGGAATGCCACCGACCACAGCTGCCCTGATGAGATTTCAGAGCAATTCTCTTCATCACGGGCTGGGAAACTGAACTGCAGCCCTGGCAGGGCAGCGAGCAGCACGGAAAACCCCCTGCAGCAGCATTTGGGCAAACAGCTTGTGCTGAAGGAGGGGAGGAGGAATAACAGAAAGGCTTTGACGGGGAAAATGCTTCACAAGGGGGATGCTGGGGGCTGTGGGACAGTTTGCTTCTCCCCAGGTGGGATTTGGGCTTTGGCTCAGGAGTTGGGTTTCCTGGCCTTGAAGGTAGAGAAATTACAGCCCTGGGGAGCTGGGAGAACTGAAATCAGAGCCAGGGGCTCCAACCCCTGCCGGGTGGCTCTGATCAGGCATGGTGCTGGCGGTGGTACCAAAAAGGAGCTTCTGCCAGGCTGTTTTTTTAAATCCTTTTAATGAACAAACACATACAGCCCGGCTCCATCCTTTAATTATTCCTACTATTTGATGACAAAAAAAAAATAACTATTTGCGAATGACGAAATAGGACATTAAAGGCCCGGCTCCCCAGCTCCAGCTCATTCGCATTTCTCAGCCCTCGCTCCGCGCTTTGCCCGCTGTCAGCAGTTCTGCCTTCATGAGCTCAGCGGCCGAGGCGGCCAGCACAGAGGAAAGACATCCCCGGGCTGGCAGTCGCTGCCGAGAGGGCGTCTGTCAGGGCGCTCCACCCCGGGACATTGGGAAACCCACAGGGAGAGCGGCTCCCGCGAGCTGAGTCAGCCCCGCTGAGGCACCGGGTTCAAGGCTGGGTAGCAAAGAGCAGCCCCTCGGCCCTGGGGAGCCGAGAAGTGCCCGGTGCTGGGGGAGCAGCGAACCGGTGCTGGTTGGGCATCTCCCAAGTCACTCGTCAACGCCTCCAGCTGCCCTTTGCCCATCGCAGGAGTTGTCGCTGGGTTTGGGATGGGGCATTTTGACTTGGGGGTGTGCGGAGCTCCTCTGCGGGTCCTGCATGCGTGCAGGGAAGCACCACGAGATTTTCTCCTCTGCCCTTCAGGGGGATGCCAGCAAGTGCCTGAGCTCGGTGCAGATTTGTAGGGAGAGGAGAGCTGGCGGCACGCGGTGCCCACGTCAATGAGCGCGGAGCAGCTCCAGCATCTTTGTGCTGCCATCGCCTCTTCCCCATCCTGGGCACGTACCGGGCTGAAATCCCTCAGCACGAGGAATGAAGGTGCTGAGGAGGTGGAAGAGTCTTCGAGAGGCAGCTGAAGCTGCCCCTGAACGCTGTGGGACGGCCACGTGTGCTCTGCTCCGCTCGGTGCAAAGTGAGGGGGGAGCAAAGGAGAAACGACCGGACGGGGACGGAATCGCCCAGCGTGGTTCTGTGCCTGGGGTAGCCGGCACAGCACCCCTGGGAGCTTAGCACTGATGGGATTGAAAGCAGGGAGTTGGGCGCACGCAGAATTAATGCCGTGGCATCCTGCAATTATCCTTGATCAACTGCCAAAGCAATTAGTGTGAGCTCACGCACGCCTGCAGCGGCCTGTACAGGCTTATTGGGGCGTATTTGCTGCCCTACTCAATACAGATGCAAATATTTGGTTACTGAGGAAGCAGTGAACATTGCCACAGTCTCCAAGGCCATCCCACGACGTGTCTCAACCACTCCGGCTGGCGGATGCTCTCCCCACAGCATCGCTATCCACGGCCGAATCCCCGTCCCCGTAACTCACCCGCCATCCAGGTCGAACCCTGTGCAGATCGGTTCCCAGAATATTTATCTCCATGCAGGAGGGAAACGTTGGTATCACTGGGGAGGAAAACATCCCAGCAGGAACCTGCACAGGGCACGGCTGGGGTGGGAGGTGATGCTGATGGGAGCGCGTCCTTCCATCTGGGGCAACAATGCAGGGGAAATCCCGGGCGCGCAGCCAGCGGTGCCCCTTCCACACAGCCTTCAGAAACCAGTGTTGGTGAAAAAGGCTGGCTGCAACACCACCACTGCCTGCAGAGGTTCAGCAGAGGGCTTTCCACATGGCCCCGTCCCTCATAACCCCCTTTAGCTTTGTTATTATTCTTTTCCAAAGTCTGCGTTATTATGCCCTCAAAGAAGCCGTTTTCCTGCAGTCTGCTCCCAGTGCCTGGCAGGGCCGTAAGGTACAGCACCCTCTACGTTAAATACCCATCCTGGGGAGATGCCTGTAAAAATTCTGTCAATTCTTGTAACAAAAAAAAAAAAGCCTGGGTCATGCCAATCACCACTTTCCATCCCTGGGCTCCAACCAGCAGAGACCTGGGGCTGATGCCATGGGGACAGCAGCCACTGAGGCTTTTGGGGATGATGTTGCAGCCGTGGGGTTTTTGCATGATGCAGAAAGCCCTGGGCTGTTCCTGGATGTTCCTGGGCACCAGGGCTCAGCTGACAAATCCCTTGGGTTGGTGTCTTCCAGGCTAAACGAAGCACCAAGAAAACGAGTACAGGACCACTAAGCAGATGCACAAAGCAGCCCTGAAATAGCTTTGCACACAAAGGACGCTACCACACGTTACAATGTCGGCGTTGGCTGTGAACCTGCTCCCGAGCCCCTTAGCACTGAGCAGCGGTCCCAGGCACTGATGTGAGCGGGCTCCGTAGGTGTTGTCCCATCAGATGTGGCCGCAGAGGTGCAGGCAGGTGCCAGCTCCGGCCCACCCTTGGGTACCACGATGATGATAAATCCAGCCCGCTTCTCCCAGCCCAGCTTCTCCCCCCTCCCCAGCCCACTTCGGGCCAAAGCAAACGTTGCCTCTGTGCTGAGAATGAAAATAAATGGGAAGCATCGTTCTTAGCGTGGCTAGCTGCCGTCACCACGATTCCACCGGTGCTGGCACGGGGTGGTTTCTGTGCTCAGAAGCAGCACCATTTCCCATCCCTTTTCCTCCCTCTCCAAATAGGAAGGCACCAATCACCGCTCCAGTACCCCACGCTCTCAGCTTTCGACATGGCGCTGGACCAGGGGTGGGCAAAGCCTCCCGGAACAAAGCCTCCCCTTTCCCCGAAGAGCCCTAATCCTTGTTAATTGTTGCCGGTGTCATTAATTTAGGATGGTGGGGAAATCGGTGTGTCCTTGGGAGGGGCTGCTGAGGGATGCCAGAGGCTCACTCACTGCACTGGCTGCTGGCAGTGACCTTCCCCTGGGTGTGGTGCAAAGCCAATTAGGCTCCGTGGAGGGGCTTGTCGATTAGCGAGCTTTGGATCATCCCATCTGAACTCACTCTCTGAGGTTTTCCTGCTTCCTTAAGGAAAGAAAAAAATAAATAAATCAAAAATGTGCATTGTTCAGCACGGCAGAGGGTGTGGTGCAGCACCAAAGGATGCTCAGGGCAACGCAAGGGGTCACCACTAAATTCTGGAGGATGACCCAGCTCTGGGGTAAACGGCCAAATCTGCTCTTGCTGCACTGCTGCTCCTAACAGCAGCCTCAGTATCTGCACCTGAGGACACGCTTGCCATTAATAAGGTGTCGTGGCAAACCCCACAGGGTGATGCAAGCCTCGGTGACAGCGAGCCTCCGCCTCGGCACATTCATTTTTTCCAGGTGGTGCTGGGCAAACACGGGAGGTGCTCCCATGGGGTCCTGGGGGGCGGTGGGAAAGGCGCCGTGCTGTGCCCCGAGAGCCCCCCGACACCTGCAAGGGTTGGTTTTGCAAGGCTTGCTGCGAGAGCTCCTGAAAGCATCGTCTTTTATTCCAAAAGCCATCCCCCCATTGACAGGAGGAGATCCCTGCTGACCTTTGAGCTCGGTGCTGCTGCTCGGCTGGGCGCCTCTCGGACACGCCGCAGCGATCGCGCAATTCAATTAAACCATCGTGGTGATTGCCGAGCGGCCCAGAGGTCCAGGAGCAGTAAGCGGGAAACGCTTATTTAATAACTTAATTACCAGATTATAACAATGCTTCAAGGGTTCTGATGGTGGCTGGCAACCTCATCCCTCGTGCCTTCAGCCCGCTGCTGGCCGGCTCCCCTCAGCCCAGGGCAGGGCTGCGAAGGCACGGCCACAGAGCACCTCGAGGGCTGGCCCCGAGGTGTCACAGAATGACAGAATCATCTAGGTTGGAGGAGACCCCCAGGACCACCCAGTCCAACCTCTGACCTAACACAAGCCCTCCGCTAAACCATATCATCAAGCTCTACATCTAAACATCTTTCAAAGACCTCCAGGGATGGCAACTCCACCACTTCCCTGGGCAGCCCATCCCAATGCCTGACAACCCTTTTGGTAAAGAAGTTCTTCCTGATATCCAACCTAAACCTCCCCTGGCTCAACTTAAGCCCATTCTCCCTCGTCCTGTCACTAGGCACATGGAGAACGGACCAGAGCCGCCTCGCTACAGCCTCTTTTAAGGTACCTGTGGTGAGTGATAAGGTCACCTCTGAGCCTCCTCCAGGCTGAACACCCCCAGCTCCCTCAGCCTCTCCTCCTAAGCCTTGCTCTCCAGACCCCTCACCAGCCTCGCTGCCCTTCTCTGGACTCCCTGCACACCAACCCGCCGAGCTGGGCAGCGAGGCGCTGCCGTGAGGTACTCGAAACCCTCAGCCAGGCCGGGCCAAGGCCCGATGGTACCCGAAGGCAGCGGCGGCGGCTCCCCAGGCTCCCCGGCCCCCACAAGCCCAGGCCTCGCAGCCTGCAGGTGCCGGTGAGGCTCCACGCGGCCGCTGAGGGGAGGAGCGGCCGCGGCGCTACCCGCAGCCCCCGGGGGCGCGGCCGGGCGGAGCCGCTCCCGGTCCCTCCCCGCGCCGCCGGCCGCTGGGTGCCGGTACCGCGGCGGCGGCTGCGGCAGTGGCGGCGGCAGCCGCAAGGAGCGCGAGGCGGCGGCGCTCCATCCTTCTCCTCTTCCTCCTCCTCCTCCTCCTCCTCCTCCTCCTCCCGTTGCCGCTCCAGGCCCCGCTCCCCCCGCCATGAACTCGCTGCTCTTCGGGGAGATGGCCCGAGCCTTCGCTCCCGGCTCGGCGGCGGCCGGCGGGGCTGCGCCCTGCCCGCTGGGCCCCGGCCCCGGCGGCGGCGGCGGCGGCGGCTCCGGCGGCCCTCCGGGAGTGTCCGGCGGCCCCCCGGTGACGGCCGCTCTGCGGAACGACCTGGGCTCCAACATCCACCTGCTGAAGGGGCTGAACGTGCGGTTCCGCTGCTTCCTGGCCAAGGTGCACGAGCTGGAGCGGCGCAACCGGCTGCTGGAGAAGCAGCTGGCGGCCCAGCAGAGCGAGCGAGACCGCCGCCTGCGCTACAAGACCTTCTCCCGAGACCAGGCCGTGCAGACCGACGGCGGCCTCCCCCTGACCGGCACGGGGCTGGCGGGCGGCCCCTCCGCCGGCCCGGCCCCGCCGCATTACGGCCGCTTGCCCGGGACCATCTGGAGCTACACCCAGGTGCGGCGCACCGGAGGCGGGGGGCTGGAGACGGTGCAGGGCCCCGGCGTCTCCTGGATCCACCCGGACGGCGTCGGAGTGCAGATCGACACCATCACCCCCGAGATCCGGGCGCTCTACAACGTGCTGGCCAAAGTCAAGAGGGAGAGGGACGAGTACAAGAGAAAGTGAGCCGGGTTGGGGACGGGGATTGGGTCTGGGGGGTCGAGGTTTGGGTCTGGGGGGTCGAGGTTTGGG